>LZPO01087192.1:404925-417438 GCA_001675575.1 Neotoma lepida | reverse complement strand
GACAGGGTTTCTCTGTGTAGCTTTTCGCCTTTCCTGGAACTCACTCGGTAGCCCAGGCTGGCCTCGAACTCACAGAGATCCGCCTACCTCTGCCTCCCGAGTGCTGGGATTAAAGGCGTGCGCCACCACCGCCTGGCTCGCACTGGGCATTCTTATTAGCGTAGACTAGTAGGGACTCATAATCCATTGTTTGCTTCTGAGAATATCCTCCCTGTCTCTGTCTCTATCTCTCTGTCTTTCTCTTTCTCTGTGTGTTTCATGGTACTGGGAGTAGCTCTAATGTATGTGAGTGCACACACTTATATACATGTTTATATGCCACTGAGATGGAAAGTTAGGAGGTTTGGAATTTGATTCTACTAATTTTCCCACACTTGGCAATAAAATCTGCACAGTGTTCAGCCTTATGTTAAGGCTGTGTTTACATACACATTCATGTGTGTGTATTATGTGTGTGTAGTATCATGCTTAGTATAGTATGAACTAGGACTAAAGGAGGAAAGTATATATTATGATAAATTAAACGCTTTTTATTTTTATTTGTTGCTAACAGCAGTACTAGCAACATTTCATTTGATATGGGTTAATTTATGATGAGAGGAAGTAGTAATTTAACAGACATAAAAAGGATTCTCCAAACAGCTTAGGGCACCATTGCAGTCTCTTTAATTCTGGATGTGGCCTTTTTTTAGTTTCCTGAAACTGATGGATAAAACTGATCTGGACCAGTGGAGCAGTACCAGGGTAAGAAGAGAGCCAGGACTTTCCCCTCAGACTCCTACCTTGAAACTTCTAGTAGGCAGTCCTAGGGATCAGTTTGACCAGGCTGTTGTTTTTAGGGGAGTCTCCTATAGAGTGTAGGATGGGCAAGCTGTATTTTTTAACAGTTGGCCAGACATGCAGGCAGTTCCAACCCTGCGTTCAGGACTGCAGGCAGCTTTCCAAGTGTAACCAGCAGCATCAGAGATGAGTTTGAGCTAGAGTCAGTTTGGTAAACATTGAGTCTTGACTAAGGGAGTAGAAGGCACCAGCTTTTCACATTTTTTTTCAAGCTTAGAGAGTTAATATGTTTCACCACAAGGGGGCATGTTCCCTCTTGGGAGTGTAAAGCAGTTGCAGATACAGTTTCTAAATGGACTTTGCTGAATCAATGAAATGAAAATGCATAGGAAATGCTGAGCTAGTGAAAGTGGAACACTAGACAGGGGGAAAGCGCTTTCCTCTACAGTTGTGCAATTTTAGTGACGCAACTATTCTTCCTCAAACCGTCTTTGATTATTTATAATTCCCCCACCATGGTGCTGGGGATGCTAGGCAAGCCGCCAGCCCTCTCCTTATAACGTGGAATTCTTTTACCTTAATTTTTAGAATATTCAGGGTTTTTACTGCTGTGTGTGAATACTTCATAGCTACTCAAGTGCTGTTGACTGTGTGTGTGTGTGTGTGTGTGTGTGTGTGTGTATGTGTATGTGTGTGTCTGTGTGTCTGTGTGTGTAAGACTAGCGCTGATATTCCAAATATTGGCATGGGCCCCAGGTCAGACCCAGCTTTAAGCTGTGTAGCAACCCTGATTGTAACTTAGGCCACTTGTCAATATTAAGAGAAATCATTTGGTTCATCAACAGCTTTGACTCTNAGAGTTCTTCATATGCTTTTCTTCTTGTGTTGTGTTTGTGAACACAAGGCTGGGAATGAGGACGATATACCTTCAGAGACAGTGTTCATAGTCAGAACTCCACCAATNCATGGATACCTCCAAAAATCTTCAGCAGAAGATGGCAGCGTGGGTACAGATGGGAAGTCCCCTCTGAGCTTCACCCAGCAAGATATCNATGATGGCAGTGTCCTTTATGTACAGACAGCTCCTGGCCAACAAAAGGATCAGTTCACCCTNGATGTGACAAAGGACTCCCACNTTGTAAGGAGAGTGGAAATGTGTTTGGATATCATCCCTAAGTGGATACCTCTGGAGGTNCANAATTTCACAGTTCAAGAAGGGGGCTCCATAGCACTNCTACAAGACCACCTCAGAATTCCAAGCAAGTATTTTGAGAGTCTTGACTGTGAATTTGTTCTCCTTGAATCACCAAAGCACGGTTATATTGAAAGTTCCAGGTTTCCAAGAGTAAAGCTAATGAAATTTTCCAGGAAACAGGTAATAAATCTCAGTTAATATATTTGAGTGTGTTGTGCCAGAGGTGGGTTGGGATTGGCTCCTTGCCATTTAGACTCACAGNCTTTAGGGTGATGGGACCTTGGAGTCCAGCTTTCCACAAGATGCTAGAAGCCTGTCTGTAGTGTCCCGTAGGGACGGTGTTAACATTGTCTATACATCTTCAGTGATGCTTTATTTCCTGCTTCCTGAGGTGGGCCTCTGTAGGTTAAAAACATTTCTACATTTTTTTTTCACTGACGTGAATCTGGAAACTTCTCTTAGATCCTGGCTGTGCTGAAACTGCAATGTGAGAGGCATTACTCCCAACAGAGAAAAATCATTCCTCCCCTCATAAACTCTCTAAATATGTGAAAGATTATCAGATGCCCTTGAATTTTTTTTCTTTTTTACTTTCTCCTAGTCTCCTGACTTTTGACTATACACCCTGAATTGACTGTGCCATCCTTACTAATGTCTACCCCTGCAAGAACACTCTGTCCTTCTCATTGATACCAGGAACACTCAGCTATTTCTTCTTTGGTGAACGTTTTTCATTCATGTATCTCTTCATCCAATCACCATGTGTTTTACAAAGACCATGCTATATGCTAAACATGGGGCCACAGATGAACAGAGTGACTCAGTGCTGGCAATCNGTGAGCTGGATACAACTGCTCATCTGGCATCCAGATAGGAAAGCAGATAAAATAACCAAAGTCAACCCAACCTGGTTTCTTTGCTTTGGTATTATTGTTAGACTTTGTTTTCTTATGGAAATAAATTAATGATTTCCATCATTTTTTTTTCATTTTGAAAATCAGCCTGCAGATCTCCTTTATAAAGCCCTAGCAACACAGAGTCTTTAGATTGGAAACCAAAACCAACCTCCCACTATATTTGCCAGACTTCACCTCTCTAGCTAAAAACACATGTATGTTGCTTCATTTTGCCTTTAAGAATTCCAAGTTGGGGACTGGAGAGTTGGCTCAACAGTTAAAAGCATTGATTGCTCTTGCAGAGGAGCCAGGTTCAGTTCCCAGCACTCACATGATGGCTCACAACCATCTGGAAATCTAATTGTAAGGGATCTGATATGGCTACCAGGTCTGCAAGTGGCACCCAGACGTACATACAGGCAAAACACCCAAACATAAAAGTAAATAAAAATTTGAAAATTCAAGTTATGGNATTCTTAATGGATTCAAATCCACTTACTAAAGGCTTGCTCTGTTTTAGTTACTATGTGTTACCATGGTAACCGAAACANACTCCTGGCCTCAGGAAATGCTATGGAGGAGCCAGATGCTTCATCTTTAATTGGGATGCTCTCTTATCTCTCATGTTGTATTTTCACAGTAGTATTGTAGGAGTACAGAACTGGCATATACAATTCTAATTGGAGAACAGAGAGAAGATCGGAAGTAACTCTTTGCAAAGGGACAATGTTCAATCTAGACTTTGAGGAGTTGGATAAAGAGCACAGAAGTAACAGAGTAGGAACCAGAAAAGGGGAGTGCAAGTCAAAGGAGCAGCATAGCCAAGAGTGTGGAGGCTTGAGAGATGAGAGGCCATCTCGGTGGCTGAGGAGTACTCCACAGGCTGAGGAGGGGCGGAGGTTGTTTGCGTCTGCATTTGCACAGTTCTGTGTGTCTGTAGCCTTCCTCTGTCCATAGGAGGTGTAGTCTACATCAACTGTCAAGGAGGCTAGACTTACCCAGGTATCATTAGGAAGCCATGAAGAAACAGGATGCAGAGGGTAGGAGAGCAGTTTCTCCCTCTGACCCGGGGAAGATGACTATTCATTCACACCTCTCTCTCATGGCTTCCATCCTGTCTCTTATACACATCTAGATGTGTATAAGAGACAGCTGGGTAGCTGAGGAGTACTCCACAGGCTGAGGAGGGGCGGAGGTTGTTTGCGTCTGCATTTGCACGGTTCTGTGTGTCTGTAGCCTTCCTCTGTCCATAGGAGGTGTAGTCTACATCAACTGTCAAGGAGGCTAGACTTACCCAGGTCATTAGGAAGCCATGAAGAAACAGGATGCAGAGGGTGGGAGAGCAGTTTCTCCCTCTGACCCGGGGAAGATGACTATTCATTCACACCTCTCTCTCATGGCTTCCATCTTAAAGGCCAGAAAACCCACCTATAGCAACCATCTGCTTTGGTATAAGTTGAATCAAATACCCTATCTCATATACTCCAGATCCTGTCTCAGTCAAGTCAGTGACTGACATGTTCATAAGAGGATTGTTTGTTGAAATCTGTGNATAGAGACATACTTGTTCCCTGGGGCATCTGTGTTATCATGCAGCCTGATCATAGACATGACAAGGTCATGTGTCCCTGTTTGGCAGGTGATTCCTTACACTGTCTCTTTATATGTAACCCCTGTGATATGAGATATTGTCATTTTCACTTAAAGTAACACTAATTCTGTGTGACTATAGCCTTCAATGTCTTGGCAGAGAGACCCTCATGTCATTTGTTCAATAAGAAATTTGTGAGTGTCTTATGTCAAGGCTTCTAGAGTTAGGTGTAGTCTAANGATTCTCTTCCACTNGCCTGTTNCCAGATAACCAGTCAGAGGCTTAATATTAATTGCAAACTGTTTGACCCATGGCTCAGGCTTCTTGCTANCTANCTCTTTCATCTTAAGTTAACCCATTTCTATTCATCTAGATTTTGCCATGTGGCCATGGCATTACCAGTCTGCTGGCATCTTGTTCCTTGGGCGGCTGGATGGCATCTCCCTGACTCTGCCTTTCTTCTCCCTGTATCTTTGTTTGGATTTCCTGCCTGGCTATAACCTGTCTTGCCATAGGCCAGAGCAGCTTCGTTATTAACCAATGGTATAGTAACACATANTCACAGCATACAGAAAGACCATCCCACAGAAGTTAGGTGATGGGGACAAAGGGGTGAGTTAATCAGGCAATAACCTCTGTCCTTGTGGAGTTTTCTCCCCAGGTGGGGGAACAAGGGAGGCAGAGAGACAAGAAACATGTGAAATACAAAGCATATTTAATGAAGATTTTCAGTACTATAGGAAAAATATAAACCAGAAAGGGGAGCTAGGAAGGGCTGGGGCCTTAATCTGATCAGCAGATNTTTTTTTTCCTTTCAAAAGGTAGGAATAAACAGCTTTCAGCCAAATATTATTAAATGGTTTGCAATTTGAGGACAAATTANTCATTAAAGGGTGTGTCATTTGGGGAAGTGATGTATTTCTCCAGGAAAAGTGTCCTGGAAATGAGCACTATCAAAGTCCCTAATGTGCATTCCCTTCTGAGTTCTCTCAGCTTCTGATTAGTCCTCATTGTTTGTTCTTGAGTAGCTTAATACCATGTAGTCTAGGAACACGGAACCCCAGAAATTCTCGTGGCCCTGTATTCAGTGGCCATGATGTTCACTTGAGGGAACTGAACTTTTCACCCCTGTCAGAAACACCCCTGTAAGATCAAAAGACTTTGCTCAAAGGAAGTACACCACAGGAATGGGCAAAGTTGAACTGCTAAAATTTTTGGCTAAATTTTGTCAAAACAAACAGAGCCCCAGAGACTTGTTCAGAATTCCAACAACTCCTTTGGGGCGTTGGAAGTTCTTGCCATTGTGTTTNGGTCACAGACTCACTGAAGCTAAATTCAATCTGGCTTGAACATGCATGCTCTTGATCTCTGATGCTGACCTGTATCTTCAGTGTTTACAGTAGTCAAGTCTGAAAGAGGAGAAAGGAATTCCATCAGATTTTTGGTTTCTACATATCAAAGAGGAACAACTAAACCATCTAGTGACAATTTCAGAGCCAAAATTAAAAAGATGGAATCTACCAGGGATAAAAGCAGATATTACGTTTGCTATGTCACTGTGAAAGAGACCTTCTGTGGTAGAATAATTTGATTGTAATATACTCTTCGATAGTCTGTCTACAGGAGATTGTGTTAACTTAAGAGGTACATGATTTATTAGGAAAGTGAGGGCTCAGGATCAGGAGGTACAGGTTGTCCTAGTTACATATCTGTTGCTATGATAAAGTATCCCAACAAAAAGTGATTTAGAGAGAGACGGGTTTGTTTCTGCTAGAATTCCTGGTCATATCCATCACAACAGGGGAGTCACAGTGGCAGGAACTTGCATCACATCCATAACCAAGAGCAGAGAGAAATAAATGCACGCATGCTGCTTGCTCATTTGCCTATGTTTAGCTCTATTTCTTGACTCTTACATAGTTCAGGACCCCCTGCCTAGTGGTGCTACCCACTGGAGGCTGGGTCTTCCTACATCAATGAACTTAATTGAGACAAGCCCCAAGAGACATATCCACAGGCCAANGCAATGGAGACAATCCCTCATTGAGACACTTTCCAGGTGAATCTAGATTGTCTCAAGTTGACAATTAAAACTCACCATCACACATAACCTCAAACACNGAAAACAATTAAGGAGACACTGCCTTCTTAGCTCAGAAAATGTGTTTACCCCTAAACTTAATAGTTTCCCTGATCCATGTGGTTCCAAGGAAGAGAAATTAAACCCCACAGGAGCCTAAATCTAGCAGTTTGAATTGTCAAATAAAAGAATTAAAACCTTCACAGCATAGCCATTTTAAATAAGCAAGTAGAACTTGAACGTTATTGTGCTGTCCCATTGGTAGGAAGGCTGGGTTATGCATACTAACACAGCATATATTACTGTTAAAAGTGGCATTTAAACTCAANTCTTCTATTGCCAATCCAGCATTCTCGTTACTACACCACATTGCATTTCTCTACCTTTCCTTAAACCTATCCTTAGGGTGGAGTGGTATTTCACTTACTTTTGGGATGCAGTGTGATGCCATCCATCCACTCTGATGCTCACTCAGACTTCATGGGCTGGAGACAAGCTTCTGTGCTTTAGCCTGTTCTTAAGCCTGGGCTTCTTTTTTAGCAGTTCGATCATGGTTTTGGATTGAGTGCTTTTGTTGGTTTGGTTTCAGGTGGAGCAGGGCTTGATTTACTATGTTCATAACGGCAGTGAGGAGTTTCTGGACAGTCTCACCATCTTGGCAAACAGCTCAGAGCTTGGGAAACAGAGTCTGCCTCAGACTCTTTTTGTGACTGTTGAGTCTGTAAATGACAAGGCTCCGGTAATAACAGCCAATAAAATCCTCCAGGTAAGTGCTGTGCACTTTTGATTTAACACAAGAACTTCAGAGCAGCCAAAATGGTTCAGATTTATATCATTGCTGTTGTAAAATAGGCATATATATATATAACCANGCTTGTATATTAACATGTCTCCGCTGTTTCAAAGAATTATTAACTATTACTGTCAATAACTTGTTGGATACTGTTGGAGATAGTAATTTCTGTGTGTGTCTCCTTTTAGTTGTTTTTTACATTTATTTATTTGTGCTCTCTCTCTCTCTCTCTCTCTCTGGTGTGTGTGTGTGTGTGTGTGTGTGTGTGTGTGTGTATTTGTATGTGTGTTGTAGACGTCAGAGAACAACTTGTGAGAGCCAGTTCTCTCCTTCTACCATATGGGTTTCATGGATCTAGCTCGAGTTGTCAGGCTTGGTGACAGGTGCCTTTACCTGCTGAGCCATCTTGCTAGCTTCGATTTCTGCATTTCTTGAGCAGGTGCCACTTACAGTGTCCTTGCTGAGACATGGCCTTTTTGTAGTGGGTTAGAGAGGTGNCTANACATGNATCATTCCCCCTAGATGGGTAGTATGATGATTAAGAGGGTAAGTTTTGCAGTAGGCATATCTGGGTAAGAGTCATGACTCCACTGTTGACTGTGTGAAGGTGGGAAAGTTAATATTGTCCTGGTGAGCAACACTTCATATCAGGAAATTNCAAATTATGGTCTATGGCTCTGATCAGGCTTGATGTCTGCTTATGTACAATAAGAATGGTTCTTGAANTAGATGGCAGTTACAAGAGACCTCCAAGTAGTCAATGCGCAGACAACAAAAGACTGACATTTATGTCACATCCTGACTTAGTTAGGGTTTCTATTGCTGTGAAGAGACACCAACTCCTCACCAACTGTTATAAAGGAAAACACTTAATTGCGGCTGGCTTACAGGTTCAGAGGTTTAGTCCATTATTGTCATGGAGGAAAGCATGGCAGCAAGCAGGCATACATAGTGCTGGATAAGGAGCTAAGAGTCCTACATCTGGATTGGCAGACAGCAGGAAGAGAGAATAAGACACTGGGACTGGCCTGAGCTTCTGAAACCTCATAGCCTACCCTCAGTGAGACACTTCCTCCAACAAGGCCACCTCTACTTCAACAAGGCCATACCTCCAAATATTGCCACTCCTGTGAGCCTGTGGGGATCATTTTCATTCAAACCACCATACACCCCTTCCCTCAAGGCTCAGGAACGTTTCTGGAAGAGGGGGTGGAAGATCGGTGACATGAAGGAAACAGTGTTTTCCAGACATGACAGGACAGATGTACAAATGGACTCACAGTGATTGTGACCACTTGCGCAAGACTTTTGAAAGCTCTGGACAAACAAAATCCTAACATACATGGGGGAAGATAGACTTGTAATCCCATGATTAGCTGAANAGCTGTTGACATTTGATAGCTACTGGGAGAAAGAGTCAGTTTTCTTTAATGGTATGCCCCCTGATAGGCTGACCACACACTAGGGCAGGCCCCAACCCCTAGACTAGCTGGGCAATACAAACTCAATGAAGAAAGGAAAAGGAAGAGGAGGAGAAGGAGGAGGAGGAGGAGGAAGAGAAGTTTTCTCAAAGTTGGATAGGAAGGGATGGGAGGAGTAGTAAGGAGAACTGGGAGGTGATAAATATCCTCAAAATACATTGCATGAAATTCTCAAAGAATTAATAAAACAGTACAAAAATAACAAGGGTGTTCCTTAGAGATGGATGTCTGTAGTTGGTCTAAGCAGGGAACACTAGCTTTGGAAACCATGGAGGCCAAATTGTATCCCTTCAAAAACAGTCCCACTCTTCTCCTTCACAGACCTGAGGGTGGGCTGTTCCCNTTGCTATTGTGAAATAATTGGGGTGATTTGGAGGGAAATAGGTTAATGTAGCTCACAATTTTGGATCCTGGAGATCCTAACAGCCTAGTGCCAGCTCCAGTGAAGGCTTGTTNTCAAAGGCATCGAGGTGGCAGGCTCTTCCAGAAGAAGACATCCCGTGACAAAGCAGGAGANCTGAGAACAGGGAGAGGTTGGGGTTGTTTTATAAACATATACTCTCTTGAGAACTAACTTGAGGTCCCATGAGAGCCATTTTAACCCCTTCCAAGACAGAGTGTTTANCAAAATATATTTAGTTTCNACTGTTTAAATACTTTTTCTTCCTAGTCCNTCACACTGCCTTTCATTCTGTCCAGCGTGAACCTCGGAGTACTTCCCTGGCCCTCCCCTCCATTTCTGAAGCTCGTTACATTCACAGTCTCTGGGTGTCNATGTGGTTGAGTTTAACTATGGGTCTTGAAGGNTCCATTAGTTTATCATGAGTTTTGACAGTGTTACTCAGTAAACAACTCCCACAGATCAACTGATCTGTATAATAAACATTCATATGAAGAACTGGAAGAGAGGAGTGTGAAGGTTACCAACAAAATGACAAATATGATAAATATTTAGGGAGATGGAAATGTTAGNTATTCCGACTTGATCATTACACACTGTATCTTACAAATTTATGTCATTTAAATCCACATTCAGTTTGTAAATGTCAAATAAAAACAAAAATGTGTATTTATGGATTGTATATTCAGCAGTATACATACCAGTTATGTATGTATACTACTTATGGATGTGTATATACATGCTTGGATATATATTAATATGTACATTTGTGACACATTTTGTCATTTGAAAAATAGTATCAAATTGTCTCCCTTTTCCAGTTAGGAAACTAAAACTCAAGGAAATGAGGGTCCTGATTAGGGATTGGCTGTTAGTTCTGTTGACTTACACCCTAACAATCTCCACATGCTTTCTTCAGGGTGCTTTCTTAAGGAGGGATTTTAAACATCAACTATTTTTAACTTAAAGGGTGTTGTTGTTTGGTGTCTAAATGGTGGTGGGNTTCCCAGGGCTTTGCTCATGCCAGCCAAGTACTTTCTCTTATTTTCTAAGTAGGAAGTGTCTAGCCCACCATGCCACGGAATGGCATAGCACATCACCATTTATGAANGACCACTGACGCAAGCAGCAAAGGACCTTTGTTGACAGTGGTGGCCAGATAGATGACAGAGAGGAACAGGAAGAAAGGGATAAAAGTAAAATCAGAAGCNGTAAACCTTGACCTCCATTTATGAAGCATTCTAGGACCAATGAATCCATTGTGTAGGCTAGTCTAGATAGCAGATCTCACATTGCTAAAAATGGCTGGAGTTTCANTATTTGTTATTATTTGTTCAAGGCAGTGGGACCTAGGAATAGGCTTTTTAGTGCTTCAGTTATCTTACAGNNTGGTGAGTTATNCAGCCTCTGCATTTCACGAGGACAGTACTTATACCTTGGGAACTAGTTTGAGTTTTCCTTGCAGTCTTTACCCCGTTCTCCTCGAATGCTATGTACTGGCTGGCNAAGCATCTAAACCTCCTATTTTCAGTTACATTTGTCCCTCTCCCCCACACAGGCTCTTCTGTAGCAGTTCCAACAGAGGTTGCTTGCAGAGTCATCTGAAAAGTGACCTGTTACTGAAAGAAACTGTAGCTGTCAATGGTGGTTAAACGCTGCTATAAAAGTTTACATTTATTGAATGTTCATTGAGTCCTGGTCCCTGCTATAACTGGTGTTGTTTTCACAGTCCTCCCCAAGGAACTGCTGGGAACATTAAAGCATAGTGTAGTCATAAAGGCCAAGTCTCTCTCAGATGCTCTCTCCACCATTCAGGATGATTCTGGTCAGCAAACATTGACATTGCACAGAGGGAAGATCTCTCCAAGGACAAGACCTTTTTAAGGAGGCATGTGTCTTAGGGGAACCAAGGCCTCCTCTAGGTGGGATTGGCAGAGATGTCCAGGACTTGGCATGCTGTGGCTAAGATTATTTCAGGGAAACAGATGAAGCAAAATCAGCAAAGGGAAGCAGCTCACGGGGTGGAGTCCAGAGGAAACTAGGTCAGCTCTTGGAGTGCTTTTCCAGTGAAGTCACACAGGACACAGTCAATTGGCCCAGTGAAGTGTGACAACATGCAAAGTGGCTTCTACCACAAAGCTCATTAGTTGCCAGGTGGCCAAAATGTTTTCTGGGACTGGTCAGGTAGGCAGGCACCTTCTGCTTGGTAAGAACAAATCCCAGACCCCCAGGAGAAAAGGAGGAGTCCACCACAGATCACATCACACAACAGTTTAGACAGAGTGAGCCCCTGTTATCGTTTGGGGGATGTTTTAAGTCAGTGTAGAAAACTGGCTAACAGTCTCAGGTACCAGCCAAGGGCCAGGCCACAAGTGGACCTCTCTGAGGAGAAGAATCTGCCATTCACTCCTATGAACTCTTCTGGATGTAGGGCTGGGTTGTTAGAGGATTCATTTGTATGCATAGTGGAGGGAGGAGCCTTCTTAGTCAAGGAGTATTCCAGGACAAAGGATTAGCAGTCTGAGGTAAGCCTGCCATGGAAAACTTGGAAGAACTGGTGAGAGAAAGAATGATAAATATAAGCTCTATGTTGAGAGTTGATTTCTGAGCGTAAGAATCCCTCAGTATGATGCAGTTTTGTTCTTTTGGTTTCCAGAGATAAGACTGGGAAGCCGCCAACATTTGCCAAGCCCCTCCCCGCTTTCTGAGTCAGGCTCAGCTATAAATGTATCACTGTTTTGATAATTTCTTATTTAATTCTTTCAATAATTCTTGAAATCAAAGAAGGGTTACCATAAATATTTGAGGCAGTGAAAGGTTAAGTCACTTGACAAATACCGTACAGTTAGTAAAAGTGGGATGNGAGCCTGGGTAGTCTGAGCTCAGAGTCCACACCTGCCACCCATTGTGGGAATGATCTCGAAGTTACAGGTCCTGTGGTTCCAAATCAGTATTTTAAAAATGTGTTAAATGAAATAGAGTATGCAGTACCAAAATACCTTCTCTCTCTCTCTCTCTCTCTCTCACACACACACACACACACACACACACACACACACGGTCTATAAAATGTATTAACTACTTTGATGATTGAAAGGCATTGAAAGCTATGGACTATCAAAACCAGATATGTTGATATGGATGAACAATGCCCCTCTGTCCCTCTTTCTGTTTCTAGGAAACTATGACCTTTGTGTATGTATATATGTATATGTGCATTTAGTAGATATGCACATGTATATGGAGAATATAGATCAACATTGGGTATCTTTTTCAACCAAGTTTCCACCTCATTTT
>LZPO01087192.1:381783-402880 GCA_001675575.1 Neotoma lepida | reverse complement strand
ACACAGGTATGGAGGTCAGAGGACAACTTGCAGGGAGCTGATTTTTTTCTTCCACTTTGTAGGTCCCAGGGATCACACTCGGGTCCTCAGGTTTGGCAGCAGGCACCTTTACCTGCTGAGCCGTCTCNCTGGCCCAGATTTTATGTCATTTCTGACCTCCTTCAGGTGATCTTGCATGAACTTATTCTTCTTACTCTTGTCAGGGTCTGTAGATAGCAAGAATGTCCACCCAGAGCCTGCTTTGGAGAAGGCCATGGGGGTTGGGAGACTGGAGTCCAGATGGCATCCTGGACTCTGGATGGGAGTTCAGAGCCAAAGTCCAACCATTACCTTCTCTAACTCAGCATTTCGTCTGCAGTAACAAGACACGTCCTTAAACCACCAGCCTTTCAGTTCTATCGCTAAGGCCGTTTGGTGGTGTGTGGAATCATTTGAGTTTTGACAAACCAGACTCAGAGTTAGGCCATCCGGAGTGACTCCTTGTATTCTGCCCTAAAATCCATCCTTAAGAGTGCTTTTGTGTTTAAGCATAACGAGTGATTTTCTTTTTATAGAGGCCACATAAAATTCTGCCCACAAGGTGGCTTCATTTCCCCATTTTCCAGGTTTCTATACGACTGTAATATAATACTATAATGCTTTGCCTTATTTTTACCTTAAAAATAGAACCATTTAGTTAATTTTCTGTTTGTTTGGCTTGGCTTTGCACGGTGCTAGGGATTGAACGCAGGCCCCGTGTGTGCTAGCCAAGAATTCTCCCTCTGAGCTACACCCTGGCTCTGCTTGTTTGTTTTTGGCCAAGTCCTTAGCACTGAAAGGACTTTACAACCAGGTGCAGTGGAAGAATGAAGGCTACAGAGTCAGTTGCAGTCCTGGAGCGCCACACAGAAGNGCAGCGAGTTCAGAACATTTTGCACAACTCCCCTGAGATCTGAAACAAAGGTCGGGGTCTTTAAATGTCGGTATCACAACTTGGATGGCATTAGGTCATTACTAGACCCAATAGGTAGCCCAATAGATTTGCCCATGGGTCAACCGCACTTCCTCTTACACGCCAAGGTGAATTTGGATGGAGTGCCCCAGGGTTAAGCGTTGTTGTCTTTAGGTAGTTGTTTTTTGAACCTTGGATCACTTTCAAATCTGAATTCAAGTTTGTTTTCTCATTGTCCTCTCCCCACCTATTTGAGTTACTGTGGCCCAATGCTGGGCACCGAACCACGCTGCCCTGGAAGCAATGGGGCTGCTAACTGAACTAAATTGGATATGAATAGAAATGAAGACCTGAGAGAGCTTTTGTTCCAAGGGACAGGTTTTCCANTTGTTTTGGAAGATGGTATATTCCAGAGGTGAGAGGGGGAAAGCACTGATTAGCCATAGAGGAGCTACAGTGGAAAATGTGTTCCGGCAGCTNGTCTGTGCTCTGATTAGAAAAAATGAGTGTCTACAAGTCATAGGAAGAGACATGGTAGCACATCCCCAAATCAGTTTTCATTCCTGAAGAAGTAAAAAATAAGCCACATGGAATGATTTTAAAATGTAAAGCCTGAAACTGGAATGACTGGGCATGATATTTCATTAAACACGCCGACTTACATATTTTTATAGAAACTGCANCCTTTCCACAAGTTAAATGAAGGGCAACGTCGTGTCATTTGAACACTCCATTAATTTTGTGGTTTTAGTAGACATTAAAACCTTGATGTCCTTAGAGCTTGGTGCTAAAAAGTCTTCAGTGAGTGTATTCCAAATGGCGAGAGATAACCCATCGGTAATCACAGCTTTTAACAGGTGAACTCCTAATCCCATCATGGATGCTGTGGAATTAAGCAAACTANGAAGCGTGTGGTAGGAAATAGCCTTGGTGCTGTCAACACAGCTGGGGCACTTTTGAGTGTTATTGAAAAATGTCACACACGATGGCTTGCTGGTTGGGAAAAAGCACTTGCTGCTCTTCAGCCTGGAGTTTGGTTCCCAGCATCCACACTGTGTAGCTCCAGCTTCAGTGGATAAGAGTCCCCCTGCTGGCTGTCTAGGGTACCTGCACACACATGTGTATATATAGACATAGCATCCATACATAAAAATAAATCTAGTATTTTTTAAAGTTAAATTTGGGCTGAGTGTATATCTTCAGTGATGGGGCACTTGTTTAGCACATAAAAGGACCTGGATTTGTCATCAAGCGCCACAACACAACAACCAAATAATGTTTGAAGAAAAGGGGTAANACAAAGTTAGTATTTATTGAAGACTCACTATGTCAGATAAGTTGTGCTAAGTACATAAATTAAATCACCCAGCATACATAATAACCCTGTCATTCCTTGTTANTGATGAAGAGGTTAGGACCCAGAGAAATTAAGAGATATGGAAAGGTTATATTGCTAAATACCAAGACAGTGACTTGAACCCTGACTATCATTGGACAAACACAAAACACAGTGTTTTTGAACACAAATAGTTTTAACACAAGCATTTGAATTTTGAGCAGTGCTGTTGTTATTGACATGAGTTATTCTTCAAGTCAGTAACTGTCTTAGTCACTTTTCTGTTGCTGTGAAGAGACACNATGACCAAGGAAACTTACAAAAGGAAACATTTAACTGGGAGCTTGCTTACAGTTTCAGAGGGTGAGACCATGGCTATCATGGCTGGGAGCATGGCAGCAGGTAGGCAGGCATGGTGCTGAAACAGTAGCTATGAGCTTACATCTGATCTGTAAGTTGGAGGCAGAGAAAGCAACTGGGTCTGGGGTGAACTTTTGAAACCTCANAGCCCACCCCCAGTGACANACTTCCTCCAACAAGGCCATACCTCCTAATCCTATTAAAGAGTTCCACTCCCTGTAAATAAGCATTCGAATATATGAGGTTATGGGGACCATTCTTATTCAAATCACCCCATCATGTGAATCCCTGAGTCTAGAAACTCTGNCATTCTGGTTCCTTCTGATGACTCNGTGTCCAAATCNTTTTACACTCAACAGTGAACTCCTGATCTCCACAGTCCACCCATCATGAAGCTGTCCACCTTTCANTGTGGGAATGTCTCCCTCTCACTGGCAAGGCCCCAAGTATGCCATCAGTCCCCCACTTCCCTCCCCCTGTGACTCTCACACACATCTTCAGCAGACTCCCAGAACCAGACCACTTCCCATCCTGCTGTGCCTTCAAGCCTCTGTCATTCTTCTGGGGTTCTTGTAGTCGCCCACTGGTAGGNCTCCCTGCCTCTACAGACCATCATGACATGAAGCCAGCCTGGTTGGATATTTTATGTACCAGGTCAGGACTCTACTTGAAATCTCCCCCTGCCCTTGAGGACAAGCTGACNTTTTGACAGTGCATGAGTTGACCATCTCTTATGTCTTGAAACATCTTCTTTATCTTGCTTCTTTTCTTCCTGCCATAATGGCCTCTTCACCACCCCGCCTACTCCTGAGCTAGCTCCAGTGATGCCCTGTGCCAGCTTCTTCTCCCATTCCTGAATACGCACATATATGCCCGGCTTCTCTTTCATCCCATTCTGCTTTCCTCCAACAAGCCTCCCATTTTAACATCCCACATCCCAGAATCCCCTTACTTAGTTTTATCTTTTTCATGGTGTAGTGATTTTATAACTCACTATATTGTTCATTTCCTACTGTGCCTATTGCCTCTTTTCGGTGCCCTTCTGTGCCCTCTGCTGAAGTGCAGGTTCCACAAGGACATGACTCCTTTGTTTCATTCACTGATAGAGTGCAAGTGTCCAAAATACTTGGTGACACATGGTAGATGAACAATAAATTTGGTTAACTGTTGAATTAAGATGTTTAAGTACAGTCAGTGAAATGCTTACCATGCATGTATGAGGATCTGACTTTGATCCCCAGTATCCACATAAAAACACCCCAGCCGTGGTGATGCATTTGTAATCCTAGTGCTGGGGAAGTGAAGATGGGCAAATCCCTGGAGCTCTCTGGACAATTAGCCTGGGCTGATCCGTGAGTGCCAAGTCCCAATGAGAGACTTTGCTAAAACATAGACAGAGTGCATGGCCCTGAAGAAAGATGCCTGAGGTTTTCCTCTAGCCTCCACAGGCATGTGCACACACATGTGTCTGCATACACGTGAATATGCATACATATCTGCGTGTGCACAGGCACACACACACACACACACACACACACACACACACCTGAACACACACACAGAGTGTGGAAGAGATGATGTGAGAGAGAGCAAGAGACAGAGAGAGATGTTTAGACAATGCGCATAGATTTTAACAGAGGAAAGCAGCCATGTTTCTCGGCTATGGTTACAGATGTGAACCATCAGTACAGCAAACAGCACAAGAACAAAGAACCCAGGCCCTTGTTTTCATGTAAGACAGGAAGAATAAAGGGAATAACAAATGTGCAATGTGTGTTTCCCCTCCTGTTTAAAAGCTGGTGACACAATTAGCTACTGAAAGCAATGTGTAGGCATTCTCAAGCCNACCTAACGAAGCAGATACTACCTTATCTGAGATTCCATGTGGTATATTTAGCATTGGTTCGGCACACAGGGTGCTTTGTAAACACTGGCTCTATAGTTAGATATTTACATCAATGCATATGCACTGTTGGGTAATTAATGTTGAGTAAATCGTTAGTGAATACTTTTAATCTGAACTGTTGGCACCAAGCCTGTACGTGTCACATACATACAGGTAAAACACCTATATGCATACAATTAACATTTTAAGAAGCAACTCCATTCTTTAAAAACTCCAACAAACTGGTTTAGTTTTTTCATCTTTTCCTGTGGGGCCCAGGGTCCTGACTATGTGGGTGGACTGGAATTGGTTCTGTTCTCTTTAAGGTGTGGGTGAATTCTGTCACTGAGATGACCAGAGATGACCTGTGCGCAGAAGATGAGGACTCTTCCCCACAGGATTTGGTCTACTGGGTCACTCCTCCTAGCAACGGGCACCTGGCTCTCAAGTCCATTCCTGGCAGAAACATCCAGAACTTCACTCAGGCGCAAATTGATGAGGGTCAACTCGTGTTTGTGCACTCTGGTAAGTCGCAGAGCAGAGCAGGGTCAAGTACCTGTGTTTTTTTTAAAGAACATATTTAGCAAAGCTAATACAATCGCTAGAGCCTGCCCATGCCTCCCCCGAGGCTTACTCAGGAGGGCATGGCAGGTCAGTTACCTCCCATGAGAGTCTATTCCTCCCATCACTGGCACAGCATCTCTGTGACTCTCCACTCTTGCCCTGACTCTGAGACTAGTGTAGGTTGAGTTGGATCTCTGCTTTGTATCTCCCTTCCCCAGGACAGTGCAAGCATTCTAAGAAAGGGCAGTTTCTTGTATCCTCACCCCCCCCAAACATTGACTAGCACATAGTAGGTGCTTCATAAACACAACTTTTTTTGAACAAATGAAATAATTTTGAACACCAACTATGTATCAGGTAATACCATTCTATATGATGAGGATACATTAGTGAACAAAGCAGTTTTTGTACAGGGATTGTATTTATGAATGAATGACTGTCACTGTATCAGGACATCCTGATGTTGGTGGGAGGCCCTTTTTGCTTCCTGTTAGTCATTCAGTGAATCAATACCGAAGACATTTACTGGAAAGTTGGCCCAGGAACTCTGCCAGGGCNGCCTGGCTTTGTTGTAAGTCTGTCNTTGTCCGTGGACCAGGGTGGGCAGCAGCTGGAAAGGAAAGAATCNCGACCCAGGAATGCATAACCTGAAAGCTTCAATCTCATTCTTTCCCCAGGTAGTTTCAACTGTCTTCTTTGAGAATATAATAAAGACAAGGAAGANAAGACACCCTCTAAATTCAGAGGAAATGATGCCCTGATGATCTGTGCACTTAACACACANGCTCCCCCAAGAATCTGAACACCGTTTAGCATATGGATGCTCTCATGTTGTGGTCACAGACTGAAGCCTGAGACCCAGGGTTTAGATTTATTTCAGCACTCTCCTAAATNTCTTCCATTTNTCAGNCAGCACAGGAGGCGCAGTCACACTGAACACGTCATTGCACAAGTGCTTCTAATCCTCTGAGCCTTACAGAGTCTTGACCCCATTTTTGAGATGAAGAAACTTACAGCTCAGAAAGACTCAGCTTGGCCTGCCCCTGAAGCTGGTCTTTCTCCACTGAAGGGCATGGCATGGCAGGTCAGAGGACGGGGTTACCATTTGCAGTGATGGATGGAAACAGCACTAAGCTCTCTGGGTTGATTGACTTGTCAGCTACCAGGTCAATATTTGCTTTTAGTGATAGAGAAAATAACTTCTAAAAAAAAAGAAGAAGAAAAGGGAGGTAGAGGCCAGGATAAGGTGAGGGCTAATTCATTATATTTCCTAAATGGACATTGAGACAAGCTCACTCTCAAAGNGACTGGAGCCCAGCTGCAGATGCCTCTGTTGCTGAAACCAGCTGTCCATCTGTCCATCACCAGCCCCAAACAAAGGGGAAGGTTTAATTAATCTGGCTTAGCATGTTACATTTGCAAAGTGCTCTGCTGTAATTGAATTCACCAGTCCATACAACAACTTAAGTGGTTTGATACAGCAAAGATGCGGGCAGCAAGGGCTTTCCATCACTTGCCCTTCTGAAAGTACCCTTGGGAAACTCAGAGTTCTGCCATAGAAAATCTACAGATCACCCCATGTGTCTGCTTCCTTCCTGGTCTTCCTTTGATCTACTTAGTGTTAGGTCCCACTCTGTATAACATTTTGTATTTGTTTTGATAAAATTCCATTGGTTCCATCCCTGTTTTGTTTCTGGATTCATAAGGTACTTTCAGAATNCCTAGTGGTAGAAGGCATTCTCTCTTTAATTCTGTGTTTCATTAAATACAACTTTGCAAAGCTATGTCCAGGAAAGCAAATAAATGCAAAACAATTGGTTGTGAGCCCTGTTAGGAGTTAGACACACTCAGTGCCTTTTTCTTCCCAGTCTCTGGCTCTTTAATGGTGACCTATGAATATGTTGGTTAAAAACAAAAGCAAAAAACCCACCACCTGTAAACATTCTAGTGAGGATTGGGGGCTTCCTAGTAAGCTCTGCTTAGCTAAGACTTAAAAGATGTCAATCATCAACCTACCTNGTGTCAATCTGTGTTCCTAAGGGAGTACCGATACATAGTTGCAGTCTGACCATGCAGCCTTCATTCCTTGNCTTACTTCCCCCTGGGCAACAAAGACTCATTTCTACCTAGTACATTCTGTAAGGGCCGGTAGGCTTTTAATTTACTACTAGATGGACATTTTCAAAGAGTGATGGGAATGTAGCCCCCAGTCTCCCTGCAGAGAGATNCTGCCTGCTGCCTTGTGAGTCAGACTGGTAAAGCACCCTGGGGAATTGGGTCGATGCTGGTCCATCCCCATTTCAGTGATGTACAGAAGTCAATTTTCCACTTGACTGGCATTACTAGTCTCTGACACTGTGGGAGTGTGATCTCCTTGTGGACCCTCCATGAAAGTGAGGCCAGGTCTTTCCCTTCCCTTCTCTTTCCACTCAGAATATGGTTAGCTTGACATGGGTATTTGTTTATTTGTTAATTTCTCTTATCTTTTGAGACTATAATATAATTATATACTATCACCCTACCCTTTCCTCCCTCCCAAACTTCCCATATACCCTTCCCAACTCTCTTTCAAATTCATGGCCTCTTTTTCCATTGCGACATGAATGTGTGTGTATGTGTGTGTATATGTGTTTTCAGGGTTGGCTATTTGNTATTGGATAGCCAATCACTGTGCTCTTCCCCNGNAAAGACCATTTCTCCNCTCTCAGCATTTCTTAGTTGCCCACAGTTCTTTGTGCAGGGTTGAGCTGCAGGCTTCCCACCCTCTTCTGCATAGTTCACTAAAAGTGTAACTGTTTGTAGTAGTTGCAGGATGCTAAATAGTCCCTTTCCTGAAGTTTTGATTTTCAGTATAGAGCTTTCTCAGCATTTCAAGTTTTTTTGTGTGTGTGGTTATAGACATACATTACTTCACTGATATGGATTCATTTCAAAATAATAAAATACAGGTGACGAGTATTTNTTTATTTTCAAAAATTTCTCAGTGGTAACATCTGTGCTTTGTTTTACTATGTCAGAGGTCAAGGGAATCTACATTTTAACCTTTATTGATGTGTCTTACCTTTTGTTTCTTGTCAATAATACAATCAAGTATCACTAAAAGTCAGGAGCACACTCTGAGAAATGATTTCATCAGTGTGCAAACACCATGGAGCATCCTAAGTGGGCCGNGGCATCTCTGGGTGATACAGTCTATGGGACCACAGTCCTACAGTCGGCCTGTTGTGGATCCATTTGGATGGCATNCAGCAGTAGGTGGCATGCAGCAGCATTTGATTCAGTGAGCTTAGTGGTTAACTAACACATTGCAAAANTGCTATGGCCTACTTGCAGGGGACCATGGAGGGAGATAGGGTGAAGATAGGTGACTTTTTCAGGATAATCAAATTGACCAGAGTGTGTGTTCTTCTTTTGAAGGAGCAATGTCCGGAGGCTTTAATTTTCAGGTGACTGACGGTTTGAATTTTGCACCTCGGCAAATCTTTAGCATCACCGCCCGAACTCTCATCATTAGCTTAGAAGTCAACAGAGGATTGAGCATCTTCCCAGGTAAGAGACTTAGAGTGTTTGGGGGAGGGGTTAAGTGCTTTCCTATCTATTCAGAAAACCCACTTGCATGGCATAAAGTGATGTCCCTTACTGTGGAATGACTCTAGCAGCATCTATTAAGTCCCCCACCCCTACAGAATTCTCAGCAGAAATTTGACAGCAGCAAGGCTGGCACTTTGCACCCTTTCTGTCTTTCCCTTTGCCTCTTCCCTGGAAAAGGAAGGACTGAAAAGAGCAGTGGGAAGGAGTCATGGAAGGGGCTGTCTTTACTCTCTATGTACTTTACCCCTCTTCTCTCCTTACAGACCCCAGGTCTCTATTATTTGTGCGTTTGGAGCTATCTCCTGTAGCCCAGGCTGGTCTTGAGCTCACTCTGTAGCTGCATATGACCTTGCACTTCTGATCTTCCCGCCTCTGCTTCCCGAGTGCTGGAATTACAGGCTTGCACTACCATGCCCAGTTTACACATTGCTGGGAACTGAACTCAGGGCCTTCCCTATCTCCTTTTACTTCCTTCAGACTGCTTGTATTTTGAATAAGAAGATCAGATCGTCTGCAACACCTAGGACTGGCCAGTGTTTTCCATTAGGGCTGGCTTTGAGTGACTGTTTGCCAATAATGTAAGCCAGANTGATAAAGAAGGAGCTGTGAGCCACTCTGCCCAACACTCTTAGGAAAGGGGAAAGATTTACCCAATGGCAAGGGCAAAAAAAATAAAGAGAGAAAAAAAGCTGGAATTTTTTATTTCCCAAANAAGCACTGAGGTGGAAACAATCTCAACATGGCCTGAATGTTGGGAAAAAGGAAAGGCCAGAGCAGTCCTGCACTTCATAACCTATTTAAAGGACAGACATTAGCAATCAAATATAGATGGAAAAGGACACTGATGACTTTATTTATTATGGCCCAACTAGCCAGCAATCCTAAAAATAGCAGTGCCTGCCTCTCACTTCATACAAGTTGAATGGGAGTCTCTGGAATGAGCCTGGCTTATTAAAAACACTTTTTTAGATTTGTTTATTTTATGTGTATGAGTGTTTTTCCTGTATGTATGGCTATGCACCATGTGCATGCCTGTGTCTGCAGAGGTCAGAACAGGCATCAGGTCCCCTGGAACTGGGGTTACAGATGGTTGTGAGCCNCCANGTGNGTGNTGGGAACCACTGAGCCATCTTTTTTANGTCTTAGTTGGTCTTAAAGCTGAACTACCTTGNGATCCAGAGGGCGAGACACTGCACCAGTATTTCAGTACTTAGGAGCTGGGTAATATATTCTTGGGAAGTTGGTGGGCTCTGTGACATAAGGAGAAAATACAAAATGGCAGCGAGGGGTGGACNAGCCCTCCTGCTTCCATAACAGACTTCAAGGAGAATGACACTTGGTTTGCTATTATTTTTACAGTAACTGCTNGAATGTTTTGTTAATTTTCATTGTGNTGGTGGTAATGCTGAGGGGTGAAGCTAGGGCCACCCTCTACCACTGANCTGCATCCCCANCCTTAAACGTTCATTTGCAAGTTCTGAGTTGTCCCCAGCTTTTAACTTTGCAGAAAGAAACNTTTCNGAATGCAGNAAAGGATGCGTCACCTATGCTTCTTCTGTTGTAAAACTTTATTTTTTCCATGCTCTNTAAATTTTCTCTCCGAATAAGTATGAAACTTCTACCATTTCCGCCCCCCCCCAAGGGCAATTAGGAAGTCATTTAATGTTTTAAAAAACAAATAATCAGCTACATTTCAGTAATCGGAAAAACATGGTAATCTATTTTTAAAATTCCAAAACTAGGGTAATTGTGGCTGCTGCAAAAGATTAAGTACCTTTCATGTAGCTCAGCAGAGTCTGGTTTAATAATTAATGACAGTTGTATTAGAGGAAAGACAGAACCACTGTGGCTCCGACACTTCCGAGTTTCTGGTGAATGTTTTACTGAATCAGTGTAGCCGGAAAAAAATACATTCAAGTGGCCAAATTCCTGTTTGACCTTCAGAAGATCNTGTAAAACTTAGAGGTTTTACAGCTTTGTGTGCATTATTGGCCACAGTACTGGTGACTNTTTCTTTCTCTAGCAAGTCTTANGTCCCCTANGGCCCCAGCCCCTGTGTGTCTCAAGAGCTCACTGCTGGAACTCAGATGCTGGCCTCATTCTCACAAACACTTCCTGCACTGTTGGCCCAGCTGATAGTCTTAGTCGCCACTGTCTCCACCCTGCCTTGTTTCCTGTTCCAGCTCTAGGCCAGGAGGAAGGAGGATGAATCTTCATATCCATCTCTCTTGAGTGGTGGTGATGTTGCATGAAAGCTCCTAACTGGAATCAGAAGTCCCAGAGTTCAGGTGGACCTCATGGCCCACNTGGTCCTGCTGTTCCTACTGTTTTTCCTGTGTTAGCTTTCCCAAGTAGCAGNGGCCACCAGTTGTATATCAGAGTTAGCTGGCATGAACATGATTCCTGTGGTTTTGTCACCTGGTCCCCTTTCCAGGGACCCACCTAACCTTGCTCAGCATGACTTCTTCAGCAGTCCCCTGAGGGCTCTTTGTCCCAGCTGCTGTGTGTGAAGCTGTAAGNTGATGATAGATGCCACATTCTCTATCTTCCTTGGGAGGTCCCATCTTCATCATGCTGTGCCCTGGCCCAAGGAGGCACACTGCATCTTGCCTCCAGGTGTGATCTAAGATGTTTGATGTCAGCTGTTGCAGAACCACGTGTTCAGAACTTCCANATTCTAAAATCCCAGGGAAAAGTCTGTTGTTTTTGTAGAAGCATGGTTTGTTTTAGAGCTTATTGCAGGAGTAGAAAATCTATTCCTATTATAGGCTAGACACTCAGCTACTGATAGGTATATTTTTAATTACCACATTGGGTTATTATAAAAAATTTAAGTGAAAAAGTATATAAAAACACAATTTTTGAACCTCCCCATTGGCAGGTAAAAGATGTGAGGCTCAGGAGGTTTCAGTGTCACATAGCTAACAGAAGTCTTAAGCCCTCCAGGCAGCAGAGCAATTCTGATCCCAAACCTAGAGCTTGTATCAATTGGCCCCTCTCCTTTATGTGTAGNCCAGCCTCTCAGGCTGTCTCTTGTAGAATGTCAGTTCCCCGAGAAAGGGACATCAGGGTAGATGTTTATTTTGTTTCCTAAGTGTTACTGATATATTGACATGCACAACCAAAAAAAAAATGTGCAGCAAGTTAATAGTCACATTCACGTCTGCTCCATACCATACCGTTTGAACGCCCTCTGCAGCTCATCAGACTTCGGAAGTTTCTGTCTTGACTCCTTTGTACACTCAACCCTGGCTTGATACTTATTAAATTTGCATATATATGTATATATTTAATTGACGTGTGCTCTGTTGCCTTCTCTGTGATTGATTCTTCAAGACTTCAAGATTCTTTAAGGTTTTGTAAGAGTTTTTCACATTGAATTCTACCATAGATTTTGTTTGTTTAACTTTAGTAGTGGCATGTTGGAATATACTGTGGCCTGAGGCTGTAGATTTTTTTGTTTATCCAAATTGTACTTGGCTCTTTTTCAGGGAATGTTGGTCTCTAGTGTTGGAGGGATTAACCCAGAAAGTTCTGTGGTAATGCCGTAGAGGCAAGCTTCTGTAGGACCAGAGTCAAGCAATTCACCAACAAAGGACCATTCTCCTGAACCTTGCACCTCAGGCCATGAAAGAAAGGAAATGACGTCCCTCATAGTAGGAACCGAAAGAAAGTAGAAGGGATTCGTAGTATATGCTGAAGGGTTTACCATTCCACTGTGTAGACACATCACATTTTCTTTTAAAAACATTTTAAATTACATTTGTCTTTGTGCACACACAACAGAGTGCGTGTGGTAGGATATCAGAGTTCATTCTCTCCTCACACCATGTAGGTTCTAGGGATTGAATTTTGGTCCTCATGCCTGACAGCAAGCACTCTTTCCCCACTGAGCCTTCTCCCTGGCCCCACGTTTTCTGTATCTATCATCTGGTATGTGCTCTCAGGTTGACTTCCTCTTGTGACTATGGTGAATAGCCNTCTGATATAGAGGGAGGCTTGACAAACTGATTTCCTATCTTTTGGATGGAAAAAAATGGCATATTTTTAAAGAGTCCCCCTTTACTTCCTGTCTCTTAACGATAACCTGGGAAGTAAAGGAAGAACTGGGTTATAAAACAGGGTCACTTATAAGAAGAGTAATTAAGGCTTGGGAGAGGGGGTGTTCCAAAGAATATTGAGGTGGTCAGGGACTATACATAATATATATAATAGGAAACTTGANAGCTGACAGAGGGGAGCCCCAGTTATGACTTCATACCATTGATCGAGGGCACAGAAACATGCCTCTCAGGCTGCCCAGTGTGACCTCTAATCTTGACCACCAGCTCTAGAAGCCAGAAAGTGGCTGCAGCAGGCAGTGAGAAGAATATATGAGGACTTCTAAGTGGCACACAAGCGCTTTGTGTAGCAGCTAAACTTGTGAGAGAGGTCCTGAACCTGAGGCAGAGCCCTGTTCCTGAGGCTGGATTCCATGGGCTCACCTTTCTCACACCCAAGAGCCTACTATTCATTTCAGAGGCTCCAGAGTTTTGAATGGCGCCTCTATAATGAGGACTCAGAACAGTCCTTGCAAATTGGGAAGTTATCCAGACCCAGAGCTGCCTTCTCCTTGGAATCATCAAATGCCTAATGTAGTTTAAATATCAAATATGGTGGCTGTTCCTACCCAAGACTGCAAAGGCTAAGGAAGGAATGCAAAACTGGATGTCATTTAGGAGGCTTAGTTATTATTGGATAAATAATTATTTTATTATTATATAGTTATATATTATAATAAATAGTTATTATTTACTAATATTATTGGATAAAACTCAAAAGTAATTTACAAAGTTCCTACTCCGAGGGCTACTCTGCAGAGGACTCATGCTAAAAGCCCATTTGAAAAGGTTAGAACAAGAAATGAGTGAAGATTTCTGGTCCAAAAGAAAGCTTTGAGCAGTCAGACCTTCCATCCCACAAGGATGGTCCTTCAGTACCCAAAACCCTGACATTCACATGGCCTTTGATACAGGCCTGGGAGCTTCCTCGTGCTTATTTAGGGGGAACCCCCCCTCCTAGGAACCACAGTCTCTTGGGTTCCCAACACCACACAATCAGATCTTTCTGTACATCCCCAGGGCTGAGCCACAGAGGCCTTGGCACGGACTCTTTTCTCTAGGGAATCAAACAGATGCCAGGCCATGGCTGGAGGAGAAGCTCTGAGGAGCTGGTTTTTCCTGGGGTTCAGGAGCAAGTCATGTCCATGAGAAGATATCCCAGGGACCACTAGCCCCCATTGCCTGGTTTTGGATAATAGCTAACACTCCTATTCATTTCAGTGCATTCTTCAGGCAGTTCTCGGAAGTCTAGAGAGATTGAGGAGCTGGCCGAGTTTGTGTGCTTTGTACTTAGATGCATATTTGAATCTTAGGTTCCATGAAGCCACTTTCATCTCATGCCCTGAGAGCTGTGACCAACGATGACAAGGCAGGAAACAGAACGATAACCTTTACAGTTGTCAGTTCCCCTAGACTTGGGAGGCTGCTGAAGATGAACTCTGACAACCGCACAGAGGACGTTTCTGTTTTTACCCAACGTCTGGTGAGTCCTGACATCCACATCCTGACACTGAGGTGGGCTGCGGGGCCTGAGCAGGGAGGACATAACATTTCTTCTCATCCTGCTGAACCAACTAGACTTGGGCCACGACACAGACAACTCCTCATTTCATTTAAAACAGGATTATTGTAGGGAACATGACATGAGAAACAGTTGTCAGAAACACTATGCTAATTTAAACTCTGAAAGTAACAAATGAAAGAAAGTACTTGGGGCTGGGGAGATGGCTCAGCAGTTGAGAGCAAGTACTGCTCTTGTGGAAGACCCAAGTTCAATTCTCATTGTCAGGTGGCTCACAACATTCTGTAACTCCAGCTCCAGAAGATCCAACTTCTTCTCTTCGGGGCTCTGTATGTACCTGCATTCACATGCACTGTACAAAACACACACACACAATTAGAAATAAATAGCCAAATAGCTGGGTAGTGGTGGCACACGCCTTTAATCCTAGCCACTTGGGAGGCAAAGAAAGGCTGATCTCTGTGAGTTTGAGAGGTCGAGGCCAGCCCAGTTTACAGAGTGAGTTCCAGGACAGTCAGGGCCACACAGTGAAACCCTATCTTGAAAAACCAAAATAAATAAATAAATAAATCTTTTTTCTTAGGGGGTGTTTCTCTAAGAGGAAATCCAATGTGTATATTTATATTTAATATGACATTATACTTTATTTAATATATTATAATCATGTGTATATGTAATTTGTATCCAAAGTGTTTTGAACTTCATTGGTACTCTGTTACCAGACCCGTGGTTTACATATCTCTTATTGAAATGAATGAGCACTAAAAATTTTTTTGCCTCCCAGCCAGGAATTGGGTGGACCAGACAGACATGTTTGTTTCTGTGTTATTTCATTTTCTAAAAGTGACATTTCCAAATATAATTCTTTAAGCATTCCTTTGGTTTGTCATTCGTCATCCTCTTTCTGTCCTGAAATACTAGGTCTGACAATTTATTTGGTCATAGCTTTGTGTAACTAATGAATTTTTTTAAATATCAAATCAAGTTTAGAGGAAATAGCAAGAGTTCTTAACCTTTGAGCTCTTTCTGGATGGTGTGACGAGATCGGACTTGGCTTTGCTTTTCAGTTGTCTTTGTGTGCATTTGAGAGAGTGGATCATGAGGCTAGCATAAGCTTCCAGTGTGGCACTGAAAAGAAGGAGTATAGTGTCTGTGGTTTGCAGATTTCTCCAGGGCATAGAACAAAAGCTTAGAATGAAAACTCCATTGTGTAGGGGAATTAAGATGTGCCCAGAAGCATCAAAACATGCCTAGGGCCAGCTTGCCTTCTGAATACTAACAAGAATGATATTATTCCTGTAAGAGTATATTGGCTCCAGCCCCAGTTCTTGAAAAAAGTGACCGTGGTCATTTTAAGTATTATTTTCAGCAGCTTTTGATTGCAAATATGTGGGGTTTTAGATTAAGATCCATATGATCTAAGTAAGTATTAGAGAATATGGCAACTAGAATTAAGTAGCTTTTGCTGCAATAACGAGAAATCCCCGAGTCCCATTGGTTTTATGATAACAAACATGTTCTTCTCACTTGCATCGTATGACAGCTGTGGCTTGACTGCGGTCTGCTTTCTGTGTCTCCTTTGTTTCAGGATCTAGCTAATGGAACAGCCTTGCTCACTCTAGTCACACGCTGATGGCAGCAAAAGGCAGTGTGACGGTGGAACATGGGATAACTTTGCAGCCTGTGCTCTAGAATGTCATTTGTAGTCACATTTTGTTGGTCAAAGAAGGCCACATGAGGTAGCCTGCTCTCGGTGTGCTGGGTAAATATAGAGAGGAGGCACTGAATATTTGGAACAATGTTCTGCCATGATATACTAAGATACAAACCAAAAACTATGTATAATACTGGAAGCCAGAGTACATTTTTCTCTGAAAGCAAACCACCTTTAAAATAGAACACATTTGTAAATAAGAAATTAATACATCAAGCCAAATATAAGGGCCTGGGCAAACCAAGTCTTGATTGAAGAAAATCCAGTTACTTCCAGATTTTAATGTCTTCCCTGCTCTTTCTAATTCTTTCTGCCTTTGTGAACAGATAGCTGGTATCCAGAAAACCATGTCTTTCATGACAACCAGTGTGAGCCAGAGCAGGAGAAGTGTTGTCTGGGAGCTCAGTGCTGCACAAGGGTGTCTGAGACTGTTGTTCCCGATGGAAACAGGGGCAGGCTACAGGCTGAGAACAANCTGTGCCATTCCACAGATCAGGGGGACAGAATGGGGAGTTGAATTGTATCAGAACACAGTGTTTGCTTCTTCCTTCCCATTGTCCTTTCCTCGGCTGAACGTGCACCTGCCATTCCAGAGGTCTGGTTGAGTACTTAGACTCAAAGGACAAAAGAGAAATTGTTTTATTATCTTTAGGGTTTTATACAAAGTCTGTATCTGGCTTTGTACACAAGGCACACGCCTGATGTAATAATTTCTTTCTCCCTAAAACATCATTTCAGATATGTCTATCGTTTGTAGGATTTCCACACAACAGCTATCTGGTGCCTTTGTTGTGTGGTATGTGGAGAGTTTATAGTTTAGGTATCAGAGACCTCCTGCTGATTACTTGTGCAGAAGTTCCTTGGCACAAAACCAGGAGATCTAGGTTACCCTTCTGACTCGGCAAATCACATAGCTGTTAAACCTGTGTTTTGTTATATTTAAAATGGGAAGAGTCATAGCAATGATCATTGAAACTGTATTCATATACATCATGTACAAAGCACTTTTCTTAGCCTTCTGTTGTATTGTCCCTCTCCACCTGCAGACTCAGACCTACAGCACTTGTGTTCATACACAGCCTATTGATAGCAGAGCCAGGGCTTAAGTAAGGGCTCTGGATTCTAGGTCAGGCTCCTGTGAATTAGCCATGGCTTTCTCCCAGGTGGTTAAATGTGGATAAGATAAGTAATAGATGTAAAATGCATGGCATGTTCCCCACACTTAGTTGAGGGTTATCAAGATGGAAAGCATTCTTCCANTGATCAGGGGAGACACATGCTAGAAATATTGTATTACTTGTACATCCTAGGGGTACCAGGCACACCCAAAGGCCATATACATACAAAGTCAGGAAGCACACAGAGAAAGAGAGAACTCAAGGGCCAATGCTTCTATTGGATCCAGTGCTGTCCAAGCACCTTTTCCAAGTGGAGGTTGAGTGAGTAACTTTAAATCAGACAGGTATTTGTTCTGGGAGACCACATGGTGACTTAGAAGTGGTCATGTGACCTACCTGCATGGTTCAGGTGAGGTATGAGCATCAGTGGGGTCAGTCACACAGGCTTCCTTAGCTCTCCCTTGGGGAGGTGATCACCACAGAGCAGTTGCTTAAGGTGACTACCTAGATAGACCACACTGGAGAATTTGAATGAGGAGAGCTGCAAACTGGCATCCAGATGACTGAGAAAGCCCAGCTGGTATTCAAGATGGGTGGGGAAATGACCGGACATCCCAAGGGTTGCAAACGCTAATTAGATGGTGGCTGAGGCAGATACTTAGCTTTCTATTCTTGGATATGTGAAAANTCCCTTTCTACTCCTCAAATTTAAAAGGCGAGTTTCCCGGGGGGAGGCAGTTTTCTGCGACACTGGAACTGGCTGGTGTTTGCCCTAATGTGCTTCAGTCATTTAATGAATGGAAATAAGGTCATCAGAGGAGAGTGACATTTGCTTCACCTTATGACCCACTTCTTATTTCCTTTAAGTTCCTGGTGTTCTCAAATACATTTCCCTCAGGGATGATGAGAGAAGAGAGCTNAAAAAAAATAGAAGGGGGCTCAGGCAGGGACTGAATTTTCCACCCTTGGCCAGAGCACAGGCTGGAGGAACAAGGAGGCCTGAGGATGGTGATCTCCAAGGGCTCTCCCTGACAGTCAGAGCAAGAGGTGTAGGGGGAGGAGAGGAGCAGCGGAGAGCTAGGCAGAGAGGTTTCAGGGGCTTACAGGGTTAACTGTCTACGCTTGTCACTTGGAAGACCTTGTCTCTCTTTCCACCTCCACCTTCACAAGGAAAGTCAGTAATGTGATTTCTGAAGGAGAAGAGAATACAAAGAAAACTGTGGAGGGATAAAAAAATATGAACTCTGGTTTGCTTCGGGGTCTAAGCTTATTTTGATGTTTTAGTGTGCATCTTGTTTTCTGAAACATGTGCGTGTCGCAGATGCACACACACACACACACACACACACACACACACACACACACACGCTCATGCGCTTTCTGATGGTGTGACTCAATATGTGAGAAGAATTACCTCAGAGGAGAACAGGTTTACTTTGACTCATGGTTCTGAGACTTTGGTCCATTGTCAGCTGGCACTTGCCTTGAGGCTTGTGAGGCAGAGCATCCTAGCAAGGTGTACAAACAAGGTAGAGAAATGCTCACTTCCTGGAGGTCAGGAAGCAAAGAGAGAGAGGAAGGGGTATGGGGGGCAAAGCTTGCAANATCCTGTTTAAGGGCACATCCCCATCATCTAACTTACCCTTGGTGATCTCTCTACCTCTTCAAGGTTCTACCTCCTCCCCGCAATAGCACCAAAGCCAGGGAATAAAATCTTTAACACATGGGTCTTTGGGGGACATTTCAGATCCAAACTATAGTGCATGTTTTTATAAAAAGCAAGATCAGAAAACAATAAAATGTTAAATTTATATCAAGACAGAAAGAAACATCACCCATTAGCACAGTAAATGGTCACTAATCTGAATGCATTCCAGGGTTAGGGAGATGGCTCAGGGGTAAGAGCACTTGCTGTGCAAGCATGAGGGCCCGAGTTCAAATCCCTAGCATCCATGTATAAGGCTGAGTATAGCTGAGTGTTCCTGTAACCCCAGCATTGAGAAGATGGAGACAGTCACCCCGGGAGTTCATTGTCAGTAAGCCTAGCCAAATGGCAGGCCTTGGTTCAGTGAGAGACCTGTCTGAAGGCAATAATGTGGAGAGTGAGAGAGGAAGACATGGGACATCCTGCTCTGACCTCTGCATGCATAAGCATGGGTTAAAGCATGTACACACTCATGTGCATGCAAACACACATACTCACAAACACACGCATGCACACTCCATACACCACACACACATTAAACAAAACTGAAGCATTCCAATCCTAGTTAGTTCATATGTTCAGAATTGAACATTTTTTTCTTGTGACTTGAGAAATGAAAGAAATTTACCTTCCTGCTTTGTCCCTTGCACACACTGCTTCCTTTTCCACATGCAATGACGGATAGGCTTTGGCGTAGCCTAAGGTTTATAGCCTCTACCAAGTGGTACCCTGGTCAGTTCCCAGACATCTTACAATACCTCGGATTTACCCCCTAGCAGCTTTAGAACATTTGGGAAGTAGAAATGGTGGTGACAGGCTATGGACGTGGAGGAGAAGACAGAAAGCATTTCTCTTGGACTGGGGTCTGCTCAGTGGGTGCAGCAATCCTTGCCTCGGGCTTCTGTGTTCAATGGAGTGGGAAGCTTTTCTCTGAAATCTTCCACGAAGATTCTGATTAGCACATATATGCCTTCATCAGGTCTCTTCAGTGTGGTGGGTTAAAAAAAAAAATAGTACTCAAGAAGTAGTTTCAATCACATAAAAAGTTCAGAGCTATTTACCCTGTGTCACTTACCAATGGCTAATTACTACTCAACTTCCTAGCTCAGCTTTTCTACTCAAGTTCTAGCCAAGTGACCTGCCAAGTGTTCAAAAGGGACATTGTAGGCAGCTGATGGCTGAGCGCTGTTTCACACCTTCCTTTAACCGAAGGAATGAATTTGTCCTTGACTCTCTACCTGCCAGGGGCGTGTGGTGGAGATTAAAAGGACTGTATCGTTTGCATCTCAAACACATTGTTTTCTTTGCTTGTTGTGATGGATAAACAGAAATAATCATTTTTAATCAGTGCTCATGGGGGAAAAATAGCTTGTGAAAAATCTTGGCTGCATTATGCTTAATATACTTTGGCAAAATAATTGCAAGGAAATATTTGTGACGTCATTGCCCACCATTGTTTTCTTAGCCCAGAATAAGTTCAATATTTTTTCTGTCCATGTCATGTCAGCCTACCAAGATAAGCAAGTGGCTGCCTCGTTTTTCAGCATCGAATCCTAAGTGGGTAAAGCTAACTCACAGATGCTTTTGCTGAAAATCACATATCCTGAAGAATTAAACATAGACATCCACAGAGAAGACAACCGTCAGACTCAGATTACATGAAAGCTCTCTTACAAATGTGGAGATGATACTGTCCCTTTCCAAGAACCCGCNAGCAAAGTAAGCCTCCAATTCCACAACACACGCTGATGGCTTCCAAGTCCAGCTCACGGCTAATTGAGTGATTTTCTTTCCACTGCTTGTTGAGATCATAGAGTCATTAAAACAGCAACGTGTTCTGGCTTTGAGGTTTATGACAGCCAGCCTCTTTTCTTTTCCACAAAGCCAGTAATTGCATCTCAGCTATTGTGCTGTCGTGGGCAGGGTGCCATCCGTCTTGGGCTGTGCTGCTTCGGCAGCAGAGATAACAGTTTTCCAGGACTACATTTAGAAAATTACAAAGCCATTCTGGGTTATTAATTCTGTCCAATTACTCCTTCTTCCAAAATCTGGACTTATTGCTTTCATAATACGTATATATTTTAGAGAATTATAGACACATTTCCCAAAGGCTGTAAATTAATTTATTATAAATTTATTGAAGAGTAAAATCAACTTAATGTCTTATTAGGCTTTTGTCTTTGGATCTGCTGAGTAGGGAGGGATTAGTCCTCCTATCATCCATGCTCCTGCCTCACCCATCCTGTGCCTCCTTGGGCTCACTGGTTTAGC
>LZPO01087192.1:347605-365309 GCA_001675575.1 Neotoma lepida | reverse complement strand
ACACATACACACCCTCCCAACACACACACACACACACACACATACACACACACACACACACACACACACACACACAGTTTATGGTACCACTGTCTCCTGCAATTGGATTTGAGAACTATAAGAAATCTCTGGGAGGGATGCTCCCCTCTGGCTGATGCTAGGATTCAGCCTTTCCTTTTCCCAGCATGAGCTTCCGGGATAAATGTCTAGTTGCTGGGGATATGCTGTTTAAAGGGAGGGGTACGAATGTCTCCTTACTATAGCTATTCCTGCCAGGGCTGTTTGGTACATTAATGCTAAGGAATCCTTCCCCACTCTCCTTCCAAAAGTGCTTCCCTCCCATGTTCCCATATTCCTCACTCATAAACTATTTCTTCCTAGCGTTTTTTGTTTTCAGAAGAAGGAAGATTAAGAATCTTCATCCAAGATGTAACTCAGAATTGTTCTCATCCCCAGTCTGACCCAAGCGCGCTCAGAGCCACGGCGNCACACGGAGCACACACAAGGCAAAGGCTTGGGAACATCTGCGTCCATTAGGTGGGTTTCTCTCCCCCTTGACTGGTCAATGCCTGCTCTTTGTGGACGAGCCAGATGTCCTTGGCTCACCCAGCCTGTTGGCTGCTGCTTTGCTTGGGCCATAAGCTCTTTGCTAGGATTGCCAGCCTGGCCAAATGCAGAGTCTGCTCCTCAACCCGTTTTCCTGCTAATCTTGCAATTCCAAACAAAGACAGTTCATGTCCATATTGGAAAGAAGCACCGTGATGCTTAATGGGATAGCTCTCCTTCTTGTTAGCAGCTNTGCCTGCTAGAGCAAGGCCAGTGTGAGATCCACATGTCAAAGCTCATTGATGAACCAAGTAATTAATACAGAGTTTGGAAAGTTTTCTCTTCCCTTCCAGAGGCTCTGGAACAGTCTGCTTTGCAGATGGAGTCAATTAAAAGGAAGCAATGTCTACCATTTGGTGCTGGCTCAAAGAAAGCATAAAATAAAAATTTTTTGGCAAAGCCTTGTTCAGCATTGAAAATTGAAGTTCTGGGAATGGAAAATCAGTTGAAATGGCTTCTCCCATAGGAGAGCTATAACTGAATAATTTCAACTCTGCCACAATGAGTCTAATACTGCTCAAAAAGCTCCTGGGAAGTTAGTAAATAGCAGAAAGCAAATAGCAGAAGACTGGCTGATTGCTGCTTGACAGGATATTATGGGATGNGGTGGGAGGTGAAGGCTTTTCCTATTTTTTTTTCTATCTTTTCTTTTTATTTTGCTTCTCCCCGCCCCATCCTAGCTGAAACTCCCACAAATATCTTTTCCTCACAAGAGTCTGACAGATTCTAACCATTAGGGGTCCCTCTTCAAACACCCAGATGCATGTCCTTACAGGATGGCATTAATAAGTGGGGTTGGAAGGTGCCCTAGTCCTCTGGTTCTTCAGGTTTCTGGAGCTGAATATACACATTTGGAGGTGGTGGAAGGTGATGTTGTGTATCAGGCCATAGCCCCTCATTTCGGAGTGGGAATGGGTCACACTCCTCTCTGGTCTTTTGGAATTATTGTGATTAAAGTGAGGTTCAGTTCTGCACAAGCGTTGTGGGGATCAGAATGGGCATGGAGGCCTCTGCAGCATGCTGACGGTTGTGTGCTTTAGTAAAGATGCTCTCTGAGAGCACTTTGGGCTAGTTCATACACACCCAGAAGAAGCTTCCTTCCACAGAGATCCACAGACGTTCATTAGGCACCTTGTGTATACGNGACACTACTAGATACCCCTTACCTGATTGCTAGATGCTATCCTGCATGTAGCTCTTTGGTGATTGTTTTTTCTTTTTCTTTCTTTTACTTGTTTTCCTTTCTTTTTACTTATTTTTTTTTGTCTTTCACATCATGCATCTTCATCTCATTCATTTCCCTGTCCCTTCATATCTATCTTCTGCCCTTGCAACCTCCCCCACAAAAATAAAATAAAATTTAAGAGAAAAAAAGAAAAAAAAAGAGAAACATGAGTGACTGTGGTGGGCTGTACTCCCTTGCCAGAGGACTGGTTTCTGCCACAAGGTTCCTCGTTTTAAATGGTTTCCTCATAGCCTGGCATGGCTGATGCCTCTGGTGGCCTGGGTTTCTTTATCCTATGCTACATGCCTCTGTGGAACTCAGAGCAGAACATCATGCAACTATGACAGAAGGTCACTGGACCAAATTCCTAGACAGAAACTCATTTTCTCAGCCCAGAGAAAATGGGCTTCATTCTCCCTGGACCAGTTGTCTCCTTGTGTCCATCAGGGTAGCCAGGAGTGGGGTGGAGTTNCTTCTTCCCTCCTTATCAGGATTCTACAGAGGAGTCAGTTCTGCAAAGAGGGAGGACTGCATGATGCTGCTGCAGAGTGCTCGTCCNTGCCTCCTCTTCTCCCTGAGATAATATTTTGTTCCTAAAATAGCATCAGAGACTGCATTTGTGTCAAAGCACCCACATGGATTCCTCTACTCAGCATGAGGAGACAAGACCCTCTTCATTTTCTAGAGTCTTGATGTTGCTTTCTAAAATGTGTAAAGCAGGTGAGGTAGAGCTGCTCCACCCACAATTTGGTCAGGGGCTTATGTCATCCTTCCCCTGCCTCNCTGTTGCCCAAGAGGCTGCCAAGATCTCCCTCCTTTAGGGAGATGGACCAGGTAAACAGTTTACTTCTCTAGGCTTCAGTTTCNAAGTTGAAGAACAAAGTCAGTGTTTGTTACCTATGTTAGCTTACATAGATTACACTGAGGGTCTCTGGGAAACTCAAATTCCCTGACCCAGACCTTCATAAAGATGAATATGGTGACAGGAAATAAGATGCACCCAAACTGGGTAGTTGGGGCATACTGAATAACAGATTTGGTAGAGATGTGAGCAGAGCTAGGGAAAGTATGGCCTGGTGTCACATGGGTTAACAACAGCAGGGAGCTGTCGCAACCACTAGGTCAGANANAGCAAAGGAAGGCTTGCTCCCAGGAGCCAAGCGACATGATCACCTGCTGGGAGCTGTAGCCTTCAAAGATAGAGGCAGCCAACCTCAGAGAGCAGGAGTGAGGGAAATTAGGGTACTGACACTCTCATTTTGCCCTCACTTCTGGTGAGGGCAACCTCCCTGCCAACGGCTTTCACTAATTGATCCAGAAGTCAGAGGGTTGCTTGCTTCTGATTCTGTCCACTGCAAGCAGCCACCTAGGGAAGGTGTCAGATGGAGAGAGCAATATGGCTGGGCATACAGGAGGTGTCGAGCACAAGACGGCAGCTTTGAAGCTCAGGGGCCAAGCCCTCTTAACTAACTTTTTCACTTCACACTGTGACCTTTTCATATTCTCTTACCCCGAGCAGCTCCAACATCCTTTTAGTGTCATACAGACAGAAGGAACCACTTATCACTATGTAAACCAACAGGGGCCCATTTTGGCCTGCTCTTCCCACTGTTTAGGAAAAAGACTTGAGCCTTTCTGCTGCCTTTCTTGAGTTTTCTTCCAGGTCTTGAAGCCCAGAATCCATCTCACAGTCCCTCCATCCGATCTCTGGGGTCCTGCTTTTCCTCAGGGGTCTTTGGAAAGCAGCTCCTGATGGGCACAGGAAGGCCCACACACACACAGTTTTTGCAATGGGGGCAAAAGTCCCACTTCGCTTTCTGAGTGAGGTTCTTCTTTATGAAAGTGATTTCTTCTTTGAGGCTGCTATTGCCATGGTTAATTGGAAACGGGGAAGCTGCGCTTAGAAATGTCTTCTGAGCTTTGGAATGGAATTGGAAACCACAGCTAGGCTTCAACCAAAACACGCAGGGAGCTGGAACAGTACTGCAGCTGATCAAGGAGGGGTGAGAGAGGACTGGTTTGGGCAAGCAGAGGGAAGACAAGAGCTGGGCTGGGACAGGGGAACAACCAGGTTTGTAGGTTAGAAAAAAGAGAATCCTCTGAGATTTCCACATAAAATGCATTTCCACCTGACCTGCTCTGATAGTAAAATAAGTGGGGGACTAGAAAAGCTGGGTGACTTGAGTGACTGATCACATAGTGTGAGATCCAGGAAGGGTCAGGCTAGTTTGGAGCAGCACTGGACCCCAGTCTCCAAGAACAAGACAGCTGGAAACCATCATTGCCATCTTTGTTTTAAGAAGATGAGGCAGGAATTTGCTCAGTGCTATGAGGAAGATAAACCCTGGGCTTTCAGATAAGTATTCTATTAACCATTTAGTCACCAGAGCAGCTTCAGCTATGAAGATTAGAATACTCCATCTCTCCTGGGGCTGGGGGATAGCTCAATTGGTAATTTGCTATGCAAGCATGAGGACCTGAGTTCAATCCCCTGAACCCACATCAAACAAAAACTNTGTGATCACTCACTTGTAATTCCAGCACCTTGGAGACAGGGGGATTTCTGGGGCTTTCCTGACAGCCAGCATGGCTGAATTGGTGAGTTCTAGGCCAATGAGAGACACTGTCTCAGGATGGACAGCACTGAGGAACAACACCCAAGGCTGGCCTCTGGCATGTGAACATATGCATACACCCCCTCCCATACATACATGTATGTCTGCACACATGCAAAACACACACACACACACACACACACACACAGAGTCATCTCAATGTAACCTTTGCCTTATTTTCTATGAATCCCATATTCTCTACCCTAAGTTTTCTTCATGAGCCATAATTTTGTTCCCAGTGAACAGCCCATCCCAAGTGCAATACCTAGTGCTTCTCTGTTAGTGAGGCCACACTCTGCCTTTGTCCTGTCCTGAGCAGTGTGCCTTGTGGTCCTNCAGGAGGAGAGGGTCCAGATTCTCCCAGGAGATGTACAGATACATTCCCCAGAGCCTTGGAGAACNCAGAGACTTTAAGAAGAAATTTCAGAAGGCAGGGTATTTAAATGCCATTCCTTCTATGAGTTTAAATATGTCCCCCATTTTATCAGTGTGATATGATCACATTAAAAAGGACCTCTTAGGCCAATTTGTAACAGAAAGTGCCTCTTGGAGCCTTTTCTGGTTGGGATATTTAGAAGGAATAAATGGCGATGGGGAGCCCTTTGAATTGGGCATTTTGGCTGGAAATCTGGGCCTCTACGGAACCAAGCACAGGCCATTTAATCCCTAAATGGTAACATTGCTCTTGTCATGAAGCTCATGGGAGTGACATAAAAGCTACTCTTTCAAACAGTGCCAGGAATTCAGTAAGCACTCACTAAATTGTTTGCATGTTGTTTTAAGTTAGTTTCACATCACTGTGAGGACACTCAATGGAAACAGTGCATTGGAAGGAAGGGTGTCTTTGGTTTATGGTTGCTGAAAACAGCATCCCTCATGGTGGGAAGGCATAGTGAAGCTGCTTGTTTAGGGTGGTAGGCACTTGGAACGTGGCTCNTTCATGGTTTGCAGAACAGCAGACACAGCCTGGGCTGGAACCAGAAATGGATGTTACCTACAAAGGCCCTCTCCCAGTAACCTACTTCTGCTAAGGTTAGAGTCCCAAAGATTCTGAAACCTCCCCAAACAGTTCCACCATCCTAGGACCAAGTTTTCAAACAGGAGTCTTCGGGGCCATTTCATTTTTAAACCACAACAAGGTGTTCATTTAATGGTCACAAACACCCAATATAGACCTTGCTGTATAATACTCCTGTCTTCTACTTTGTAAAGTTTAGATATGGAGGCTAAGTAACCTCTCAAGGTCATATCAATAGTAAGCTTATAGAAATGTTTTAACGAGCAGCTTAGATCTCCTTTCTAAAAGGAAGTACACATGGCTCTAGCTGCAATGAGTGTGGCTAGTAGACAGACCACAATTACAAGCCTTCTCTAAAACTAATTTTGGTTGAAGAGGGTCATGCTTATTTCCCAGGCCATCCCACACTCAACAACTGATCCACACAGAGACAGAGGCTCAACCTTTTTGTTCCATCAAAATAAAGTCCTGAAGGGCCATTANAGCTTCCCAGTCCTTGCATGGTTGGCTTTGCTGAGACTGACAGCAACCTAGTTTCTCACACTGCCTTACCCCATGATTTCCATAGTAGCTGATCTCAAGGACACTCCTTAGCAAATCTCCTGCCCTCTGAACCTTGACATGGGATCTGCTTCCTGGGAACACATGTCTCAACAGTGCTAGAGCCATGACCTCAGCTCCAGCCATTTGGTTCTTAGAGTTCTTAACCACTGTTTTCTGTTGAATATCAAGAGAGGTGTAATTCTCCATGTTGGAAGGGACAATGGCATCTATTGGTTGAATGTCCTTTCCACTCTGCTTCACTAGGACTTCACCTAGTCCCCAGGGACTCAGAAAAGCCTAGGTCAGGTAGCACTCATGGGCTCTAGTTTGGTTCTCCTTTTGTTCCTGTGGATAGGATGGGCCATGGCCACGTGGCTGTCTCAGCCCAAGCACAGCTGCATCCCCTCTCACAAGTGAGCCAGGAACTGATAGGAGGAACTGACCCATTGCTACTTCTCTATGAAACCTTAGCTCAAGACCCCACTTCATGCCCTTACCTCGGTGGACCTGTCAGGCAGGACNTGGCTCTGACCTGAAAATACACATGACTTTCAGCTGCTGGGTACAACTGTGACTCCAGACGAGACCCTGAAATAAAACAGAAAGAAAACAGGACATCTTCAGATGGACTTTTGTGCTTGTTTCGGGGTAGCGGAGCTATCACTGAGTGATTTTTAACTCTGTAGCCTCGAAGTACTGTGTGAATTACTAACCCTATGTTGAATTCTCGCTAATTGGCTCTGATGTCATTGGGTTTCCTGGCACTAAGCCTGGTGTACCCACAGCAGTGCAGTCCACTGATAGAGGCTGATGGCTGAGCCTTTCTCCTGCTGCTGGTGGTGTCTGATTTCAGACAGACTTCACAGTGAACAGCCCTGACACACCCCNGGTGTCATATGCATACCTCACAGAGCTTCAGACAACCTATCTAAGGTTGTCATTAGTGGTCTCATTGCATGTGGACTCTTCAGAAGACAGGATGTGAGGGAGGTAGAGAGTGGTTCTGTGGCTATTGATGATCTAGCTAACACGAGAAATTCCAGTAAGTGAATGACCTCTTCTGTTTCCACCAGTAGCAAGACAGTCGACCCTGGGTTTCTGTCTGTGTCACAGTGCTTGATGAAGTAAAGGTCCATCATCCTATATACAAAACACAGGTGCTCTGTGGCAAAGACTTTGTTTTCCTTATATTTCACACTGAAAAATATATATTTCTGATATATTTAGTTACAATTTAAGCAACAAGACAGGAGAAGTACACCTTTAAAAATTATAAATCTCTCTAACAAATAACAATTTGACACATAGCCTTCCTGTAGGCTGAAAAGGGACAAGGAAAACACCCTGACCCTGACTTGACCCCAGGACCAGCATTTGAAATCCCACCAATCCCTGAGCTTGCCCTAGAATCAGGCTACAAAAACCCAACAATCCCAAGTCATCCTGGAAACCTCCCCAATCCCCCAACCAAGAAACCCTACATAAGCTCTGTCTGTATTCTGTTCAGTTTGCTGCTGCTTCTCACCCTAGAGGTAGCTGACCTTCTGGATTTTCTCTTCCCAATAAATCTCTTTAGTAAGGTTTGCTGTGTGGTGTGACACTTTCACAGGAAAGGAACCCAGGTGTAACAGANCAGAGCAGAACTGTAACACTTTCTCTGGAATCTATCCCCTAGCCAAGCAGAGTTGTTNCACTTGGGGGGACCTGAGCAGAGCTGTAGCACTTCTCTGAAGCAGAGTGGAGCAAAGCTCTAACAACTTTGCTGGGGAAACCCTCCCCTGCCAGAGCAGAGTTGTTACACTTTCCAGGTTTCCCTAGCGTAAGTGTAGTANGCTACACTTACATACAGGGCTGTAATCTGCTACGCTTACAGTGACTTTGTGGTACTCCTTGGCTCCAGACTGCCAGGATCCCTTTCCATCCATGCTGCAATGCTTACACTTCCGTACTTTTATTTTAAGGCATTAGAACATTTTCTTCTCTCTTTTAGCTACCAGCCATATTTATTTGTTTTACTGTTATTTTTCTGAGATAAGAGCTTACTCTGTAGCCAGACTGACTGGAACTTGAGCTATACACTAAGGTAACCTCAAANTTTCAGTGGTCCCCTGCCTCTGCTTTCTGAATGCTGGGGAAACAGGCATGTGTCACCACACACAGCATTACTAGGATCATGTCTATGTCAATAGCATCTACCTCATCTTTTAGAATGTCTCCACAGTACTCAACTTTGAAGATGACTGGTGTCTTAAAGATCACCCATGTCTTACATCTCAATTCTCCCCTAACATGGTAGGTGTCTTAGTCACTGTTCTGTTGCTGTGAAGAGATACCATGACCACAGCAACTCTTATAAAAAGGAGGCAATTATCAGAGGTTTAGTCGATTACCATCCTGGCAGAGAGTATGGCAGCACACAGGCAGACATGGTACTGGGATTCTGGAGAAGCAGCTAAGAGTCCTACATCCGGATCTGTAGGAAGCAGGAAGAGAGCAATTCTGGACTTGGCTTGGGCTTTTGAAACCTGAAAGCCCACCACCAGTGACATACTTCCTCCAACAAGGCCACACCTACTCCAACACAGCCACATCTCCTAATCCTTCTCAAGTAGTGCCATTCCCTAATGACTAAGCATTCAAATATATGACCCTATAGGGCCTCATATTCTTACTCAAATCACCACATTAGATTATTCACTTTTATTTTTAATTATGATCAGTAATATTATGAATACCTTTATGCAGCACAACTTTGTTATACTGTGCTACACTTCCTCTAGAATAAATAGAAGCAGTAGATCAAAACACATACACAGTAAAGTTTTCAAACTGTGAATAGATTATCTCATGGAGTGTAAGAATTTATATTCTTATCAACCAGCACGAGTGACTGTCTTATCACAGCCTATTGNCACCACTCCTAGTATTTTAACAGGTTACAATTAATCTTGCTTTTGAGAATTTGCAGTGCTTTGTGAAGTATTTTGAATTGCATTTCTTCAAGTAATAACAGCCATTTATTTGTAGTTTACTTACCAATTGATTATTTGACTTCATTCCGTTTTTCTTTTGTTTATGCTTTCCAACTGATAAATACAAATATATACATATATACAAGTTTATATGTTAAAAATATTAACTGTTTTTGATTTACACTGGTGATATTCTATAACACTTTTTGTTAGTCCCTCCTCATATTGGAAGATTTAGTTTTAGGTGTCATATGCTTCTGCAAAGGCACATGTGTCAAGATTAANCTTCTCCTTTCCTGTGGTTTGGAAGCATGCTTGCAAGCCTTCCCTACACCAATTGTATAACACTACTTTAGATTTTCTAAAAATGAAAACAATGAACCTAAGAATGTCTTGCATCTTCCATAAAAATAAGTTCTCCCCAAGAGTATTTGACTTACTTTTNTTTATGACTTAATAACCAATTGGTTGTTTGAATGCTACACCCTAAAAATTCAATATTATTACATGTGGAAAGATTCTNGTATATAAATATTCTATCTTTATGTTTTAGGTTTANATATGTATATTTGTATATGCATCTAGCTCCTATATTCTGCTTCATGGATCTNTTTTCCTATACTTATGTAAAATCTAAAGTGTTTTAATTATTATAGACCTAGGAGAGCAGGGCTCCATTCACTACTAATGATTTTGTTCATTTTTTTAAGGTGATAAATTTTGTTGTGCATTTTTTAGATATTTACTTTTATTGAAAGTAAAGTTATTTTCATGCAGTGTGTTCTGATCATGATTTCCCCCACTCATCTCCTCCTAGATCCTTCCTACCTNCCGCATCATTCCAACTCCACCCCTTCATTTTCTCTCTTAAGAAAACAAACAGGTGATGGGAGTGGTGGCGCACACCTTTAATTCCAGCATTCAGGAGGCANAGGCAGGTGGATCTCTGTGAGTTCAAGGCCAGCCTGGGCTACATGGAGGATTCCAGGACCACCAAGGCTACTCAGAGAAACCCTGTCGTGAAAAAAAAAAAATCAACAACAACAAAAAGAAAACAAATGAGTAAATAAAAAAGAGAAACAAACAAAGATAAAACAAAATGAACAAACTAACAAGCCAAAAGAACAAAAGAAACTAAGAAACTAAGAAAGCATGAGAAACACATACACATGCAGAGACATACACAAACAAATCCCATAAAAATACAAAATGGAAAACCATAATATACAAGCAAAAGACCAGTAAGGTTAAAAAAATAAGCCCCCAAAAGAATATGAAAAAACAAATTTCTAAAAATATCTTTGAGTTAATTTTGTGTTGGCCATCTATTGCTGGGCANNAGGCCTNCCTTAAGGGTGGTTTGTTTACCTGATGAGATACTCCCTTGGAAAAACTACTCTTTCCTTTGAGAGTGTTTGTTAATTGGAGACAGNTTTTTGGTTGGGGATGGGAGCTTGTGTCTACTTCCCCATCTCAGAGCTGGGACCCCATCTGGTTTGGGTATGTACAGGCCTTCTGCATGCTGCCACAGTCAGAGTTCATTGGCTCTGTATTACTCGCTCTACTGTGAGTCATATTTGGTCTCATTTATCTTATCTGGAAGTTTATCCATCCTATTTATCTTTTCTTTCTTTTATCTTACCAACTTTGTTCCCACAACCTACCTTTTCANTGTGTTAACACTGCATCTGAACGTTAATCAGAAGTAGAAGAACTGAGGCAATCTGGGATNCGGAACTTCAAAGAAGAGTTAGTGGGTGAGAGGACTCGAGATGTAGGTAAATTCTTGTGTTTTCTGAAATGTCTCCAGCCATTTATGAAGGCTTCTTCCAACATAGAGACACTGATTCTGNAGCCGGTGTTTGATTGCTTGTCTTTGTCACAGAAATGTTTATTCATATATATGTATATCTTTTATTTGACTTTTATTTACTTGCATGCATGGCTCCGTGTGTGTATGTGTGTGTGTGTGTGTGTGTGTGTGTGAATGTGGAGGTCAGAGGACAACTTTAGGGAACTGGTTCTCATCTTCTACCATGTGGGCTCTGGAGGTGGAACTCGGTTCATCAGGTTTGGCGACAAAGTGTTTGTACCCGTTGAGCCATTTGCCAGTCCTGTAAGAAAACTTATAAGTAAGACAGTAATTTTCATGACAACAAATATGTAGTCCAAATTCTCACATATCAGTATTTTCCAGTTCTCTGACTCTTGTTCACTGCAACCTTGAGGCTGAGAAAGGGTATTCTCTTCCTCAGTGACATCTTAATATCAGTTAAAAATCACTCCATGGGAAAATCTTTGGNCTCTCTTTGTACTCCAAACTTCTGTGAGCCATAACTATGCTTTTCTCTCCTTTCCTCCTTCCCAAGCCCTAGCTAAATGNCACTCCNNNTGACCCCCAAATTTTTATTTTGAAGCCCTAACCTTCAGTGTGATGGTGTTGAAAGCTGGGGCCTTTGTGAAGTAATTAGGGCTAAGCAGGCCTGAGGATGGGGCCCCTGTTCTGGGATTAGTGCCCACAGCAGAGAACCCTGAGGTTCTCTCTCCTTCTTTCAGCCAAATGAGGACACAGCAAGAAAGTATGTGTCTGCAAACCCAGGAAAAGCACTCTCCCTCGAACTCAACCACACTGGTACCCTGATTGCTGAACCTCAGACCTGATGAAAAGAACTTTTTCTTATTTAAGACAATCAGGTTGTGGCATTTCATTCTGGCAGCATGAGAATCCAGATCCTTCAGTCCACATACCTGACCTCACATGTGTATGTTTGCATCAGCCTCCTCTAACCTTTCCTGGTTCTGGAAAAGTCTGTCATTTCCGAGTGATGGGCCAGATTCCAGTTTGACTAGAGCATAGGACCAGTGATGGGAGATGGCAAGAAAGCTGAGTCCAGATTGTGAAAAGCAGTAGTGATTGTAAAAGATATAGTGGCCAGGGCTGGAGTGCAGCAGATAGCCATGCACTCCCAAATCAGCCACGATCTATAGACAGCTTCACAAGCTTCTTCCATTTCTAGATCCCTGACTTCTAGAATCAAGAGTTGTTTCTGGTCTGATGCAGGGAACAGAGTGAACTGAAGTGAAGGAGAACCAGAGACAAGGAGGTGTTCGTTCCTCAGTCTGTGAGCCCCATAAAATACAAGTCATAAATGGGCGGTGGTGACACAAACCTTTAATCCCAGCACTTGAGAGGCAAAGGCAAGCAGATGTCGGTGGGTTTGAGGCCAGCCTGGTCTACAAATAGAGTTCCAGGACAGCCAGGACTGTTACACAGAGAAACCTTGTCTCAAAAAACCAAAACAAACAAAAAGAGTACGTCATAAAATAGAGATATCCCCTTAGCATCTTTCCTTTGCTCCTTTCAACGTATCTAGGTGGGTCTTCTCCACAGGATGGGGGAGTTTGAAAACACCCATACTAAGCCCATACTCAGCAGGTAGTGTTTTTAACGTCTTCACATCCCTTGGGATTTCCCTGGTGTCTCCATGCATCATCTGTCGTGAGCATTTATGAACATTTGCCTAGCATGATTCACTCNGTCATCACAACTTGCTGATGGAATGGGAATTATTGTTTTCATTTTACAACAGAGGAAATGGAACATCTAGCAGATTAGATCGGTTGCTAAGTTTAGACACAGTAACTAATATTAGAGGCAGAGCCATAACAGAAGAGCGATGAACCAGGAGCTAAGAGCCCAGGATGACAAATGTATGCTCCCGTCACTGTTAAGGTTCTGTGGGAACAGCCCTCTCTACTGCTGTGCACACTGCTGAGCTAGAACCACATGATCCCAGGAAATTCACATCCACTTGTCATGGAAATCTTCACCAGATATGTTCGGGACCTGATCTTTTCTTCTCNGGTTGTAGATTTTTTGGAAATTGGGCATTTTGCGTGACCTACGAGTTGGCCCAATTAGAGCAAAGTGGTTTTTCAAAGTTTGTTGGAAGCAACCAGGCAAAGAGAGTTTGATACNCAGACTTTACACATCCAGAATATATTCCTACTTTAAAAAGAGAAACCTCCTAAACCAACTCAAAGCAAAGATGGAAACAAGAGTCGCAGGCCAAAACTCCAGCCACCGCAGAGTCTGTTCAACTCCCTCCATTGCAGCCCAGCATTGAGGTGTCTCTCATCCTGGCCCGAAATGCTAGGCTCCATCCTTCAGTTTGATGGTTTCTTTTTCATAGGCAGAATGCTGGCACTTTCCAGAAGGCTCTGGAAAGCCAGGGTGGGGTGGTAAGGGGATCTGTGAGTCCTGGGAGAGGGTGTGGGACCTCTCTTCATACTTAGAAGCATTGCTGACGTCAGGCCTTGCCTGCCTCCTCTGGAGCTGGAGCCTGCACAGAAAACTCCCTTTTACAGCTGTGCAAACTCTACAGTTGCAGGACTGTAACCTGCCCACCACCCCCTAAAGTTTCTCTAAGTCCACAGCTTCATTGCCATACTCAGAAGGAAATATGAAACTATTTCCCAGTTGGCTCTTCTTCAGTCCCACAAAATTGAAAGGTGGCTTGAAGTTCAAATGAACTGGTCCTGGCATTTCTGCTCAGGAGTTTCTGTGTCCCCTCTGCCTCAGCCTGGNTGCTGGGAGCTGGCCACGAGAGCCTCTCTTCCTCTCTCCTAAAGGACCAACCCTGGAAAATTGGCTCTCCGGCTCCTTCTGCCACACATGCCTCCACTTCTGGCTTCAGGCCCTCCTCTCCACCCTCCTCAGTAGAGTGTGGCACGTTTGAAATCTAATCTGTAGGTTTCTGTGAACAGGAAAGGGAAGGGAGACTGTTGATCAGATTTACCCCAGATTGTCCCCACTGGTCAAGCAATCAATAGACTTCTCAAGACACTGTCTCCAGGGGATCCCAGCACATACTGTAGGAGAAGGGAGACTATTTTCCATGCTTGGGCTGAGTGGCGGGACTGTACTTTTCATTGCAGACACTGGCNAGAAGAGAATAAAAGGTGTGTTCTGNGCCTCTCCAAACTGTGCTACAAGAGTTTTTCATCAAGAATGGACCNGAGATTTGAGAGGCAATGGACCACTCAAGTTACTTCTAATCCCAAATACCCTAAAAATCCNGGCGGCTCCTGGGGACATACTGTAATTATCTATGGGCATGTCTAGAAATACATGCACCATCTACCAAAGCCAAGTACTCTAATTCCATAGAATGAAGCTACCAGGGTCTTCTTTGTCATTTTCAACATCTGACAGCACTTCTTACACAGATGGTTCCTGTCTGCTAGTTTTCTCAGCAGAGATATACATACTTCAGAACCATCCTTAATGATACAAAACAATCGCTGAAAAAATTATTTTAAGAGTAGGTCTACATTTATATATATATATATATATATTGATTTTTCGAGACAGGGTTTCTCTGTGTAGCTTTGGCAGCGCCTTTCCTGGAACTCACTCGGTAGCCCAGGCTGGCCTGGAACTCACAGAGATCCGCCTGCCTCTGCCTCCCAAGTGCTGGGATTAAAGGCATGCGCCACCACCACCCGGCTATATTATATATTTTTTTAAAAAAGGATGTAAAACCAGGAAGAGTTGCAGTATGTGTAGAAAAATCGAGGAGGACTATTGTTTCCAGGAAGATTAACCTGAGCAGTAATGAATAAAATTGGTCAAGTGCTAGCAGTGGAGAAGACTCTAAGGAGAAAAAGTCAAGATCCACCATAAAAACAGGGTAGGTGGGAGATAGTCAACTCAAAGGCAAAGGCTACCTGTGAACAAACAGGGCGTGCCCAAGGGAGCAGCACAGGTCTTCCAGGATCTTGCTCTCACTTTACAAGGTTTTCCCCCATTTGGAAGTGTTGTAGTTGTGTAGACCTTCATTGGTGATTTCAGTCCACATTAGCACTCCCCCTGTTCTAGTCACTTTGCTGGAAGCTGGGGGGACAGCCGTGACACAACCAGAGCTCTCTGGCTCGCTTTGCTGCCACTTCCAAAGCCCTCAGCAAACATGAGGTCTCTTCTCCCACCGTACATCACACTGTAGGAAATGGACATCAGCTCCACTTGGGTCGCCAGTCCAGTTCTGGCTTCTGAAGGCTCTCACGTCAGCATGTTTATTTCATTCCATATGTTCTTTCTACAGAGTTAGGGATCCATCTCTCATGGAGAGAGACATTCTTCCCTTGAGTGTGNGGCTGTGTGACCTCAACTAACAAAGTACTGTAAAATAGTGACATGTAGTTTTTGAGGCTGGGACTTCAATAGGAGGCAGTGATGGCGACATCCATACTCTTCTTTTTGTGATAGTGATCTTTACACCCCAGCCTCTGCATCATGAGGAAACCCATTCCACATAAAAAGGCAATGTGCAGATGGTCTGAAGCCAGTAGACACTGGAGTGAGCAAAGCCTAACATTATCTCAGGCNCCAGCCTTCAGCATCTCCCAGCTGTGGCCCCAGGCATTGTGTGACAAAGACATCAGTCGTGTCCTGCCTTCTCTGAATTGCTGACTCACAACTCCTACGAGCANCAATAATAAATAATGTATGCTTTTAAAGTCCAAAGTTCNTGATAATTTGATATGTGGTAGTAGATAAATAGTGANCCCATGGGGTAGGGGGAGCAAATATGTCTCTTAGGGGAGAGAGGTGGACAAGACAACAGATCCTCCAGCCTACCAGAACTGTCCTGGAGTAGCCTTATTGGAAGAGAAATCCTATGTGTATGCACATGCATGAAATATAAATTTGAATATATTTTCAAATTTATGCATATGGGTCCATGTAGTAATTGAAACCAGAATCATTATGAGCAGTACATAGAAAAAATCCTGAGTTTAATATTAGTTCCACTTGCTACATCACAGTTCATTATTGTTGAGGTAATATATATTTATTTCTCAGATTTATTTATAGATGTACTTATTTGTTTATGTTTTATTGTTGCTATTGTTTGTTTATTTGTTTGTTTATTTGTTTGTTTGTTTGTTTGTTTGTTTGAGACAGGGCCTCACCATGTAGCCTCAGATGGCCTGGATCTTATTATGTGTAATGGTTGGTTTTGTGTGTCAACTTGACATAAACTAGAGTCCTCAAGAGCCTCAGTCGAGGAAATACCTGGATGAGATCCAGCTGTTAGACGTTTTTCTCAATTAGTGATCAGTGGGGGAGGGCCCAGTCCATGGTAGGTGATGCCATCTCTGGCCTGCTGGTCCTGGGTTCTATAAGAAAGTGGGCTGAGCAGGCTAGGGGACGCAAGCCAGTAAGCAGCTCCCCTCCATGGCCTCTGCATCAGCTCCTGCCTCTGGGATCCTGCCCTGCTTGAGTTCCTATTCTGACTTCCTTCAGTGATGAACAGTGATATGGAAGTATAAGCCAAATAAACCCTTTCCTCCCCAAGTTGCCTTTTGGTCATGGTGTTTCGTCTCAGCCATAGAAACCCTAAGACACCATGCAAACCCTAACTCAGAGGTCTCCCTGTCTCTGCCTTCTGAGTGCTGGGATTAAAATCNAGTGCCACCATGCCTGGCCAGATTTATTTTTAGGAATTGATCACAATTCAGTAAGGATTAGAAAATAAAATTTTGAAAGTGTTAAAAAGAAAGTTCTTTGCAGGAGTTGAATTTCAGATCTGTTAATAAGAGGCTATGATCTTCAGAATGCTTTTTGGACAAGAGGTGGTGATCTTCAAGAAAAAATTAGCCTATGGAGGCTGGGTAAAAGAATGTTTCTAAGACNTGTTTCCTGGTATAATTCTCCTTGATCCCATTCTAGATGATACAGATAGATAATTACTCATTATCCACAAGGNCNGAAAGTTGTCTCAGCTTGTGGCTAAGCCTGACAATCAGCATTTAATATGTATGTCAGGACTCACCTACAGAGAAGGATCTAGAACTCTGGAATGTTGTACCTGAGACACACTGGACTCAGAGGAAGAGAACAAAAGGTGAAGTTCCAAGACCCCTCCCTAGCTCTGGGTGTGTAGAGGCAACAGGACCTGAACATTCTCTGCCTCTGTTTCCTTTCAATTAGCGAGCTTGCTGGTGAAGGCAAACACCTTGGGCCTTTACCTCTTTCAGTTAAACTGCTCATCTAAGTCTATTTGGAAGCAGGAGAGACAGCCCATTGCACAATTCAGCAGGGCTGCAGCCTGCTTCACATTTCAGTGGCATTAAGTACATAGTACTGCTGTGCCCTAATCACCGCCGTCCATCGCCAGAACTCTTGGAAAACTCAGGTCCTATACCATTAAACAGTAACTCCCTGTCCCCTCCCCCTGGCCATTGGCAACCACTACCTACTTATTATTTCTATGAATTTGGTTCTTCTAGGCACCTCATACAGTAGAGTCACACAGTACTGGCCTGGCTTATTGCAGTTAGCATATGTCACAGTAGTTGGCTTAGTAAGCTGAAATGAGACAGGGGACAGTGGACTTGAGAAGAACTGAGTTTTCANATCTTGGGACCATAGCCACTCAAGGAAATGCTTCCTGCCACAGAACACTTGGGGTATCCCCTTTCTTAAGGATAATTCAGTCTTCTACCAAGTAAATNTGCTCTGATTGAGTGAGAAGTATTTGTTTTCTACTATGTTGTCATTTGACCATATTTTTCAGATAACTTGCTAGCTTTTGATTAGCAGACCTTTTTACTCAAGTCTTCCATACAAACGTGAAGACAAAGACAAAGACCTTTCTATCTCTACCTACCTCCTATCTGGTGTCTTATTCAATATGCTCTTAATCTCCAATTGCTTTCA
>LZPO01087192.1:334226-347305 GCA_001675575.1 Neotoma lepida | reverse complement strand
GATTCAAGGCCTCTTCTGGTCTCCTCAGGTACTACACACATGCATGCTGGCTCTCTCTCTCTCTCTCTCTCTCTCTCTCTCTTTCTCTCTCTCTCCCTCTTTCTCCTCTCTCAGGCAGAATATCCATATAGATAAAAATTTTAAAATGTAAATGAACCTTATAAAAATGTAAAAGAATTTCAGATATTTGGAAATACATAAATTTTAACTTTAAATTTACCACAAGGAGAGAAACCTTTAAAAAGAATGAAGAACAAAAGATCATATGTGCTTTTTAAATTTATTACAGCCATTTAATAAAACCAGTTATTAAGCCTTCAATATCACTTATTGAGTGCTTTTTCTGCAGTAGAAACTGTTCTATTTGTTACTATTTAGGTGTTACATCAATTGCTGTGTTATCATTTCCGTCAGTATGTATTCAAATTTACCAAGTAATAGCTTATGCTTATAATTCGGTTAATGGTGCCACAAGTATTTTTATAGATTTTATTAGATGCTAACTTGATATTTTGGACCGAATAGAATGGCAATAAATCATGCTGTTATTTTGAATCCTAGTAGACANTGTGACAGTCTTTGACCCCAGCACTCTAGAGGCAGAGGCAGGTGGATCTGTATGAGTTCCAGGCCAGCTTGGTTTACATAGCAAATTCCATGCTAGCCAGAGCTTGAATCTCAGTACTCAGGAGGCAAAGGCAAATGGATCTCTGTGAGCTCTAGATTGGTCGGGAATATATAGTGAGACCTTATAAAAAAAAAAGAAAAATCTAGAAAATGGCTTGTGACTCATGCATTCTAAAAAGCATGGGAATAACTAGTCACAGCACCCATCCCTTGGGATTCTGTAGTTCTGGAAAAGGAATGCCTTACTTATTTCCTTAGAGGTACTTGGAGTTTAGAGCTAACTCATACCTATCACCTAGCAATCCTCACTTATATATGAAGGGAAATAGGAGGCCATGAAATTGAGTCAAGAATCTGGTTCCGAGATCTACCACCCTTAGCTCTGGGACCCTGCCCACGTCAGTCAAATTCAGAGTCTCATTTATCCATCCATGAAATAGAGAGAAAAATGCCTTTCAGTGTTTTGTGAGGTCTGGGCGAGAAAACTATGTGAAGCTTGCAGTGAGTGGCTGAAGTCTGTAGTTTTTTAAGAAAGTAAAATTGCTTTATTTCAATGAAACTCACAAATAAAAATATCAAACACTTTCCCAGTCCTAAACTCAGTGTCTCAGTGAACTCTTATTCAGTGAGAAGGGCCATTCTTAAGGCATNGAGCTTCCCTTCGGGAGTTTTAAAATTACATTGTATGCACTTATCCACCAAAACAAACAACCCACCCACCCCNGAAAACCTTACAATTATAAATATCATTAGTTAAGATTCTCAGAAGTATCTCCAGAACACATTCTCTTCTTATAAGCCAGTCCCCCTTGTACTGCTGATCCTTCGCCCATCAAATGGGAATAATAACGGAATTCAGCCCATTGACTTTTGCGAGGGTAACTCTATGCAAACCCCTCAGAAGAGNTTTCAGTACAGGGTAAGGCCACTGTAAACATCTGATTATTTTCAACTTGAACTAGAGTTTCTTTAGCCAAATCATAAAGCTGTGAACAACCTTTTCTAAAAAGGACAACTTATTGAGTCAAAATATTATGTCATCTCTTCCTACTTCTTGGCCAAGTATTTTGCTCTTTGGAAGTTGTTTAATGAAGAACCGGAACAGATCAGGTCAAATAGTTCTGAAGGAAAAGTCCCAGGGCTGGCTAGTGAGCAGTGGAAAGCTGATTCCCATGCGTCCTTAGCGGATCATGCTTGTCTTTGTTTCTCACATCTGCCAATGGGACCCGAGTCTCTATCCTGATCAATCCCCCAAGTGTTTTGCAGAAAGTGGAGGAGACTATCTGTGAGAAGGCTCTCTGTGTGATGTGATCAGTGTTCACAAGGAACCATTGGCCCCTCCCAGTCTGTGTGTGTCATCCATGGGCCTCTTTCTTTACTCCTGACCCTAAGTAAATGATGGGATTCATTAAAGTGTTCTTGGGTTCAACTGTAGGTGATAAATTCCCAAAGGTGGTGCTCAAGTTACTTAATCTTCACACACAACATATTTCAAAAATTACTCCTGAAGGACAATTAAGCATCTGGTGCAGAACCACTGGACACTGACATCTAATGCTGTAAAGGATTTGGGGAATTGTCCATGTTATCAACTAAATTGTTTTGCTGATACTCATGGCCGAGTCTTAGTATCTCAAATGTGACTACACTTGGTGAGAGAACCTTTGCAGAATAAGAGAGCTACAATAAGGTTGTTAGGTGGGCTTGAATCCAATCTGGGTCCTTACAAAAGGAACTTTGAGCAAAGATTCGCAGAGGGGACACAGTGTGGAGTCATGAGGAGAAAATGGTGTTGAAGAGGAGGGCTTATGCTTTGATGAATGGAATATTAAAGAATTGATGAATCAGTGGATTATTATGAATGTGGCTTTGTTTTAAAAGTGACCTTTCTGGCTTGCTTGTTCTACTGCANCATGTTCTACTTTGTGCTACCTTGAGACTCTTCAGAAAACTCTCATTAGTGTCAAGACTCTTGACCTTGAGTCACCAAGGACCTAGAACCATAAGCTGAATAAAACATTATTGTCTATAAATTTACCAGTCTGNGGTGTCCAGTACAGCCACTGAAAATGCACTAGACAGAAAATACCTGAAAATGTGGGATGGTTTTGAAACTGGGTAATGGTCACANGGTGGAAGAATCTAAAGANACAGGCTAGATAAAGCCTGCATTGCTGTGACTGTCACTTTAAGGTTCAGAAGACTGGATGATGGAGGAATGTCTGAAACTCCATAGATATTTCTTATGTGACTGTTGAAAGGTCTTGGTCTTGGGCTTAAGGGTAACATTGACAAGAATTGTCCCTTTGGGGTAAGAAGTTTATTAGAAGAGTTATTAATGCCATGGACATGCACAAATACAGACAACAACACTGTGGGGGCTCTTCAGATAGCACGATAGGGGCTCTGAGGAGAGAGTTCAGGCCAACAGGNCAGAGTGCAGGNCCCTTCCCAGTTATCTTAGACAAAAGAGTGAGTGGTTTCANGAGTCAGATTGGCNCCATTCCCGAGTGACAAGAAGAAGAAAGGGAATTCTCAGGTAGGAATGTGTTACTTGAAGGATGTGTTGCACTTGGTAGCCTTTTGGTGTNCAAGGAGTCTGGCAACCTGAGAGCGAGGAACATTCTTGGAAAAGTAAGGGTGTTGCTGACTGTTCTCCTGGAATCCAGGAACCTAGGGTCACAGATTCCTCAGGCTTTGCCATTTGCTTTATGGAAGACAGAGACTATTACAGGTGGACATGTTCTGAACAGAACATGTCTGGTCTGGTCTGGATTCTGACANTTGTCACCAGAATGACAGTAGAAACATGGACAGTGCAGGTCATTCTGAGAGGGTCTCATATAGAAATGAGGAGCAAGGGCTTGAAACTAGGGCAGAGGCCACTCTTGTTATGAATCTGCTGCAGTGAACTTGGCAGCACAGTGTCCATGGTGTCGGNCTTTCTGGAATGCAGAACTTACATCGTACAGAAGGAATTTATAAGCCAAAGCATCCAGGCTATTGCACGGTTACTTCTGATTGCTTCCAGAAAAATGAGGGAGCAAAGCAATGACTAAAAGGATTGAGTTTATGATTAAAAGATGAACAGAGTGGAAACAGTGGGGAAAAGTCTCAGTCTGGCCACGTGACAGAGAGAGCACACTTTTAGGAAAGGCAAGTGAGGAGCTGTTTGCTAAGGTTAGACCAAAAGNCAGGATCTCAGTGTTTTCTCTGAGGTTGCCCTTCCCGTTATAGGTCTAAGGCTTCCAAGAGCAGAGTGTTTGGGGAGGACAGGCCCTGGGTACCCTCCAAGGGCTTGCTGCTAAAGTTACCAAAGGATTTTCTATTTCCTCATTTCTGTGTTGTGCATNGTCTGTCCCAGATGTGATTTCAAGGGACCCAAGTGTGACTCAAGTCACCATCTAAACTTGGATGATGCCCACGTGGTTTTAATTCTGTAAGCACATGCATGGAAGAGCCTTGGAGAATTCAAAGAATGTCTTGGACAAGTCCAANCCCTAGAACTGTAGCTATCAGTGTACAGTGCCAGTCCAGGAAAGCTGAAGAAAAAACACTCAAGCTACCAGAAGTGAAATATATACTGAGTCCAGGAAAGCCATATGCCTGCTGCTGTCCAGGTATTGGGGACCCAAAAACTACACCAATGTGTAGAGGGTCTGGGGTATGGAGTCAAAGATTCTTGTGATGTCTGAGACTTACTTTAGGCTTTTCATGTTGGGTTTTAGACTTATTTAGGACCTCTTCTTTTTTTTACCATTTCTCTTCTGGAATGGGAATGCCTGTCCTGTATGTTCTGGATGTAGATTCCATAGGCTGTGGTAAATTTCTCTCAAACATGGGGTTTTATGTATATCTAATTCCAATGAGACTCTAGACTTTTCAATTGATGCTGGAACGAGTTAAAACTTAAGGGTTATTGGAAAAAATGAATGTATTTTGAATACTAAAAAGACATAATTTGGAGAGGGGCAGGAGGAAATGCTGTGGTTTCANTGTGTCCTTCAAACTTCATGTATTGGGAGCTTAATCCTCAGTCATGTTATGGAACTTGAAAGCAGAGCCTTTGTGTGTGGCAGGGGTTGGGTGAGGGTGGGGAAAAAACACGTGGGCCAGGCCCTTACTAATGAATTAACCCATCCATGGATTAGTAGGTTAGTGTACTCACAGGCTAGAGCCAAGTGGCTCCCTGATTGAAACAGCCTCTCTCTGGCCTGCTTGTTCTGTCTTTTCATGTACAACCCTTGTTANGATGTAGCAAGAAGCCCTCATATTTGCAACCTTGAACCTTGAACCTCCCAACTTCTAGAGCTACGAGCTAAATAAACTTCAGTTTTCATAAATTATCTGGCCTGTGGTATTCATTTGTACTAAGAGAGATGGGCTAACACAACTGATTTGTGTGGCAATCACTACCCTACTGTGGATGACCCCAATGTCACTTTATTGTAGGACCCCCATTTTCCTCTCCCAGTCTCTGTGGGCTTTTCTGCTCCAGTAGCATGAGTCGAGAGCAGAAGGCAGATCAAGCTGGTGCCAGAACCTGCTTTGTCTGTACACAGAGAACTGGAACAAGGACAGTGTCATCCAGGGCTGACACGAACAGGGGCAAAACCAGTCCTGCTCCCTGTCCCCCACCAAGACTATTTTGATGTGGGAACCTCAGGTTTCCAGAGCTTCCCCAGGAACTAGCCCTGACAACTCTGTTNGGCCCCTTCTCCTCTCTTTCTTGCTCCCTCATGCCCTTTAATATAGAGTTGATACATGATTATCACTTTAATGTAGATTAATGTGCACGTGCACTGTTGATATTACAGGTTGCAAAATTCTTTGTTGCAAGGTGCTTTCCTGTGCACTGTGTGATGTCCATCAGACTTTCTCCTCTAAATGCCAGTGTCACTTCCCCTACCTGCCTAGTCATGACCAGCAAAAACGTCTCCAGACAGGAGCCACTGCTCTATCACATCAGGTTGTCACAGATCTTCGAACAGTCATGTTGGTAAATATTATTATTAGGTGACGGGATGACATTTTCATGAACACATCATATTCCACTCTCTCTGCCTTGGGTATTCTATGGGTGAAACAGATTGTTATGTCCCTTCTTGTCCATCGAGCTTCTCAGAATCCCAGGTCGCCTGAGCATTTGCTTGTATCTCAGTGTCATGCCAAATTAAGTTGTTATCAAGGTGTGGTGTCACATGCCTTTTATCCCAGCACTTGAGAAGCAGAGGCATGACCCTTGTCTACACAGTGAGTTCCAGGTCAGCCAGGCTACATAGTAAGACTCAACCATAGAAAACCAAAGAAAACTAGTATGTTATTGTATTTTAGATAGAGGGCAATGTTTCTTATTTTTTATTTATGTTTTTTTTCTTTTTAATGTAGATTAAACCAGTTGTGCTGAAAGCAATACAAATCTAATGAATGACCATTGGCTTATAAATATGCAACTCAAAGGCTTAAGGTGCTTGAACATTACAAATGTAAATCCATCATTTTAGAGCTTGCTGAAGAAGGAGACATAGGGTTGCACGCTAAACATTAAAGTGATTCCAGGTCGCTCCCTGCCTTATGCTTGTATCTTCCAGACATGCACGATCCTAAGTATCAGATGCCGTTGAATGCAGATCCCGGGTCCCTCTGCTGAGGAATCTTATTCAGTGTGTCTGACGGAGGGAGCTTTGGCTGTGCCTTCAGTAACTCCCTTCATCAGGCAAACTTGCACACTGCATGATGACACCAATTCTCAGACCAAAACAGAGATGAATCAGTGGGTATCGGGTGTGGCTGTGTGGAGGGGACAATGGGGGAAGGTATAAAATGTAAATGTGTATGTGTGAATTCTAAATGCTTGAACCTTCCATTCTGAGATTTCAAGATTTCTTTTATTTTTATTTGAGTGTGTGTGTGTGTGTGTGCGTGTGTGTGTGTGTGTGTGCGCGTGCGCACACACAAGCACATGTGTGTGGGTGCTCAAGGAGGTTGGAAAGTGTTAGATGCCCTGGAGCTGGAGTTACAGGCAATTGTGAACTGCCTGACATGGGTGCTAGCAATTGAACTCCAGTCTTTTGCAAGAGCATCCCACACTCTTGCGCACTGACCTATCTCTTCAGCCTCTCCCATTCCAAGAGTTCGAATGCCTTTGTATCTCTTTGGAAATCAGCAGTTTCGACTCCTACCTGTTAAACATACTAGTTCTGCAACTGAGAGGTAAAAGATATGTGCAGGGAAATNCATGAGAAAAGATGATTGCTGTTACGCCTTAAGTGAAAAAGCATTTTTTAATTTTTTAATTAAAAATTGCTTTGTTGCATTTATTTTTTNTTGTATGTTTTGGAGTTAGCAGATATGACACATCACACATGTGGAAGTGAGAGAAGTCAGTTCTCTCCTTATGTGTATCCCAGGGATTGAACCCAGGACATCAGGTTTGGCAGCAAGCATCTNTATCCTTTTATCCCCCCTTCCCCTATCTCTGGAAGAGATTTTTTTTTTAATGTAGATTAAACCAGTTGTACTGAAAGAAATACAAATCATTGGATTTTCTATGAACAACTCAAAACAATGACTTAAGTTGCTTGGATATTGCAAAGATCCTTGAGTTCAGAGCTTGCTAAAAAAGACTCAGGNTTACAAACTCAACTTTGTGAGACCTGCAGACCACTGAGGACACAAGTGTTTCGATTTGAAAGCTAGAATATCTTCTCTGTCCCATCAGGACTCTGGCACATTCTCTCAGCATGTTAGCATAGTATCTGTATGTTAAATACTTCCCCTCCATTGATATCAGGATTCCCAGTGAGTGCATTCGTATACTCTATAGCTCCTGTAAGTATTTAGTAATAATTCCTGTGATGTTGGTTCACTCCTCACTAACTAAAGTACAAACTTAGTGAAGGGCTGGCTCTCTAACAGGCCCCAGCATAGCAAACATAAGCCTGANCACGGCAAACATGGCTCTGNCAGGCCTTGCCCTGCCCCATTCCTCCTTCCATGCTAAACTGTTAGATTCCATCCCTAAAGTTGGCCACCAAGGTCTAGTCCCTTATCTGGCCACTTCCTCCTCCTGAGACTGACCACCAAGGTCCAGCTATCAAAGTATTGAAGTCCAGTAATCANAANNCCCCTTTTGGCTGCTCTAATTAGCATGCCCAATCAAAACAATCCAACTCACCCTAACATGGGGTTTCCCTCTTTCCCTTTATAAACTTTCACTTGCCTACAGGCCACATCGGTCTTCTCTGTATCCAGAGGCAGTCCTTTGTCCCACCTGGGGCAAATAGCCCTTCCCCTTCTCCCTTGCTCTTATTCCCTGCCCTCTGTCCCTCTGGGGCAAATAAATCTCCTTTGTGCTGAGAACTTGGTCTTGGTGTGTCCTGTGCCAACTCCTGTCCTTTCACNTAGAACCTATCTCCACCTTCTACATGGCTGAATTCTTCGAGTTTAAAACCATGCCTTGCATGGAATGAGTGCTCGGTAAATGTCACTGAATGAATGACATTAGGTGATGATATAATCGGTTTATTGACCCTTTCCCCGAAGATGTCCACATCCTGGTTTCTGGGAATTTGAAGATGTTCGATTTGACTGTGCTGTGTTGCTTGGTAAGGGAGGATTGAGGTTGCAGATGGGGTTATGGTCACTAATTGGCCACCCTTTAAGTCTTCCTTTGTGAGGGTTCTCTAAACACNTCTTCATGGAAACCTGTAGTAATAGCAGGCAAAGGGACAAAATTATTAGAAAGACAGAAAACATATCTCCTCCACTCTGGCTTTCCCAGCCATGTCCGGTTAGTATTGGGGCACTGCCATATTGTTCCTAGTATTGGGGTGTTAAACCTGCCATATGAACCCTAGGTTCTGCCTAACCAATTCTGGAACATTCACTTCCCCAGTGTCTCACAAAAGAGAGAGTTAGTTACCAGCGTTTACTCAAAGTAGCCTTTGCTACTTCTAGGTGCCTCTCCAGGCTCAGTGGGGTTGTGAGAATCTCAGAGCCACCCTCCAACCCACATTACCTTCTTAGCAACCCCCAGAAGAACCATTGTTTTTCAGGCTAGTAAACCTAGGTCTAACAAGATGCCCAGTCCATCCTCACCTGTGCTACAGAAAAGTCCTGAGTGAAAAGATAGGGCCCAGGTTACCTGAGAGCTTGCTGCTGGTNAGTGAGGACACTCTCCGGGGCACATGCTGTGGGAAGGTCTGTGGTCACCAGTCCCCAGGGTCTGGTCTGTCCCTGCATACAGCAGTCCCTGTTCATCTTGCTCTAGCCATACTGTTGTGTCCTCAGTCAAAGTACTTTTGCCTTCTGAGTCTCACGAAGAAGTTGGAGCTAGGCCTTTGTCCTCTCTTTGCCTTCTACGCTCTCCCAGAAAACACGTTCTTTCCCCTCCATCTTCTGCTTCTAGCTGGTTCCTCTACAGGGGTCTCTTCTTCTTGCTTCTGGGACATGGTGCATCCCAGACCATGTAGTGTAGGCAGCCCAGGGAAGTCAGCTTGTGTTAGGAGAGGAAACAGGGATGCCTATGCTACTGCTTTGGCTCCTATCATGATGGGTGCTCTGTCAAAACGGCCTCTGGTTACAATTTGCAAACATAACTTTATGTGTGTTGAATCAAACACAACTTCAAAAATGGAGCCTCATGTTATATATTATTTGTATTTCCTTCTCTTAGTATTTTTATAAGAGCATTGACCTATTGCAAACTGGAGAAAAAGAAAAACCAAATCGGCTGCTTAGCACAGACATCTCAAAAACAAGACTTGGAGCGGTGATAGGTCTTGCCTCTGGTTTTATGAAACCAGGCAGGGGAGAGCCTGCCCTGTGGTTGCTCAAGGCCTTTCTGGGATACTAGGAGGGTGGTCCCAGATACATTCTCCCCAAGAGCAAAACTTTCTCATTTCCCATTCTGCTTCCCTGCCACAGCTGAACCATCCTCACTGTTTCCCAATAAAGAGTTCTTTTCTTTNCTTCTTTTTGGTCAATATTTTTCATGAGAGTGCACGCTCCCCGCATATTTCACATGGCCTGCATTTTTATGAATTCAAGAACAAATGTATTTTTGGCTAATACCGAGACATATTTTTGGAGTCAGAGGGCTGTATATTTGTCTCCTGGAAAACGTAATTGGAAGCAGATGGAATTGCATGCGGCACGCTTTCATTCTGCAGTCAGTTTGGGATGTCCTGCTGGAAAACTGCATCCTTTAAGAAAAATGTTAACGCTTTCATGGAAACTAATATGACACCAAGTGTCTCATTCTCGAGGGATAAGCCACCCTTCTCACAGAGAGCTGGNAGTGTGACTGTTCAAATCACTTCAAGTCAGTTGCATTGTGACCGTTGCTTTACTTGGAAGGAGACTTAAGAAGGAGAATTGTTTAATGAGCAAATGAAGGAGAGGATGGAGAGTGGTCCAGCAGGGAGCGAGGTCCAAATCCCCAAAGGACTCCTGGGATCAGATAAGAACATCCCCCAATGAATTACTCTTATTTTCCCATCAATCACAGTTTTATAATAGAGCAAAGCAATGTCCTGGGGAAGCCTGCATCTCACACACACACACACACACACACACACACACACACACACACACACACACACACACACACACACAAAAACCCAAGCAGCCTAGTGTACTCAATGGGTTCTTGTATTTGTCAATAGTTAGATTTGGAAGTGACCTCTGCCATGGAATAGTTTAGCCTCCTTATGCTACATCTCTACACAATCCCAATGTTTGGATCTAATCATACTTGGGCCAGTTCTGTTTTGTTTGATGCAGGGTCCCCCTATGTAACTTAGGCTAACTTTATAATCCTGCCTCAGCCTCCTAAATGCTGGGATTACAGACCTGTGCCACCTTGCCTGATACTTTGGGTGTACCTGGGTAGGCATAAAAATTACATTCTTGAACAAATGAAAAATGAGTGAAATTGATCCAGAGAGAATCCATTTTTTGTTTAAAACAAGAGTTAAAACTGTGGTGAGATAATTTCCAAGAAGCCCGCCTAGGCTTGGTTTCAGCTATCACAGTCTGTCAGTCCAGACTTGAATGGACTTGCCCTTGGCTACTACATAAAGTAAAACCTTACAACACCTGGGCTGGGTTTGATACTCCCAACATGCAGGAATTCTGCTCATTCCTACCAAGAGATCTTAAATCTCAGTAGGGCAAACCAGTTTCACAGGACTGAAAGGCTTGGTTGCATGAGCATTTCACATTATCTTCTTTTGCTCCNGGAAGTCAAAGCAGGTGGTAGAGGTCTGGACACTGTTAAAATGCTCCAAGGCAGAGGCCTGGTTCAACTCCACTGTGATTGGAGCTAGGCAAGCAGATTCCAATCTTCCGATAAAATAAGAGTAAAGAAAAGAGAAGAAAGGACTGGTTTTAAACATCTTACCACAGGCTAAGCTTTCAAAAGCATAGCAGTCCTGAGGGAAGATAAGAGCCAGGGTTTGGATGGGATCAGGGGGTCAAGTGGAGTAGGCGTGAGTGGACCTGGAGAGGAATGAGCTTCTGTAGCTGACTCGGGGTTTTGCTATCATTTGTGGATTCCCTATGCTTGCCCCATGCCTGAGACAATAATTCATCTATTATATACTCCTTNAATATCCCCCACAGGTGGACCATCCGCTTTCTGCTGTGATTTAAATGATAAGAGATTGCCTTTTCTCCCCTGAATGTTCCAGGGGGCATTCTCAAACTGGAATAATTCTCCTTGGTATGACCTTGTTGTCCTCTGACATGTCCTTTGTGTTCTTGTCACCTACTAACCCCCAGTAACACCTTCATCTGTTGCCATCTCCAGCACCCAGACCATTGTCCTTTCAGTACCAAAAGGTGCCTTTATCACATGGGAAACCCATCCATCAGTCTACCTTCAACTTCCGGGACCCTCTCTAATACTGTGACCTCTCTACTTAAGCCCTTGACCCCACCTCTGGAATCTTAACCTACTAAAAACCTGAAAGGGACTTTTCAGGCTAAACCCCTTCTATATTCATCCTTCTTCTCTCTCTAACCCTCTTCACTTGATCTCCAGCCTCCCTCAGATTTCATCAGAAATCATCCCTTGATTTCTGGATTATGGTTCATTTCCAGATATGGTCAAATTGACAACCAAGAATAGTCATCACACCATTTATTTTCTCTCTAGTGCATTCTAGAAGCTACTGGAGATGACTGTACCATGTATTTTCAGAGTTTATCTTTTGTCTACTTCATGACATTGTGTTTTCATGTGGGTATATGCTTGTGTGGGGTCACGTGACTGTAGAGGCTGAAGACCAACTTTGGTTGTCATGAGGGGATATCTCCCTTGTTTTATTTTTCAATTTATTTTTTTAGGGTGCTGTTTGCATGTTTGTGGACCCAAGCATGTACATGCACATATGAAGGCCAGAGAAGGACATTGTCTGTTCTGCTCTCTCACTCTCCACTTTATTCCCTTGAGACATAGGCTCTCACTGACCCCGGGGCTCACTGCTTGTTAATCTAGGTTGGCTGGTCATTTATGTTTCTGTCTCCATTTGCCCCAGCCCTAGCTTTTTACATGGATGCCGAGGATTGCACTCAGGTCTTTGNGCTTGTGTAGCAAGCATCTTGACCCTACTGATTCGTCTCTCCAGCCCCCTACCTTATTTTTGGAGACATGGTCTATCATTGGCATGGAGCTCACCTAGTAGACTAGGCTGGCTGGTCCTCGAGCCCCAGGGATTGCCTATCACCGCTTCCTCAGCACTGGGATTACAAATACAGAATTAGAAATCCACCATCTCTGGATTTTTCACATCGATTTTGGGGATCAAATCGAGTCACAATGAGCACTTTTCCAACTGAGCAATCTCTCCAACCCTTCACAGCGCCTTTTCCTTACTTCTCCTCCACGTGTTGCGCTCTCTCTCTCTCTCTCTCTCTCTCTCTCTCTCTCTCTCTCTCTCGGGAGCTTCTCCTTGTCCACATTGCTTTCTCGTAATTTTCATCACTCAAGTTTTAGTGCTTTAATGAGGAACAGTGTTCGCTGTTTAGGTTGTTGTCACTTCCACAGGACACCAGGAGGAGAGGAGCACAGGGGTGGGGACGGAGCCTGTAGTTCAGTGGTATAGTGCGTGCCTCGAAGGGGTGAGGTCCTCGCTTCAATCCTAGAACTACGAAGAAAAAGCAGGGTCTGCTGATGGGATAGCTCAGTTGGCGAAGTCCTTGTCCCAGAGGATCTCAGTTTGATCCTTGGCAGCCACATGAAGCCACAAATGGCTTCATGTGGCTGCCAAGTAAATGTTACACTGCCTATAACCTCAGTGTTGGGAGATGGGGCAGAGACAGGCAGATCCCAGGCAATCTTGCCAAAAAGGAGAGTTTTCCCAAGCTTGATGAGTCTCTCTCTCTCCCTCCCCCTCTGTCTCTGTCTCTCTCTGTCTCTCTGTCTCTCTGTCTCTGTCTCTGTCTCT
>LZPO01087192.1:304467-322927 GCA_001675575.1 Neotoma lepida | reverse complement strand
GTCCCCATGAGAGGACTGTGTGCACTTGAGGAACTGCAGGAACTCCAGAAATAACTGTGAGGCCCAGTTAGGGAATCAGAACCTGTGGTTGTGTTGTAGGCAAAGTGGATATCAGCAAAAGCTTAGCTTATCACCAGTAAGTTCCCTGTGTAGCCATCTTATTAGTCATGTTGTTTTGGTGACAGAATGCCCAACAGAAGCAAATGAAGGGAACAGAACTTAGTTCAGTTTAGTTCTACAGCAGTGGTTCTCAGCCTTCCTTATGCTGCGACCCTTTAATACAGTTCCTCATGTGTGGTGACCCCCCAACCATGAAATTATTTTTGTTGCTACTTTAAACTGTAGTTTTGCTACTGTTATGAATCATAATGTAAATATCTGTGTTTTCCAATGGTCTTAGGTGACCCCTGTGAAAGGGTCTTTTGACCCCATTGGTTAAGAACCACTGTTCTAGAGTATAGCTGCTACAGCTTGGTCACGATGGTGGNGTTTTCCACATGGCTTGTTCATATCTTGGTTGATCAGGAAGCAGAGAGCTTTAACTGGATACCACATTCAAGGCTTGCCCACAGCAACCCACTTCTGCCACCTAGGCTACAGCCCCCAATGTTTCATAACCTCCCCAAACAGTACCACCAGCTAGGTAACAGGTGTTCAAACACATGACCCTATAAAGGGCACCTTATATGGAAACTATTCCACTCTTGGCCATCATAAGCTCAAAGCTAGTGCATAATGGACCATGAACTCAGTCAGCTTCCAGGTTCCCTATATACTTACCAGTCATCTTCATATTATTCACAAATCCAAAGTCTCTACTGAGATTCAAGGCAAATTCTCAGCTATGAGCCACTATAAAGATAAAAATTAAAAAAAAAACTAACTACATACTTCCAATATTCATGGTCCAGAGCAAACATTCCCATTCAGAAAAGGAAGAATGGAGGCATAGAAGGAAAATGTCAAAGCAAAAGAATACTAAAACCCTGAAGGCCAAATACCAAACCTTGTAGTCCTGTGTCTAGTATCCAGTGCTTATGGTGGTGTTAGGTGATGTTTGTCAGGCTTGGTTATCCCTGCCCCTGTCTGAAGCCATCATGGGCTTTTGTGAGAACCAAAGTTACATTTTAAGTTTTAATTGCTGTGCCTTAGAAATTCATGAAACAAAAAATGACTCTGATCGGCAAGGCCCTTGTCCAAGGACAGATAGTGCCTGAATGCTGGAGGCTATTATTTATGGGAGATAACAAGTCATATGTTTTCACTACCCTAAACAAGTCTGTTTGACTCATCTGCACTGGATGTGCTTGATCACCTGTGGGCAGGAAATATGTCAGGATGTACCCTTGCCCCTGATTGGATGTAGGAAGGAGGTATGCAGGCAGGAAGTACATCAGTGTCTTAGTTAGGATTTTTATTGCTGTGAAGAGACACCATGACCATGGCAACTATTATAAAGGAAAACATTTAATTGAGGGTAGCTCGCTTACATTTTCAGAGGTTCAGTCCATTATGATCATGAAGGGGAGCATGGCAGCATGCCGGCAGACATGGTCTGGAGCTGAGAGTGCTACAACTTGCAGGCAACAGGAAGTTGACTGACACACTAGGCAGTATCTTGAGCATATAAAAAGCCTCAAAGCCCACCCCCACAGTGACACACTTCCTCCAACAAGGCCATACCTCCTAATAATGCCATTCCCTTTGGGGACCATTTTCTTTCAAACCANCATAATTAGGATGGATGCTTGCTCCTGATTGGACCTCGTGGGAAATGGGGTGAATTATGCNTTTGCCTTCTTAACTCACTGCAAAATGTGACTCAGGCCATTTCCTGGGAACCCANGTATGGACCTGGCAGGAGCCCATCCACCTGGCTAGTATTTAAATAAAGCTTGCTTCAAATTTGACTTTGAACTGTGGTAGTGGTCTTATTCTCTTAAACCAGCTTCACTCTGTGCTCGAAGCTATCCTCAGCAGATATCTTATAATTCTGGCATCTCTGATATCCTGTAGTCTCTACTGCAATGTAGGCTTCATCTTCACAGTTTCACATTTAGTTTATCCAGAAGCTCTATACAGAGACGCCAACCCTACCACACATTACCTGGCCTCACTATTATTTTTCTGTAACCTCAGTGCAAACTTCCATGACTTATAACTCTTGCATTTAGTGTGGATGTTGCTGAGTTCTGTTGCCAGCTTCAGATGTAGCCTGACCCCATTTTATCACAGCTTACTATGACCTCTGTGTGCCTACATGCAGAATTTTGGAAAATATTTCCCTAGGTGACCCTATTTGATCAGTATTCAGGCATTCTTTTTTATTGAAAATCCTACAACTAGTTTTGCATTTTCATACACTGGAATGTTTGGTNAATTGGACTCTTATCCTCGAAGTAGCTTTCCTATGGTGGTATTAACTCCTGTGGTGGTATTTGCTGAGCTCCATCAGGTTTGGTTATTCCTGACCCTATCTGCACGAATGTATTTGCTTTCCTTTTAATGCCATGAATCTGGACAATTACAGTCATCTTTTCTGCTCTCTGCTTGTCTACCAGTTCACAGCGTTAGACACATCTGAGCTTTTTTCCTTGACACATTACAAATGTTTTACATCATTCCGTTTCACTTCTTGCTCTGGGCATTCATTATAAACNGAACTAAATGCAATGAGCANTAACCATGCTACCACTTGGGATGCTATTATATTCTAGCATCTTGAAAGTTTCTTTGTNAAATATATTATTCTCCTACTTTAAAATTCAGCTGCACTGAAATTTTGATGAGATAGGCAGAATGTAACGTGANTGGCTCTAGATAAGAATCTTTTTCCCTTCTGAGAACTCGTTTGCATGGTCCTTGCTGAATAGCCATTTCTGTTATCATTCTGGTTATCTAAGCTTTCAGTAGAAATGGACCGTTAAACTCTGCTTGCAACATTCTAGGACTTCTCCAGCTTACATCTCTGAACTCTTCCACCTAACTCCTACAAACCAGTTCCAAAGGCCTACAATCTACATAACCAGGTTTGTCACAGCAACTACCCCACTGTCCCCATGATGTCATGTGTTTGAATACTTGGTCCCCAATTGATGGTATTGTTTTGGGAGACTATGGGGGCCAGGATGGNAGAGGTGTAGGCCAATGGAGACAGACCTTGAGAGTTACAGTCCAGCTCAGCTTCTCCTCTTGTCTCTGCTTTCTGACCCATCTAGATGTGAATAGGCTTGTATCACAATCTCCCGATGCCAAGGGTTGAGCCATCCGTGTCACCATGCCCTCCTTACCACAGTGGCCAGTATCCAAAGCAATGAACCAAAATCTTACATTGCTTCTGTTGGGCATTTTATTGGCAATGAGAAAAGAAACTAATAGAGACTTATTCTGCCCTTGTCTATACAATTTGCTCTCTGCTCTCCCCCATCTCCTACTGCCCTTCCGCCCAAGACTGTACTGATCCTCACAACGAGTTCTACCATCTGCGTCTAAAAAAAAAAATCTCCATTTTATTTCTGTTTCTCCTAAATTTTATGTAGTCTTTATCTTAGCATAAGAAGCTTAAAATCATACTTTAAAAACTTACNAGAGTCTCCATAAAGCAGTAAATCCCCAAGATAAAGTATTTTTGTTACTTGAGCCTTTAAAAGCTAGGTACTTGGTTGTCTGGACAAGCCCAGGATCTGGGAGCTCCAGATCTGGGTTTTTCTCAGGCAGCTGATCCCGGGGCTCCTCTGAGGCCGATGTAAGAAGCATGAGGCTGCTGTATCTGGCTGAGTGGGTTTCTTTTTGGAATACAGTGCTGGAGGTCTGAGCCCAGACGGGATCCCGAAGCTATAGCTGTCACTATGACAGTGTTTGTGGCATTTGTAGTCTTCCATAATTGTGACAGTTTGTCTGAAACTTTGTGCTCATCTGAGAGTGGAAAGAAGAAAAATGAAAGTGTGTGGTGGCGAGGGTGTTCCCCAAACTCTCTCAGGTAGTGGAGAATTCCCAGAGGGGAAGATGTGCTTCGTCTCCTTAGACACGAACTCCATCAAGGCAAAGCAGCTGAGAACCAGGAAGATCACGAAGACAGGCTGTGAGAATGGTGGACACCACCAGGCAAGGGCATGTTTCATCACTGTCATTGTCACTCACAGGTAGACTCACTCCCTTCTCCAGCTCTACTCTGATCAAGAGGAAGCCCTTGAATGCAGTTAAGCTGTCCATGAATCCNGGTCTCTTAGGCCATCAAAGTCACTCTGAGGAGAAAGNTGAAACTTGTCAGCTCCATTTTTCCAATATTGCACATTATACGTTGATGAGTTATAAAGGCTCTTTGTGGTTCCTGTTTCAGGTTTGTTCTCAATTTGTGGGAAGCATATATGTAAGGAATCAGCAAGTGTTTATTTATATTCTGGGAGGTCTGAAAATGATGTCACCCTCAGGACAGTAGGGGATACTTACCCNGTCCAAATGTTCATCTACAAACTCAGCCCTGATTCTCAAGTTGTGATCATCATATTTGGAGAGATTTGAGAAATCACATTCAGTTAAAGTTATGCTCCTAAATACATCTAGGATTGCCTATAACGTTGGTACTGAGCTATGACGTTCTGATTTTCTTTGGGAAAAGCAGGTGACTCCCATCATAGAATGTTCTGGAAATGAACTCAATTCATTCTGGTATCCTGGAGGTGGGANAACTCCTCGTGCTGACACCAACAGTCAGCTGCATAGCTGCATTAGGGGACTACAGGGGTCCTCGGATGCCAGCAGCATAGGACACTTGCCCTGTACCCCAGAGTGACAGCATGTCCATTTTTTGTTCTCAGTTCATTTGTTTGAGACTAGGTCTCACTATTAGCTGGAACTTGCTAAGTGGCTAGGGCTAAACTTGAACTTGAAATCCCCTTGCCTCTGCCTCTTAAGTGGTGGGGAATTACAGGTATGTCCTACCACTTAAGTATTTTTCCAAGTATTTTTCATGTTTTCAGTTTGGTGGTTGANATTCAATTTATTGCCTAGGGCTAAGTGTGTANAACTTCAAAGAGAAAGAGTGAAAAAATGATTGGGTAAACAAGTCTATGCTCATTAGCTTCCTATCACATAAGCTTCTGTAGTTTCCCCTAAAACTCTGGAGCTGTTACTTTTGTCCGTGGTTTTTTTTTTTCCTTTCTTTCTTATCAAGGTGTGCCTTTTGTAATCAGCTCATGTATAGTGAATTATTTCCCAAAAGACTAGCTCTCTGAGTAGTGAAGCAAGACTGCTCATATATAAAGAAATATATTTGTGAAACAAAATAAATTGGTTGTGTTTTAAAATCTTTAAATGCACCCCTCAAACAGTGAGTAACACATAACTAATGGATTAATGTCATGTAAAAGCACATGGGGGAAGATATGGGGAAANGGGGCTTATACCATGGCACTGGGGCTATAAACTGGTGGGACCACTCAGAGAACCTTAAAACTTGTTATAAGCTGGATGTACTCTCTCCATCCAGCAGTTCCACTTCCAAGTCTGCATTCTCAAAGCATGCTGAGAACAGCCAGTGATATGAGGAAATTTATTATATGATTCCTAATAGTTACACAAAGGCAGAAAACAATAGTATGCATCATTTATTGAGACAAAGATATGATATAGTAACAGTTCAAACAGTCATGAAAAGAAGCTTGCTGGTTTTGGGGTAGAGGGTACCTCTAGGATGGGAATGTGCTATCTATACTAACAGTTTCTAAATTTGAAAAGAGAAAATAAAGCAAATATCGGCATCTGAGGATATGACAGGTTGGTACATGAATATTTGTTAATAGTTTTGGTGCTTGACTGTATATTCTAAATACCATCATTAAATACTTCAAACTTTAAGAAGTGTCATTGAACATGAAAACACAACAGAAGGTTTTAGTTTATTTACATTGTTTTAAATTTATTCAAGGTATGTAAATACAGCAGACATCATAATATATGAAGTTCATTAAAACATGTCATAATGACACTGTGCTTTGTGTGTTTCTAATTATAACATTCTATCAAAGTTGTTTTCCATAAACAGCTTGAGGTGCCTCAGTGGCAACTGTTTATTCTAAGCTACAGTTGTGGTTACTGAAAAGGCCACTGGAGGCAGTATAGGTCGGAGACCTAGATATTAGACTGAGGGTCTGAAGAACTGGCCTGGAGACAGGACAGTCACAGGCTATAGGCTGCCAAGGAGGGCCTCCTCCTCTTCCTAGTTCCTTAACAAGACAGAAAGCCTGGAACAGGCCCAACTATGCTTTCAGAGTTCCCAAATTTGTCTCCAGTTTTGAAAGGAGTTTTCTTTATTGTTTGACTTCAGATCGGGGTTAAAAGGTGATGAATGATAGGTCTAGCTAGTGTGCGACAGACCATGAGACTCCTTGCCCAAATTGATGTGTTGAAATAATCTCTGCAATGGCATAATTACGTTCTGCCCTGACATCTGAAACTAGCAGGGCGCCTAATAACCTAACGATAGCATCCCAGCCACTTTGTTATGAGGGATAAGATTCCCCCGTTGGAACAACTATGTTATCACAGCTATGAGACACAGGGCCCACTTATCCCAAGAAGCAGATGACAGTTCCCACCCAGCCCACAGAGTTAGAGAAACAAGCCATGCTGCTTTGACGTCTGACCTCGACAGCCTCTGCTTGCTCACTCTGTTCCTGAACACCACCCCACCCAGCCCTGAACAAGGCGGCAGCCTCCTCCAGACAGTCAACAGTTATCATCTCATCTGCTCAGTGTCAGGGACCTTATGTCTGGCCATCCTCATAAATGTGGGGTAGAATCCTTCCCTCTCCAGCAGGGAGAGGAGATGACCAAGATATTAATGGTTTCACACATATCTTTTTAAAATGCTATTTATTGATTGATTGATTGAGAGATAGACAGACAGAGAAACAGAGAGAGAGAGAGAGAGAGAGAGAGAGAGAGAAGAGAGAGAGAGAGAGAGAGAGAGAGAGAGAGAGAGAGAGAGAGAAAACGTACATGTTTTGTGTTCCTGGTGAATATACCCACACATGTATATGTGAAAGACAAAGCAAGATGTTGGCTATCCAGTGTCTTCCCCTCTCACTCCCCACTGACTGCCTTGAGACAGGGTCTGTCATGGTACTGGAAGCTCACTGGTTTGAATAGACAGCACTCTCAGGAAACACCTACCCCCGCCCCCTTGCCCCAGTGCAAGGCAGGTGAAGCCATACCCAGCTTTTCTCAATTGGTTGCTGAGGGAGCAAATACTCTACCTCACTGAGCCATCCTCCAGACCTCACATTTCCTCCTTAGGGCAACCGTTACAACTCCATGTGTCTTTTCATGCACCTTCATTTCCGGCCGGTTTACTCTGGTTAGCAGGTGTNAAGTGCAATGATGAGCAAGCAAAACATGTTTCACGATCTACTGTGGCAACCTGAAAATGTTACAGCTTTGAGATCTCTCTCAGTCATGAGTAAAGGGATGGAAAAGTAACAATGGACAATTTGAGAAGTGGAAGGACAGAGAGCACCCTGGAGACCATTCACCTCCAATGGCACTGCCTACAGTGGACTGCCCCCTACACCAATCACTAATTGTAGGTGAATGCTTTGTCTGGGTTCCGCCAGGCCCCACGTGGTATAGCCCACCCAGCGGTCCCGCAGCCACTTATAAATTAATAACTCAAAAGCTTATATTAATTACAACTGCTTGGCCATTAGCTCAGGCATATTACTGACTAGCTCTTATACTTAAATTCAGCCCATTTCTATTAATCTATGTTTTGCCACNTATTTTATGGCTTTACCGGTCTACAGGCATGTTGTTCCTTCCANGGCGGCTGGCGTCTCCTGACTCAGCCTTCCTCTTCCCAGNATTCTCCTTGTTTGTTTATCCCGCCTATACTTCCTGCCTGGCTACTGGCCAATCAGCATTTTATTTATCAATCAATCAGAGCAACACATATTCACAGCATACAGAATAACATCTCCATCAACTAATAAAGAAAATGCTCCCATAGACTTGCCAATCTTATGGAGGCAATTCCTAAATAGGGGTTCCTCTCACCAAGTGACTTCAGTTTGTGTCAGGTTAACAAAAACTAACAAGCACACTATGTAATGAAGAACATTAATACCTAACTACCTGATAGACTTAAAAAGCCACAGCTCAAGAGTTTACAGCTAGACACCATACAGCAAAATGGCACTACCATGATGCCACCCCTTTTGATAGNTATTTGGATACAGTGACACCAATGACTATCACACCACAGGCTACACATTGTGGAAGATCAGCTCTGATTTTTTAAAAAACAATCAGATACAAAAGTAANTGTTTACAATATTTATTCTTTTTTAAATGTTTCTGGTGTTTGGAATTCTTGTGAAATGCTATTTCTTTGAAGTGTTCTTTTAATTTCTTTAGTCGCTTTGGTCTTTCACAATAGCAGTTTAAGCAGGGACATACTTCTTTGTGTATTTAGCCTATTCCCACACCATGGGTAAGTATGGGCTGATTCTTTATTCAGCCCCAAATGGTGGTAGAAATAAAACCTAGAAAACTGATTCATCTCTTCAATGTTGCAAAGTTAGATAGGCACATTCATGACCCCAAGAGATCTTCTGATTTTTTTTTGTTTGTTTGTTTTGATTTTTTCGAGACAGGGCTTTTCTGTGTAGCTTTAGAGCCTGTCCTGGAACTCACTCTGTAGACCAGGCTGGCCTCAAACTCACAGAGATCCTCCTGCCTCTGTCTCCGAGTGCTAGGATTAAAGGCATGCACCACCACCTCCCAGCCAGAGATTTTTTGATTCTTAAATCCAATGTCATCTTTCTGTATTTTCTGAAACACAAAATTGTAGCATTACTCTAATTAGTCTTTATCAATAAAACTTCAGGAATCAGATATTGGGGTAAGAGCCTGAAAGATCAGAGAAGCAGAGAAGCCACCAATCCTTCCTATCTGCTCTGTTCCCTCCTCCAAACAGAGAGCCAGGTCCCTTTCTGCCCCACCTTACTANTTCCTGTCCTATCTGTCCTCAGTCTTCCATAGTGGTTAATTTTGGTCGGCTAGTGGCTAATTCCGCCCTCTGACTCCAAGCAAGTTTTATTTGTCAGGACACGATCAAAATATCACACAACACAAAATTACTTTAGAGTCTCTTGAAGTTCACCTCTTTACACATCACTTCTTCNTAAGTGAGTAAGTATTTTCTAGACTGCAGCATAGGAAAGAGAATCCAGGCAGATTCCAACTGTCTCACTGAGGTGAAGACATGGAACCTGGAATCCGGAGAAACCAAGGTGCCTGTAATTTACAAGGCAGAAAACTGGAAAGACTCNAGCTTAGAGCTCTAACTCTGGAGGGCTGAAGCATCNTCCTGGAATAATCAGTAAGTACATGCAGATGGAGAAACACCTAGGGCCAAGGCAAGAATTAGCTGCAAGAAAGAAAGGAACAGTCCTTACATTGTATACAGACAAACCTGAACGGAAAACCTTATCTTTTGCACAGAATTAGACTTATAAAGGATACTGCCCCAGTAATGGGGACAACATTGACCCTAAGTTAAATGAAACTCTTACTGAGCTTAATAATATTTAAAAGCAAGAGCTGGAGGCTCAAATTCCTTACAAGTAACTTGATCTTATTCAGAAAAAGTTCAAGAATATTTACAGGAATAAAAAATATCCAGCACTCAACAAACATAGTAAGGTTAATCAATGTCTGGTATTCAGGTTAAAAAGGATTAGATATGGAAAGAAACAGTAAAATATAACCCATCATAGCAAGAAAAATGAGTGACAAGATATAGAATTACCAGGCCAGAATATTTAAACTCTTACAATGGCTTTATTTCCATGGCTTCAGGAAGCCAAGAGAGGTGCTGGAGAGATGGCTCAGTGGTTAAGAGTACTGACTGTTCTTCTAGTGGACCCAGATTCAGTTNCCAGTACCTACATGGGACTCACAACTCTCTGTAACTCCAGGGTCCGACACCCTTACATAGACATACATGAAGGCAAAACACTAATGTGCATTAAAAAATAAACCCAAGGGAAAAGCTAAACAAGCTATACAGAGACCTGGAGGTTATAAGAAAGAGTTAAAATGAAGATCTGGAGGTGAAGGTTATACTTTGTGGTGAAAAATAATCTGACTGAGAGCAATGGAGGGTTGGTCATTTAGAAGATGGGTGTACACACAATAAAACACAGGCAGCAACGAGTACTTCAAACAAGTCAATAATTGAACTATGGGAGAAATTCAAGTCAACAAATATCCATNAAATGAAAGTAAAGTCGGCAAAGGAGTGGAGGTAAGGTGTCTGAAAAGCCATTTGAAGCAATAATGGTCAATGTTTCCCCAAATTTGATGAAAACCAAACCCACATATTCAGAAATCTCAACAAAACTCAAGCACATGCCACAGGAAGAAAACTACACCTGCGTTTAGTACAATCAAATTATGTAAATCTACTGATAGTGTAGTGGTACTTCCTCATTGGGACTTCCAGCTCTTAATGACAGGGATACTTCTTATTAATTATGAAAACTTGTCCATTAGCTTAGGCTTGTCTCACTAATTCTTATAACTTAACTAACCCATTGCTTGGAGTCAGAAGGCAGAGCTAGTCACTAGTTAACCATAGAGGTCTGTAGGTCTGTACAGAGAAGAAACAGGAAGTGAAAAGGTGGGGTGGAGACAGGATCTTGGCCCTTTTGGTCAGAGGGACTGAAGAGGTAGGAAGGCACTTGTGGCTGCTCCCCTGCTTCTCTGATCTTCAGGTTTTTACCCCAATATCTGACTCCTGGGTTTTATGCATCATCTGGCGCCCAACCTCTTCTTAGTATGGCACATCCGACTTGCTCTGAGTCTCTTGGCAAAATCGCACACCTAGATTCCTCCTCCTCTTCCTCTCTCTCTGAGGAAATCCCGCCTAGCCTCTCCTGCCTAGNTATTGGTCTTTCAGCTTTTTATTACACCAATCATAGCAACACATNTTCCACAGTATAAGACATTCTGCAACATGATACAGTTAAAGTCATAGACTCTATCAGAGAGAGAGGGGGAGAGAGAGAGAGATGTACTACATACACAGAACAAAAGAATGACCACATTTCTCTTTGGAAGAAGTACAAGCTAAATATCTTAAAGTCTTAAAAGAAAAAAGAACATACTGTCAACACACACAGAAAACTAAACAAAACTCTNGTTGTTTGATTTTTCTTCTTANGTGGCCCACCTGGCCTTGAACTCACAGANCCCCTATCTCAGTCTCTCAAGAGTTGGGATTAAGGTATGGTCTATCATATCTAGCTACAATTTTTTAATCCTGTTTTAAANTTTTTAACTGAGGCCAAAATAAGTAAAATTTCCATACATACAAAAGCTGAAGGGAAAAAGAAACATTACCAGAATATCTATGCCATGAGAAATGTAAAAGGAAGTCTTTATGACAGCGTGGAAACCTGGATCTATGTGAGGGATTGAGCACATCAGATGTGATCACTATGTGAGTAGATATGAAANTGTGCTCAGTTTTAGACTGCTTGGTTAACATTTGAATAGCCCTGGGCTCAATCCAACATTGCAAGAAAAAAATGTTTTCTATTATTGAGATGTCTTTAAGAAATAATCCACTTTAAGAAGACTCAGGTGATGGTGGCACATGCCTTTAATCCCAGCACTCAGGAGGCAGAGGCAGGCGGATCTCTATGAGTTCAAGGCCAGCCTGGTCTACAGAGCGTGTTCCAGGACAGCCAAGGCTACGTAGAGAAACCTTGTCTCAAAGAACAAAAACAAACAAAAAGAATAATGTGTTGTTGGATTTTAGTTTTGCTTTAAATAATTAAAATGCATTATAGGGCCAGGCAGTGGTGGCACATGCCTTTAATCCCAACACTTGGGAGACAGAGGCAGATCTCTGTGAGTTCAAGGCCAGACNGGGGGTCTACAGAGTGAGTTCCAGGATAGCTAGGGCTGTTGCACAGAGAAACCTTGTCTGGAAAAACCAAAACCCAAAAGAAAAAAATGCATTATAGAGTTTATAACATTCATAAGAGGAACTGTGTGACTACCATGATACATCACGGTAAAAAAAATCATGAAGAAATACGTTTAATTAANAAATAAAGTGACACAAAATTATTTTAAAATCCAATCTAAAGGAAAGAAGAAAAAGACACAACAAATCAATTTGAGACAAAATAAAAAATAAANATGGTAGGTTTAAATTCAACCATGTCAGCCATCACACTAATTATAATTGTTGTAAATACTCTAATGAAAATGTAGATTTCCAGATTGAGTTTTTTNAAAAAGATGCAACTATAGTCTGTCTTCAAAAAAATACACAAATACTTTAAACAGTAAGACATAAACCATGTAAAAATAAAAGGACACACACACACATACACACACACACACACACATTTGCTAACACAAATCAACAGAAAGTTGGAGAACAAGGTAACTAAGGATGTCACTAGATAGAGTGCCAATGATGAAAAGATCAGCTTATCAAGATGACGTAAAAATTCTGGATGTTAATTCACTAGACAGTAGGGCTGGGAAATTTACGCAGCTAATCTGANGAATCCAAGCACAAAAGTTAGGAGTCAGGTGAAAATCCTACGTAAACTGCTGTCNATATTTTCATGCCAAAATGAGGGGCTTCAGAATCCCACCGTTACTTTCTAAGATGTAATGACATGGGTAACTTCCATGGTATCTTGAACACAGCTTCATTGTAACTCTTTTAATTTTTAAAACATCTACTTAATGGGAGTGGGTGCACNCCCTTGTGTACACGTGGAGGTCAGAGGGAAACGTGGGANCAGTTCTCTCTCTACTTTANGGGTTCTGGGGATCAAACTCAGGTATGGCTTGGNTGCAGGCATTTTACCTACNGGGCCATCTCACCAGCCCTATTATAACTCTCATATTGTACTTGATTTAATTGTTTAGAGTTGTTTATGGGTTTATCCGTGCCATTATATAGTTCTTTCCTTAGAGGAAGAGACTNTTGTCTTTCCTGTTTTGTACTTCTTGAATGTAGAGGAGTGCTAGGCATAAGATGTTAATAAATGTAATATTAGAACTATAATAACACTTATTCAGGCAAAGCTTTTCAACTTAAGCACCTCTTTAGACTTATACAATGTGAATATATTCTCTCCACTTCACATATTAGAAAGAGAATTAGAATAAGTAATTGCTCAATTTTTATTTAATACCAGGCTGTTGAGTTATTCACTAAGTTCTCTGCACTTAATCATAATTTGAAGATAATTAAATTTCTAAACATTAAGGTATTTTATGAAGCAGATGGTGACTCTTAAACATAACTTCCATTTTTAGCNATGTGAATTATGAATGCATTTCTAGGTAAATTTCTGGAGGTGTTAATTTAAGAGTTACAGAAGAAGGAAGCAAGCATTGGTATATAAACTCTTAGCCTTAAAGACTACAATCATTTTCATTTTTAAAATTTTCTCTCCATTCAAAACTTGTGAATCTCAGGTTGTTCCAAATGATATATATNTTTTAAATCTCTGAGTTATTATTGATTTTATCCCATAGTATCAAATAAATGATTCAAGAATTATAATACCAATATCATTTCTAAAATTTTAATACAGTATATTAGACTTGAGCATGGTAAACAATGTGCAAATTCTTTCCTCTCGATAACCATGCACATGTTTTCTTCTCAAAGATAGATTCTATCCTGAGAGATAATATCTCCATTCTTCTACACTTGATTTCTAATGTGGAGTTTAATTCTTAAGGTTGTCTATGGATCAGGGTTAGGAAAACTACNCTCTTAGTCTTTGATACTGTAATCTGNTTTGAANGAAAGAATGATACTAGCATGTTTTATGAACTCCACTTGTCTGAGTGTTCCCTAGAATTACTTAGNCTTGCAGCTAGCTGTTTCCTGTCAATTCACCTTGAGCTTTAAGCAGCTGATGAAGGACTTCCTTCCCAGGAAACACCTCAGGCNNGAAAGTGAGGGGAGCCCAGCAGCAGGAATTATCTGTGTGCTCATCTGAACTGTAACTTCAGAAGCCTCTTTGAGATGAAAGGTGCAGGGCTACTTGAGAACAAAGATTCTTTCTCTTTGTTCAGAAGAGGCAGGGGCCTGGGACTATTCTAATAAAACACTTTCCAGAAAGAAGAGAATTTCATCATCTCTCTGGTAACTATCTTAGAGTCCTATAACTGTCCTACCTTTTGCAGAATTCCTTCTTACTCCCAAGCTACCTCCTTTTTATCCCTTGGGACCACATGTGAATTGACCACTAGTGACCCATGGCACTCACCCCCCCTTCCCATCTCAAAATCTAAACTTAGCTTGGATTCCCATCTTCTTAGGTTGACTCTATTATTGTAACTGCTCAATAGTCTTCATCATAATACATAAATCAGGGATTGCAAAACGGAAATCAGAGAGACTCATTTGGTTTGACAACTGGATAAACCAATTTTTAAAAGTATAAACCAATTTATACTTTCTTTTGGGGTACCTTAGCACCCACTTTTCTGTACTCAGTCTTCTTTGAGCATGCATGGCTTCTGTAACAACTGGACACTGTGATGATTAAGGTTAATGTCTCTAATGTATAACATAACACACAAGCTTTTCCAAAACATTTAAACCTTCTGCTTCAGGATCCAACGAAGCAAGTTGGATGTAATGGAAATGGAAATGTAATGGAGTAATGGAAAGAAATTCCAGAGAGAGGGTCTAAGTTCTGTAGAATGTAAACATAACAAAAAGTGATATTTTAAATTAAACCATTAGCGCACACCACTGATGACGGCTTGTCTAAGAACATTAGTATAGGAGGAAAGCAAACNTNTAGNTNTANGACCTGCCTGCTCTGCTCTGTCAAAAACCAAATGAGTAAATAGNCCCCCAAATAAAAACAAAAGATGCCATCAGGGAAGGCCAGTTTCAGTGGTGGAAGAATCTTTCCTTCTACAAAGATTTTCCACAGTACATAAACAGGGAAATACTTTCTTACTCTTCTTTTTCCTCTTCTTCTTCTTGGTATTCGCTTTCAAACATTGGACATTTTAAATCTGTAACCATCATTACAAACAGAACTCAGGCAAATCCTTTCAGGTATCAAGGTGTTTTCTACAATATCAATCCTGGCTTAGCAGGCCTAAAGACAGGCTCTTCACGCTACAATTCCATTTCAAATATAGTGATCTTGGAAATGCAAGCTNCCACCNGTGTCTGCTCAGCACACGAATGAGTCAGGTGACCCAAGTGGACTTTATGACGAATACCTCTGGGTAATGGCCAGGACTGAGTAGCATTAAACAAACACCATAATTCAGCTTTCTCACCTTGTACTGAAGCTCTGATCATCACAAAGTAGACAGCGTAGAGCAGCAGAGTACCTATGCTGAACTGAATCTCCTACTTGAAAGGGGGAAAGGAAAACTAGACATTAATCAATAAACATGGATTTTCAAGCAGTCTTTGAATTAATGAGCTCCTGTGTGATGTGGGCGAGCTCTGCTATCNACTGGCCAGCCTGACCTGTATGTGTATTCTGCATTCATTTTAGAGCATCATATATCAACCTTGGAAAGAGATGAGAGCCAATAGGTTTCTCTCTCTTTTTTTTTTAACAGACACTTTATTATGTATACAGAAGAGGGCGCCAGATCTCATTACAAATGGTTGTGAGTCACCATGTGGTTGCTGGGAATTGAACTCAGGACCTCTGGAAGAACAGTCAGTGCTCTTAACCTGTGAGCCACCTCTCCAGCTCAAGGTTTCTCTTTTAAAGAAAACCAGTAGCCCTTCTATACACAAATGGCAAATGGGCTGAGAAAGAAATCAGGGAAATGACACTAGAAGACCCANAAGTAAATCCACTCACCTATGGACATTTGATTTTTGACAAGGAAGCCAAAGTTATACAATGGAAAAAAGAAAGCATCTTCAACAAATNGTGCTGGTCTAACTGTATGTCTGCATACAGAAGAATGCAAATAGATCCATATCTATCACCCTGCACAAAACTCAAGTCCAAGTGGATAAAAGACCTCAACATAAACCAGATATACTGTACCTGATAGAAGAGAATAATGGAGAATAGTTTTGAACAAATTGGTACAGGAGACAACTTCCTGAACAGCACATCAATAGAGCAGGCACTAAGATCAACAATTAACAAATGCGACCTCATGAAACTGAAAAGCTTCTGCAAGGCAAAGGGCACCATCAATAGGACAAAAAGGCAGCCCACAGAATGCGAAAAGATCTTCACTAACCTCTCATCTGACAGAGGGCTAATTTCCAAAATATGTAAAGAACTCAAGAAACTAGACCTCAACAAACTAAATAANCCAGTTTTAAAATGGGGTCTAGATCTAAACAGAGAATTCTCAACAGAGGAATCTTAAATGGCTGAGAAACACTTAAAGAAATGTTCATCATCCTTAGCCATCAGGGAAATGCACTGAGATACCATCTTACACTTGTCAATGGCTAAGATCAAAAACACAAGTGACAGCTCATGCTGGAGAGTTTGTGGAATAAGGNGAACACTCCTCCACTTTTGGTGGGAGTGCAAACTTGTANAGCCACTTTGGAAAGCAATATGGCGGTATCTCAGAAAATTGGTAATCAATCTACCTCAAGACCCAGCTATATCACTCTTGGGCATATACCCAAGGACACTCAATCACACCATAAGGACACTTGCTCAACTATGTTAATAGCAGCTTTATTCATAATAGCCCAAAACTGGAAACAACCTACATGTCTCTCAACTGGAGAATGGATAAAGAAAATGTGGTACATTTACACAATGGAGTATTACTCAGCTGTTAAAAAAAATGATAACATCATGAAATTTGCAGACAAGTAGACAGAAATAGAAAAAAAATCACCCTGAGTGAGGTAACCCAGACTCAGAAAGATAAACATGCTATGTACTTAAAGTGGCTATTAGCTGTAAAGTAAATGATAACTACTCCACAATCCACAGACCCAGAGAAGTTAAGTAACAAGAAGGGCTCAAGGGGGGTGGAAGCATGAATCTCTCTGGGAAGGGGAAATAGAATAGACATTGCTGGTGGATGGGGGTAGTGGGGCTGTCTCTTATACACATCTAGATGTGTATAAGAGACAGGGGGATAAGTGGAGGGGTCAGGATGGAGNGATGGAGATGGGAACAGGAGGGATCAGGTGGGAAAGGGGGAGGAGAGAGTACTGGGAGAGACAGCTAGAACGAAGGGAGGACAACACATCTCGGGGAAGAGCTAGAAACCTAGTCCAATGGAAAATCCTAGGAATCTATGAGGGTGACCCTATCTAAGACTCCTAGCAATGAGGATATGGAGCCTGAACCAGACATTTCCTGTAACCAGACAAGACCAACCCTTTGATCTACAATTTGTCCTGCCTATAATATGTGCTGGGGTAAAAATGGCACAGAAATTGTGGAAGTGACCAATTGATGACTGGCAAAACTGAAGACCTATACCCTGATAAGGAGCTGCCCGCCGAGGCACAGGACCCAGAAGCAGGATACTCCAGAGACCTAGGATAGAACCAAACATGAATTTGGGGGAAAAAAATCAATGAAATGATTCCTAATGATATTCTACTATACTCATAGATTGATGCCTAGCCCAACTATCATTAGAGAGGCTTCATCCAGCAACTGATGGAAACAGATGAATGGACCCACAGCCAAACACTAGGTGGAGCTTGGGGAATCCTGTAGAAGAAGGGGAGGGAGAATTGTAGGACCAGTGGTGTCAAGGGCACCATTGCAGGTAGGCCCCAGCTCCCAGCCAATGCACCAGTTAGAAATGACATANCAACGTGAGGCTCTCAAATTTCCATAGGGCCTGAAAAAGCTTTAAAAAAAAAGAGGATACAGCTCCTTTAAGAGTTTCTGTGGGACAGTGAGCCCTTGAACAGCTAATACGTTAAGTAGGAACAAAAACTAAGTAAAAATGCCTGCCACAGCACAAGCATCAGAACTCTAAGAAAGGTTTAAGGCAGTTCTCAGCATGAACCTCCAGCTTTAGGCTTGACTTTCACAACCTGAGAAGCAGGCAGACCCAGCTGCTGCCTGTGGGCTTAAGAGCACAGCTGCGCACTGCATGGGGGGTTCCCACAGCCTCTTACTGGCTGCTGTAAAGAGGCTTCTCCTAGCCACTGTCTACAGGAGGTAAGCATGAAGCTTGTTGGCACCTCCACCATATTACAAAGCCTAGTGGGGCAGAGCCAGCAATCGTAACTTAAGAAGCCGATCCCTTTAAATATTAGCATTTCAGGTTAAGAATAAGAGTTTTTGAAAAACATTTGAAATTCACTTATGTGAAAGAAAGTATTTGTCAAATCATACTAAGGACCATATTTAGAGCTGCTTCTCTATGCCCAGGGGTCAATTTAGTGCAAAGACAAACTTCCTGCCCTGAGGCATGTTCC
>LZPO01087192.1:289794-303096 GCA_001675575.1 Neotoma lepida | reverse complement strand
CCACACTATCTTTTACCTTCTGTACCTGACCCAGAAGCTCTTGCTCTGTNAATTCCTGTCCAGTGAATGCATGAGCAAACACATCTCTCACAGAGTCAAGGACTGCCCCCACAGCACATGCTTTGAAGCTTTGAAAGCCTTGCCTTACATTATCTCTCTACAAGCAAGCAGAAGAGGCCGAGAGGGAGAGAGATTCCATCCTCAGGATGCAGCCCCAGCTGTTTTAAATAGAATCTGCTGTCAGAGGACAATTGCTGAGCCAGCTTTGGGGGCCAGGTTCCAGTTCAGGATGTGAGCAATGGGGCCTTGTATGCTGTTTCTCATGAAACATGCCCATATGGATTTTAGACATCTAACACATAGATAATGTATGTTAACATATAATGCATATATAATACTTTGTCGTTTTATATGTGTTTCATAAAACAAGAGTTAAAGAGGAAACTGTGGAAGTACCAGTGAGGTCATACGTGGGAAGTTTGGAAAACAGCAAAAGTCAGGAAATAGTAAGTAGCTAAAGTAAGCTAATTTGGGGGGGGTGTAATGTTCAGCAGTAAAGTAGATAAAATAATGGCTAGCAAGAAAACAGGAAAGAAAATTTCACAGAAAAATTGCCTAGAAAAAAATGCCAACTCCAGAATACCAGTCATTTGGGGTGTTAAGGGAGAGAGGGCTGGGCAGTGCCTTCCACACGCCATTGTTCTGATTTGTGGATGTATTTAAGTTCATGGTGAAAACACAAAACAGCACTCAGAGCATTCTCTGGCCTTATTTCATCTTGACACTTGTCATTATCATTAAGGAGGCAGGGATGTGGAAACCACTTAGGGAGGTAAAGAGAGAGGCTTTAAAGTGGAAAAGAATTAGGTCAGGCGCCCCTCCCCCTGGCCTTTTTGGGTCTCTAGAAACTAGTCTTCCACAACATTAACTCTTTATTTACTCTTTTGCAGGGATTCTACACTGCTTGAGAGGAAGGGAGGAGNGGGNTGGGGAAGGAGGGAGTTGGGGAGAGCTACAGNNTTCCCAACCACTGCCATTCATTCTCCTTCTGGACTTCTCACTTCCTGCACTCTCCTCCTACACTTCCGCCCTCCCCAGTCTCCCCTGTCCTTCNACCAGAATCTCTCTCAGTCATGCCAAAGTTATATGCTTTGGAATCCTTTATCATCTCAGGATTTTCTGTGTGTGTGGACCGGGGCTACTGTGTGTATAATAGATTCTAGGNGTTCAAAGGCATGGACTCTCATCTATACAGATTTTTCATGTTCATTTCTAATTCTCCAAGATGTTCTTCAGTGCTCTGTGTAATACAGCAGGCTGCCAATCCTTTCTATCTAAACTGTGAAGACCATAGCATCGTAAGCTACTCAGTGGCATATGTCNGCTGTTTTTTCCTTCCCTTTCAAACATGTCATAGAAATTAAAAATACTGCACTGCTCCATCCGGTATAGGCTTCCAAGNATTTTATAGAAATTCACAGTGTGTACTGTATCCAATTTATGAGCTCATCAACTTAGCATGCGTGGAGGGGACAGGGAAAGGGAAGCAAAGCTGGAATAGAATTTTGTTTTCCCTGTCTGGTTTTCACAAGAACTTTCCAAAATTCAAAATATATGTAATGTATGAAAATATGTAAACATATTAAAATACTTTCAAATAGCGCGCGCGTGTGTGTGTGTGCTGTCTCTTATACACATCTAGATGTGTATAAGAGACAGGTGTGTGTGTGTGTGTGTGTATTACATTATTTATGGGTAGGGTGCATCCGGAGGTCAGAGGTCACCTTGTGGATATTGGTTCTTTTCTTCTACTATGTGGGTCCCGAGACTGGAACTTAGCTTAGTAGGGCTGGCGCAAGCACCTTTACCCACTGAACCATCTTGCTAAAGGGTGTTTTCTATTTGTTTGTTTGCTTGCTTGATTTATTGATTGCCTGAAATCTGCTTGATCGAAAAATCTCAGCCCGGGGCAGCTTTTGCAAACTGCTACATATNTGTGGAAGACTGAGACTTAGCCGTGTTATTGACAGCGGAGATGGAGAAAGTATGCCCCTTCAGCTTTGGGGTCCTGAAGGCACAGCTGTGAAATCTGACTGTTCTCAGTACATGTCCACCAGCTAGCTAGTTCCTGTAATCTCACTAAGGGGTATGTATCAGCAAGGCACAAATATGTACACACATGCTATGCAGCATCTACCTAGACTTCTCAGACCCCATTTCTGGGGCCAGAAAGGCAGGTTGGGCATGAGACTGTCATGGATCAGTTGGGATCTCACCTCTCAGTGAGAAGACAGAGGTAAGTGTGGTGTTCTCTACCAAGGGTAGAGAACTTTGAAGGGAGATTTTACTCCTCTGTCATTTAGCAAGTAAAGGCTTACTTCATGAGCGATGTGCACAGTAGTATGGTAGCCTGTGGAAATACAGTGGGGAGACACAGCTGGTCTCCTCAGATGCCTGAAAGCTCAGCTCTTTCCAGGGGCTCCCTCTTTACAGTCTCCAAAGTCATCCTGGTCAAAAATCCTCCCAGGTACTTTCAACTTTTCAATCGTCCATATCACTCCGGGACAGATGAGTGTCACAATTGGGGGAGGTGGGTAGTGGGGGAGAGTACAGAGTCATTTTAAAGCTGAATTTGGACCTGGGGGTTTAGCTCCTTGATATAATGCTTGTCTAGCAAGAGCAACGGCCTGGGTTCAATCCCCAGCACCAAAGCAAGCAAACAAACAAAAACCAAGGGAACCTCAAGCTAAACGAATGACCTTAGAATTATCAAAGTCACAACAAAATTCTCTGCTTTGACCTAGGAGCTTGCCAAAATGGGAGTGATTTTTAAATCTTAGAGTGAAGAAAAGGACAGACAGGGAGGCAAGCTACTATTTGTTTTGGCAAAGAGAATATTAAAATGCAGAGGCTCACCAAGGCCATTTCGTCCCCATTTCCTTGAGTGAAAGTATAGAAAGATTTGATAGGGTGGAAGGAGTCAGACAGGGTGATTGGGTGTGCTCTCTCTGTCCCTCAACACTGTGTGGTGAGCCCTCTGGCACACCCTCAGAAAACAAGGCGGTTAGACCAGGAGTCAGTCCGACTGGACACCAAGCTTNTTGATTGGATCTTGGCAAAGGAAGACGTTTGACCCCAGGAAGACTCTAGGCTTCTTGGTCTTGATGTTCACATCTGGGAAAAGGGACTGAGCCTGGAAGATGGCCAACATTTTCTGGCTTTCTTTAACATCTGTCACCTGGGACCTCTAAACTCAAGACTATAATCTCTCAGGGGAATGGAAGTCCCCATGGACCATGAAGAGCTTGGAGACTGTTCTGGAGCCTGTAAACAGCTGGGACCCAGATTCCTGAGGACGGAGAGAGAGGAAATGTCCAAACAGGAATCCTTCACTGAGGTTCTTCCTCTAGGCTGCCCTAGGAAGGAAAGAGTACCTCCTCCTGCCTCATTGTGCCGACTCGCACTGGCTATCAGCACAATGTCTTCATTACTTTGCACTTAGCTGCTTTAAGCTTAGCAGGCAATCAACAGGGCAGTCTGGCAGGATGGAAAGGGGAGGGCCACTTTTGATGCAGCAGGAGCCTAGGCTGGATGCAGAAGCAGCTTTTCCCTTCCTTGGTTCACTATTCCCAAAGGACCTCCTAACCCATCCCACTTGTGTGGAAGGTGTCCCTGAGGGCCTTGGAAGATCCTGGCATCTCAGTCTGTACAGAAATTCCTCATGCCTTTGGGAAATGTTTTGGCCCCTTTCACATCATCAGAAAGGGACCATGACTTGCAAATCTAAAGTTCTTAGCCTTTCTTGTGAAGCNTATAGAACCCCTTTTCATATAATATTTTGAAAATGCAAAAATCTAAGTAAGTGCATAGAGTTACAAAAGGCATTGATTACACTAAAATTCAATTGTCATTTTAATAAGGTGATATACATTCTTCTTTATTAACAAACTAAAACTAAGCTGTATTCTAATCAAAGTAGTGATGTATGCAAAGATATGTTGATTCTCTTTGCAACATCTTCAATGATCTGTGATCTCTGTGGAGACAAAATCACAGGGACTGCTTCTGCCCCTGTGTTTGTTATCTGCTGCCTCAGACAAGCAATGTCATAGTTTCTATGGTTTGCAACTCCAGGGTAGCTTAGAGGNATGTCAGCTCAGAGTCACCTATTAGATTGAAGTCCAGCTGTGGGCCAGGACTATTGTCATCTGAATGGTGGGGAAATGGCTTCCAATTTATTTATGTCGCTATTGGCAGGGCACAGTTCCTCAGTAGCTAGCTGTTGGCCAGATGCCCAAGTTCCTTGTCACATGTCTAGACATGGCTGCTAGCTTCCTTAAGTGAGTGGTGAAAAAGAGAGTAGAGGCTGAGACAGAAGCCACAGTCTTTCATATCTGAATCTCAGAAATAATGAGCGTCACTTCTCCAGTGTCCTATTGGCCACACAGGACCAATGTGAGACAAGACTTGACTGCAGTGTGAGCATCAGGAGGTTATTGGAGCCCTAGGGATCATGTAGCACTTGTCAAGGTTTTTGCATCTGTCTTCTTTCACTCAGCACAGCTGGACTCACCCAGATATTTAGNATTGTCTCTCACCTTAAGACCTCAAACCGCCAGGGGAGGTTGTATGTCTGAGACATTTTCACAGCAAACATGTCCCTCTGTAGAAAAGGGGGGAGGGGGCGGCGTTTGCTGTGCAGTGGACTGCTTCACTCTGGAGCAAAGGTCAGAAAGGTTTACTGTCTGTTATATAAAATTAGAGTTCCCTGAGTTTGGNGTTCTGCTCCTTTAATAACTTCCCATGCAGGCACATGTCACCCAGGCCTCTTTAGGTCATTCTGTGGTATTGACGCTCAGGNAACTTCTCCACATGCTGATGCTCTAACTTTCTGCTGTTGCTGCTTTGAGCAATACAAGCCTTTGTCGGTTACCCATGAGTCTATGTCTCCCACCAGCACCCACACAATGGAGCAGCCTAACCTGCTGACCCTCTTTCACCCTCAGAGACACATCTCCAGTTACTACATCCATGAAGCAAACAGGGAACTCCATAAATATGAGATCATTATAAAAGAAAACTAAGTTTGAGGAAATTAAGATGCCGATGGTATAAATGCCAAACTCATTTAAAATGCCAGCAAAAATCACTGGAGAAAGAAGTAAAGAANCATATGAAAATCAGAGAATCCATCTATAAAAATCCAAATCTAAATAAAGGGAGCTCCAGAAATAGAACAGAAAAAAGGAAAAGAAAAGACATTAACAAACAGAATAAGATGATTTGAAACACAAAACTTCAAATTGAAAGGTCCCCTGGGTAAAGCCTGAAGGACAAAAGGAAGCCCCATGGCAAAGGATAGCATTGTACNTTTTAAAGCATTGGGAAAAGGGGAAAATGAGTCTCAGCTTCCAGACAGAGTAACAAACAGCTCCTGGTAAAGGCTCAATTATGGGAATTNCTTTAGATCCCCAAACATCTCCAGNGGATGCTGAAGGACAAATGGNCTTCAAAGTTGTGAGAAGCCTCATACAGACAAACTGGCCAATAAACATGGGCTAGAAGNAAAACACTTTCAAGCAGTCAAGGTCTGTTGCGGAATNATCTTTTTGTAAACTGTGAAGATATGTCATTCTGATTGGCTTAATAAAAAGCTAAACAGCCAATAGCTAGGTGGAATTTTCAGACACACAGGATGCTGGGGAGAAGGCGAGGAGAGTTGCCAGATCNACAGAGAGGAAGCAGCATGGGCAGTACAGAGTAAAGGTAATAAAGCCACGAGACAAAAAGTAGATTGATAAAAATGGGTTAATTTAANTTGTAAGAGCTAGTTAGTAACAAGCCTAAGCTATCAACCAAGCGTTTATAATTAATAATAAGTCTCTGTGTCATTATTGGGGAGCTGGNCAAAAAGGTTCAGCTACAAAGGTCAGAAAGAGAGAAATAAGGGGATACTTGNAATTATGATGAAGAGAGCCTCAAGATGACATTTATATACAGGGATANCAAANATGCAGTCTGAAGTTGAAGGTCAAAACACTCCAATTGGGCAAGACATCTTAAGCTGCTATTGACAGAATGTTTCATATATTGGCAATGTAAACAGAAGAAACACAAGTGGCATATTTGTGTATTTGGCATAGCTTGTGAGGGAGCCTCCATCACTTCTGANCACATCTGTCCCCAGATCTCCTCTAAGCATATAATAAAACAAGATGATTACTTTCNGTAAAGCAATGACAAAATTGTACAAGGGAGGAGATGTAAGNTCTGTGATNNCATTCCATGGTGCGTATATCCANAGGGCCATAGTCATGTAAATACTTGACCATTGATANAGTCTATATTATGGGAAAGTTACANGGAGATAATAATGGGGGTGGGAAGCTTGTGTGTAGGAGGGGTAGTGCTATGAAAATAAGTGAAATCTTGGTGCTTTGGGNTNGAGTGACTATGAAGAAAGAAGCAGAAATGTAAGTGCATAATTCAAAAATCTGAATTTAAGTCTCAAAAAAGAGTTGAAGCTGCCAATGTGGTTGCCTTCAATAGCTGCCATGNGCTGTGCATACATTTCCTCTTGGCTTTGGAAATTAGTCAAATCTTGTGTATAAGTAATATCATGTACAGACGCAATTTGCCAAAGTTAACAACAACAACAAAAAACATTAAAAGACATCAGGCCTTCTTGAGATGTTTCATCCCCTTTCTCCTATCATCATAGTGAGCAGATGTTTAACTGCCTGGAAACCGGAGGAGGTCAGCTGCAGGGACTCTGATGGGCCTNATGGCAGCTTCTTCCCTAACAGCCTCAGGCAGCATCAGTGGCCAAATTCTTTGTTCCTCAGAGAAGACTCTTCTGTGAGCTTCTGTGGACTCACAGAAGAGGAGCTGTGGCCATGAATAGAGCATTCAGGACATTCACCTTCCAACAGGGTCTCCCAAGAAAGGACGAGGCAGAACATAGACACAGGCTTTGTCTGGGTAAAGAACAGTTCATTGGCAGAAGTTGCCCTGTGATTGACTTCTAGTTGCCTTAGGTCCTAAGATCCTGGGAAAGGAAAAGTCACTCCATTATTTTTTTCTTTANTAACTCAAACTCAGGATGTTTAAAACTAGGACATGGATATCTGGGTGTAAAAATCAGGGCCACGGGGAATATGAAGATGAATGATCAGAAAGCAGGTTTGCTTATGTTTCATGCTCAGTAAGTGATCCTCATACCACATACTACAAGACCCAAGCTTGAAGACTCATGCTAAGGTGGACCCAGAGGCCAATGTAAGGTTTCCNTGGGTAAANATGGNGTGGAAGAACATTCCAGGCAAAAAGAGCAGCTTGAATGCAGATAAGGGACTTTTAACAGACAAAATTCAACTCAAGGGACAGCTGCGTGTTTTTATCAATTTCAGCTTCACTGAAGGCCAAGTTGTCCCCTTGCACAGATTAGGCTGCAGCAGGACCAAGATTTAGACCCCATGCCAGCCTGATTCAAAATCTGTGCTTTCCTGCCATTCTGTGCTGCTTGTGGTCATATCAAAGGAGTAGCTAATGGCAGTTGACTTTAGGGTGTCAGCCCTCCAGGAGGTGAATTNCTGATGGGTGAATCTCAAACAGGCAAGGCCCTGAGACCACAGACTCCAGAATGTCTTTTGCTTCTGCTGTGNCTTTACATGTTTGCTGCTGCCATCTTTCTCTGGTATCTGGCATGGTGTGAATGGGTGTGGGGAGATCCCCACTGCCTGTAGTGTAGTGTGTTTATCTCATGGAAACATCCTGTTCTACTGGNCATTTTTACCTGTGGATTACTGTGAAGATGATTTCTTCCTAAGCTGTACTGTCTAACTGATAATAATAATGTTAGTTTAAATAGAATTTTGATGATAAAAAACATAAGCAAGAAAGTGTCACACAGCTAGAACACAAGAGTTTCTATTGAGGAGCCACACACACTGTGGCTTAGGTTAATGATTAAGAAAAACAAATGAGTTCCAGTAGCCCAGCTAGCTTAAATTCTTTTAACCTTAATGTTGGGAGATGTGTTCACAGGTTTCAGAGTGCATCACAGCTGAAACAAAGCTTTTAAAATAACTTAAAGTTAGACTAAGATATTTTTGTCAAATAGCTTTGAGGTGAAAAACCCAAGGAAGACAATCTGAAGTTTTAGAAAGGCACATAGTTGAATACAGAACTCTTTAAGGTGAGAGAACAAGAACAAAGCAGCCCAATTGTTACTAACTGATGTACTTTCTTTGCTAGGGTTGGTTGTCGATCAAAGGTGATGATTAATTCCTTGTGCCCATATCAGCCCTCAATCTCCTGATATAAAAAACTATTGATGAGTGGGTATGCACTCTGAAGGTTTAAAGTAGAGCTGACTGATTCTTTTTCATATATAAAAGTTTAGGCCAGGCGGTGGTGGCGCACACCTTTAATCCCAGCACTCGGGAGGCAGAGGCAGGCGGATCTCTGTGAGTTCGAGGCCAGCCTGGGCTACCGAGTGAGTTCCAGGAAAGGTGCAAAACTACACAGAGAAACATGTCTCGAAAAACAAAAACAAAAAAAAAAGTTTAGATTTGTGATTCCTTTAAGATTCCTTATAAGATTACCTTTTAAGATTAAGTAATAAAGTAATTGGCCCTTTCTTTGTAACTGCAAAACNCAGCTTGCCAGTAAAAGACCTGACCGAGAAGAATATCCTGCTTGCCTACACAGTTTATCTATAATGAGTTGCTTGGGTATGAATGTATGTTGGTTCGTGGGATAATTTGTTTTTCACCTGTAATACGTAAAATGTTTAATCATGTAAGGGAGATGGAAAACATGTTTTTTACTTGTATTCATTGTAATCATTCACTTGAAAAACAGAATGTAACCACATTGTAATTTTTATATTGCCTGAAAGATTTTGTCAGGGTATATAAGCTATAGAAAAAAGTATACAGAAAAAGAACATAGAAGAATAAAGAAGAAACCATTGAGAGAGTTTGTCTTTTTCCCTAACCCCCCTCAGATAGATAGAAAAGTCTAGTACTTACCGACTCTGTGGATTTCCTTTGAACCCTGTGCTGCTGGGGGCTGCCTCCTCCCCACCCCCTGCCCCAGGCAGGGATACTGTGCAGCCTTTTATACAGATACAACAAAGTCCAAGGCTATTGAGGAATTATTTTTGGGTTCCCTCCAAGCCACACCAAGCACTAGTAGTTTATTTTGAAGTTAATTCCAGTAAACTTTGGTAAGGGAAGGGGAAAGTNGGGGAGGGGAAATTCCTCACTGAGCCATTTGACAGTGTAGATGACTGGAACTTCTGCAGGGGAATTCTGGGATCTAGTGTAGAACCTGAACCTCAGAGTCATCCCTCCCAAGGGANGAGGAAGCTCCAGTAATTAACACTTTGCAGCTATTGATTGAAATGATACTGGCAGAGAAGAAACATTTCATTTCTCAACCCTTTAACCAAACTGAGAAAAGCCCCATGCAAAGAAACGCTAACTAGACACTCAGATGTGGGGAGGTGGAGGGAATATGGCCATTCAGACAGTAGAAGGTCCCCAAAGACAAGGACAGTGCTCTATTTGCTCCTGTTCTCCAACCTGCCCAGCATGTCAGACATGCTTAGCAAATGTTTTAAGGAGCATACCAAGAAGAAAGGCAGGAGTGTGGAATGGAGGCAGGCAGAGTGGAGTCACTGTGCCACACACACATCTCCAGGACAGGAAGGAAGCAACAAGCTTGTTTACAGACGTGAAAACAGGTGGCTTGTTAGCTAACTTAGACAACAGCCCCCAGCATTCCAGGAAGTTATCTGTCCTTGGGCAAGTGGGGCTTACAGGTTAGAGGCGTTTTTGTTGTATAGATCTCTTAAACACAGTCATTTAAACTTAAAACACAACTTTAGTCAGCACGCACATCAGCCTTTGTCATTAAAGACTTTTTTTAATAGTCAGAAGGAAATTTTGAGTACTTTGAGAGGGAAAATACGGACAAAGGAAAAATGTAAATCACTGATGAAAGAAGCATAAACAATGGTCAAAAAAAACACTATAAAGGAGCGGTTAGCCTCAGTAGAATTCATCAAACTGCTTGTTACTGCCCCTAATTAAACTTGCAGGCAACAGTAAAACCTGTTATAAATGGCATAAGTAAATCAGAAAACTGCAATGGAAGACAATAGGAAAGATCACGTGACTGCGGTGACTATGAATTGATCCCTGAGAGCACACTACAGAGGANTCATTCCAAGCTCCCATTGCTATCTGATTTTTGTGACTCTGCAACTGGAGCACAGGCAAGCTCAAGCAGCTTACTGCTGTCTATTAGTGACTGCCAAAAGTTTCTCTTGTCTGTGATTTATTTTATTTTACTAAATGTTTACGACAGCATGCAAAGTAATGGGTTTCATCATGGCATCTTTGAGATGTGGGCCATATTGCAGTTCTGTTCTCAATTTTTTGAGGAGCCTTCATACTGGTGTCCATGGCAACTGTACAAGTTTATACTCCAATCANCAGGAATNACCTCTTCCGTTGCATCCTTACCAGTACTTGCTATCATTTGCTTTCTTAATGGTAACCATTTTGATTGAAGTGAGGTAGTGTTTNCAAGTTTTAATGTGCATTCCTCTGGTGGCTAAGGATGTTGAACATCTTTTCAAGACGTTATTGATGATTTATATTTCTTCTTTTGAGGATTGTCTCTTCAGTTCATTAGTTTTTTTATTGATTGGATAGTTTGTGTGTGTGTGTATGTGTGTGTGTATGTGTGTGTGTGTGTTTATCTTTTGCTTTATTTAGTCTCAATGTCAATTTCCTGTCTAAAGTGTAGTTAGTAGTGAGTATTCCCATTCTGCCTCTTCACTCCTGTGATCGCGTCCTTTACCGTACAGAAGCTTCCTAATTTTATGTAATAACATGTGTCAATTCTTATATTATTGGTGTCCTTTTCAAAAGTCACTGCCCNGTCTCTCTTGAAATATTTTCCCTATGCTCTCTGACAGCAGCTTCAAAGTATCAAGTTTTATGTTAGGGTCTTTGATCCATTTTTAATAGATTTTGTGTGTGTGTGTGTGTGTGCAGGGTAACGGATATTCTGATTTCATCCTTTTATGTGTGTGGACATCCAGCTCTCCCAACACCATTTGTTAAAAAGACAATCTTTTGCCGTGGGATGTCTTTCTGTATGCTGTGAATATGTGTTGCTCTGATTGGTTGATAAATAAAGCTGCACTGCCTATGCATTGGCCTATTTGCTGTACAGAAAAGTTTCTTTGATGAGGAGTGATAGCTGNGCTTATCTGTGGGTATAAAGTCAAAATTAGAATGTAGCTGGTTCAACAAGNTGGAAGTAGTAAGTTCTCTTTTCAGATATACGACCTCACTAGCTTTGGGTAGCTGGCTAGGTTTCCTCTCCTTTTTGTTCAGTCNAAGATCCCAGCTCATGGCATAGTACCACCCACAATTAGGGTCAGTCTTTCTACCTCAATGAACCCAGTCTAGAAACTCCCTTGAGGACTAGCCCAGAGATTTATCTCTTACGTGATTCTAGATTCTGTCAGGTCAATCAAAATGAACAGTAATTACCTACTCTTGACCAGGCAACGTGCTCACACCCAGGGAAACAGTGAATAAACTTCACTGCTTGCCCAAGTCAAATACAAATCATTATTCCCACAAGGAACAAGTAGGGTGCATCAAGTACAGAAGGCTCTTATGCTGAGCACTTCGGGGACCTATCAGGAATGACATGACAAGGTCCTTGTCCTCCACTATGCTATCTNCTTGAGGAAATAACCATGCCCAAAGAAGGCTAAGTGTCACTGTGAAATGCTGAGGGCTGGCTGAGAGATCTGAAGAGTGACTACAACTAACATTCCATGCCTGAGCAGATCACTTCCAGTGAGGGCAGGTGGGGAAGCTGTCAGAGTGGCATAGCTGTGGTCAAAGCTAATAATAACTCTATTATAAACCACAGCATTGCAAGCGAGACAGAGCAGTTTGCGAGAATGAGATCTCGTCGGTTTAAATTGACCTCATAGATATAAATCTGGCACTTAAATAGTTTTATACTCCAATTATGTCACGAGGGTCCATTTGTGGTGACTAGTCCTTGAAATAGAGAACTTGCCTCTTTGGTGGGCTGAGGTAACCTTGAATCTGAGAGCTGTAAGTTCATTGTCCTTTTGAAAGTTCTTCCGCATTAGTTATGTTTGGCACTTTGAGAACAGGAAAATGACCCCGCACTGGGCAGATTCGATTACATTGTTATCATCAGAGGCTTTTCCCTTGTAATGACTGTGTGCTGGCTCTAATTACAGGGGGGATGTGAACTGTCTGCCACTCACTGAAAATGAGCACCTCTCCCGCATTGAGACAACACTTGGTTTCTCTGGTTTTCATGATCTCATCCTCAAAGACGGCAGGCATAAAGCTGACCCTCTTTCTGGTAAAAATGTAAGGACTTAAAAATGGAAAAGTCACTGTTGATAAGAGTATTTCTACAGCTTTCCTAAAAAGGAAGAAAGAAAGGAAGGAAGAAAAAAAAGAGAGAAAGAAAGAATGTAGATATTATATGCTGATATACCTATATTTTGTAATATGACACAAAATCTTATGTCTATGTGGTTATATTCTAAATGGGAAGTCAGACTCATCAATATTGGGAGTCTATCCTTTTTATTTAAGTTCTTAGACTCAAATGGAGTTAACATAGGACTCTATTTGACCTTGACTTCAACAGAAGTGGTAACCATGGTGATTCACAGCTCAGATTTCCCTTCAGGAAGAAGGAAAGGTCCATGCCTGTAGGGAAGAAACAGACTGGATGCTGTTTGGTATATCTCTTTAAGGATTGACTCTGTTGAAGAGAGANCCCTGACTAAAAATCCTGTGCACTTCCTGGGTGACTGGTATCCAATGATTAATCAACACAGATTATAAAATCCTCATCCCTTACCTACTTGGCACAGCTCTGAAAACTCATGTTCATCCTCTTTATGAGGTTGTCTGACACTGCTGAGATTGTGCCCAGGGGTCCCATGAAGCTACAATAGGCTGACTGAGGCTTTCCAAGAACAGGCAGGCAGAGAGAGAAATCACTGCCTTGGCAAGTGACTGATCCCTGATTCTGTGGGGTACAGAGAATATATTTGACATCCACGTGATTTAGCTGAGACCTTCTGGCCCGAAGTGGCCCTTCCCTGATTTTGACAAAGAATGAACAAATGAAGCATCTCAACCCTTCAGAATCTGAGTCTATGTAACCCACTGAGTCAGCAGGGGTATTAGTTAGATCAATGTCAGGGGAACT
>LZPO01087192.1:262708-273198 GCA_001675575.1 Neotoma lepida | reverse complement strand
CAAAACAAAACAGAACAGAACAACAACAACAAAATCAGGAATAAAGACAAAATACAGTAATAAACATTGCTGGGACAACTGGATACTCAGATTAAAAAAACAAAAATAACCAAACAGTAAGATGAGTCTAGGCACAGACCTTATATTCTTTAAAAGAAAATGAACTCAAAGTAGATCCTAGACCTACACACACAACACAAAACTTCTACACACCCGGAAGATAACACAGAAGAGAGCCTTGATGACATTGTACCTGGTATCACTTTTATAGATTCCACATTCAAAGCCATCAATCATGAAAGAAATAAATCGGTAAGATGGAGTTCAATAAATTATAAGCTTCTGCACTACAAAGAGACAGTATAAAGAGAGTGAGAAGTCAAGCCAAGGAGAGGGGAAGATGTTTGCAAAAAACACACCTGATAAAAGGTTATCCAAAAATTGAAAGGACACTGAAAACTCAGTAAGAAAATGAACAATCCACTGAAAAGTGGACAAAAGATACACTCAGACNTCCCACCCAGGAAGAAGCACAATAAATAGCATATAGAAAGATGCTCAGAGCTGGGATTTAGCTCAATGGTAGACCATTTGCCTANCACACAGGAAGTTCTGGGTTCAATCCCCAGTGCTGCAAAATAGATAATAATAATAATAATAAGTTCAATATCTCATGTCATTAGGCACTTTCAAATTGAAACAAGAAAAACAAGACGTTGTGATACACAAACACAATTCCAAGTACTTGAGAGGTAGAAGCAGAAGGATTAGAAGTTTGAAGTCATTCTTAGCTATTTGAGATCAAGGCCAGCCTGGGATACATAAAACCCTTTCTCAAAACAAAAACAATAAGTAATGATTACACACTTATTAAGAATGGCCCAAACCCAAAATGCCAACAATATTAGTGCTGGCAAGTGTAAGAAAACCTAGAAAGTCTCACTCACTTCTAGTAGGNGGGGCTGCTGCAAAGCAGAGAAGATAAGATGCTTTGCCAGTTTCTTGTAAAATTCAGCATAGTTTGACCCTTTGATTCAGCAATCATGCTCCTTATTTTTTACCTTAGAGAAGCTGAACATTTTTCCATCCAGAAACCAACACATANACATGTATAGCAGTTTTCCAGCCTTGGTAGGTTGTCATAACCTGCATGGCTTTGGACTTGTCCTGACTGGGGAAATGAGGGAATGAAGAGAGGACAAACAGACACATGCACAGATAATCTCAGGGTAGTAGGATGTGTGGTGCACTACGACAGAGACCCACTAGTGGTCTGGACACTCAGGGATATCTTATACCCCTGAGCAAGGAGGCAGATTTATCATATACAGCTGAACAGGGAGGAGATGGGCTAACTAGTCTGTAGGAGGTCTCTGTAGGGAAACAGTTTCAGATTGCAGTTATCTAGGAGGAGAGGCTGCGGTTGATAATTTCTGCATACACTGGTTTTAGCTAAAGGTCAGTCTTCGGTAACATCCATACTTGGCCTTTGCAATTCCTGAGCCTGACCTGGAGAAGGTCTTGTCATTCCCACCCTTCAGAAGCATAGAGGTCCTTGACACAACCATGCTCATGTCAACAACACACATTTACTCAGAATTTCATCCACTCCACACAACAGGTGAATGTTGTTCATCTGTTATCTGTTATCTGTTCATTCAGATAATGGAATGCACACTAATTGTATGAATGGAGTATTAAGTTTTGAAGTAATTTGTCTTTAGGTGTGGAGACCGGGGAGCTTCATAAGTAGGCCCTAGCTCCTTTTCTCTCTTCTGTCCTCCACCATATCTCTGTAGTATTAACAGTCAAAACAGTTCTGCAGCCTGTTAATGCATGTGAGCCCTGAATGATGATTGCCTTAAACAGGGTCCTCAGGCCAGGTTTCCTTTTCTCTTTGCCAAGTGGAGCTTTCATCCTGTACCCTTGAGAACAATTAGGGTTTCCACTCATTTCAAGCTCTGATGCTTCCTGATTATGAAATGATTTTAAGGAATTTCTTGATTGTTCAAAATTTGGAAGACACTCTTACATGGTGGAAATCATCTTTAAAAAATAAAAAGGCTGATTTGTGGCTCTGTTGGAAGAGTGCTGGACTAGCAGACACCGAACCCTAGATTCAATCCCCAGAACCACATAAAACCAGCTGTACATGCTTGTAACACCAGCACTCTGAGNTAGAAGCGGAATTAGAAGTTCAAAGTCATCCTTGCCACATGGTGAGTCCCACACCTGTCTGTATATGTGTCTANACTGCAGTCTGACTCTTGTTTATTCCCAAATAAAAAATGTATTTTTCTGAAAACTTGTCTGTATTTGATTGACTTNNACAATGACCAACTCTTGAAGACATCTTCCTGGAAGACACATGTACCTTCAACTTAGATGCCATTAGTCAGAGCACATTACATGGCTATCTAACGTCAGGGGCACAGCAGAGAATCCTTACTAACATCCTCAAGGGGAACTGGAGGTGTTGCCGAAAAGTCCCAGTGTTAGTGACACCAACCTTGGTATAACATTGATTTTTAGTTTCAAAGGGGATTTGCTGTGGGAATGGGGGTGAAGCTCATCAGTAGAGTGCTTATAAGGCTGTGGGTTCTTGTGGTGATTATATTATGTCCCCCAAAATATTGTGTACCCTAATAAAACTTATTTGGGGTCAGANAACAGAACAGCCACTAGATTAAACATAGAGGTTAGGCAGTGGTAGCACATGCCTTTAATCCTAGCATTCCCGAGGCAGAGATCCATCCAGATCTCTGTGAGTTCAAGGCCACACTGGAAACAGCCAGGCATGGTGGCACACACCTTTAATTCCAGCACCTGAGATCTCATGTCTTTGCTTGAGAAAGACACATGCCTTTAATCCCAGAAAGTAGTGGCAGGAAGCAGAAAGGTATATAAGGTGTAGAAACCAGAAGCTAGGGGCCTCTTAAGCTTTCAGGCTTTGAGCAGAGTGGAGCTGAGATTCATTTGGGTGAAGACTCAGAAGCCTGCAGTCTGAGGAAACAAGATCAGCTGAGGAGTTGGCAAGGTGAGGTTGGCTGTGGCTTGTTCTGTCTCTCTGATCATTCAGAATTTACCTCAATACCTGGCCTGGTGTTTTCAATTAATAAGACTGTTTAAGATTCGCTCTACAGGTTCTAGTCATAGAATTTAAAAAAAAAAAAGTGCAGTGCTGTACCTAGCAGTTTGAGGCACCTGAGGTTCCTGGATTCCTAGAACAAAAACTAATGCTGGAATCAACATACTTTGATCACCTTGACAAGGACTCGCTGGACACACTATCTGTCTGAAGANGATGGTGGGAATATGACTCCAACAAAGTGTGAGTCTATCAATAAGAATGAAGAAACTGAACGGATTAAAAAAAAAGGAAGAAAGAAAGGTGAAGTGAGTACCTTTTGACGAATATGCCCCACAACAGCGTTACTGCGGGAGGGTTATTGGGAGAGGGGGGTAGTGAAAGAGTGAAAGGCTGTCTCAGAATGGGAACATGAGAGAGACAGAGAGAGAGAGAGAGCAGAGACAAGAGAAGCAAGAGAGGCAAGAGAGGAGGAAGAGGCAAGGTGCCTGGCGCGCACTTTTAAGGGATGCACGTGTCTCATAGCTGACAGTAGAAAGGCACCTGGTGATGATGTCACTGCTTCTGTGACGGAGACAGGCTGCGACGGCAGCTGGAACTAACAGAAACAGACCTCTTTAGTAGGATCCTCTGCTTCTGGCCTCCTGTCTTCTTTCTGAGGCTGTCATTCAAGAAATAAATATTTTTTTTTCCTCTGGGAGTGTCTCATATATTTGTTGCTTAGAGAAAATATTTCTCTTCAAATGGTTTTCATTTTTAAAAAAAGGACACACAAAACTCCTCTGTTCTTGGGTTCATCTATATTTAGTTGAGAGGAATAATTTGGGAGGACATTAATTTAAACCATTGTGTTTTCCAATTCATTTATTTTTCTTTCGGATCAATTACATCTGACCCATCCATTTTTATATTTTTTTCCATTAAGTGGCTCACAATGTGCATTGTTCAGATCTCTGAAGGATGCAATAGTTTGGCCCCAAACACATTGTCCCTAATTGGATCTGAGCACACTGGTCTCCCTAGTGCTCTAATCTCTTATTTGTTTAAATGTTTTCTGAAAGCAGGTAGAGTACAACTAAGCTTGTTCCAATTTATTTATTTATTGATTTACTTATTTATTTATTGATTTACTTACTTACTTATTTATTTATTTATTTATTTAACTTATGAGACAGGGTTTCCTGTAGCCTAGGCACTCTCTTGTTGAGCTACACCTCCACAGCAACTCCCCTTTGAAACTAAAAACCAATGTTATACCAAGGTTGGTGTCACTAACACTGGGACTTTTAGGCAACACCTCCAGTTCCCCTTGAGGATGTTAGTAAGCACTCTCTACTGTGTCCCTGACGTTAGATAGCCATGTAATGTGCTCTGACTAATGGCATCTAAGTTGAAGGTACATGTGTCTTCCAGGAAGATATCTTCAAGAGTTGGTCATTGTGGAAGTCAATCAAATACAGACAAGTTTTCAGAAAAATACATTTTTTGTTTGAGAATGAACAAGAGTCAGACTGCAGTCCAGACACATGCACAGACAGGTGTGCCCTCTGGGATGTCCAGGGGACAAAGGAAAGGTTGGAGGCTTAATTAAGACAGAGAAGTCTACAATAATTTTGAAAGGAAGATCACTTTTGGTGAGATGGCAAGCTCTGATTATCAAGTGGTGGCAAATGCCAGGCGATGGTGGTGATGGTGCACACCTTTGATCCCAGCACTTGGAAGGTAGAGTCATGTGGATCTCTGTGAGTTCGAGGCCAGCCTGGTCTACATAGTGAGTTCCAGGACAGCCAGGGCTATAAAGAGAAACCCTGTCTCAAAAAANACCAAAACCAAACAAACAAAAAAAAAGTGGTAGCAATTGTAATATAAAGTTTATATTATTGACAGTCTGTCATCAGTTGGTTTTTGTTGTTGTTGTTTGTTGGTTTTTGTTTTTTTGAGACAGGAACTGTCTGTCCTGGAACTGGCTCTGTAGATCAGGCTGGCCTCGAACCCACAAAGATCCACCCACCTCTGCCTCCCGAGTGCTGGGATTAAAGGCGTGCACCACCACACCCAGCTCTGTTATCAGCTTTTAAGTAAAGCTAACCCTAAAGACAGGACTAGCTGCTGCTTTACAATGGTTCAGAGACTTCCTGGAACACCAGCCACACCCTAAATGCTTCCTCCTCTTTCCTCTGGCTTTTTTGGGCTCCACTTTGATAGGATGTGACAGGTATGATTCGGTTTGGTACAATAATTTTCATAACAGTGATGTCACCATACTTCTTTGCCCATGTCCCTGTGATCAGCCATGTTTGGGTTGGTGGAAGTCCATCTGCNGAGTCCCCTGAGTGTGNNTGAGATTCAGAGTCTCCTGCCAAGCTGCAGGGGTGTGATGGACAGACAAGCTGGGGGAGTGATAAACTTGCCTGCTTTAAGTTTGGTCCCACTGTATACATGAGACTATGTTCCTGATAGTATCAGAGCAGCGGTGGCTAAAACCAGTGGATAGTTCAATAGGTTCAGTTATTTATAGAGGAACTTTTTTTAATGATTTACTTATTTTTACTTTATGTGCATTGGTGTTTTCCCTGCTTGTATGTCTGTGTGAAGGTGCCAAATCACTTGGAGCTGGATTACAGACAATTGTGAGCTGCCACATGGGTGCTGGGAATTGAACCCGGGTCCTCGGGAAGAGCAGCTAGTGCTCTTAACCGCTGAGCCATAGAGAAACTTTTTAAATAGAAGAATTAAACATTTTTCTTTTTGCTAAGGATCCTAAAAAGCCTGTCAATCACTCTTGAAATGTAGCTCATCAACCACACATGTCACTCAAATAAGTGTTTGGGGTACCTGCTAGATTTGGGGAGTGTCATATTAATGGTGAACTATCATATGCTTTACATATCCTAATTCTCCTCTGCATTTTTAAATAGTTTTACTTTTAATGCTTTTCTGAAATTCTGGTATTGATATCATATCTACCCGAATAGAAGAGTAACTACCTGCATTTCAATATGTAAATGTGAAAATATACAACTAGGACTCCAGATTCACCTAAAAAGGTTTTGCCTGAGATCAACTAAATCACACTAGGAAGATCAAATGATGATGTACGGGACTTCACATGAACCAATGCTACGCATGTGAAATACCAGGTTTTTTTACTTGGGTTCAATTTATAATTATGGTCTGTGTTTCTTCAAACTATTTCCATATTCAGTCAAGAACAGGTTTGAATATTGAGTTTGTTCCATCAAAGTAACCTTTATTTGGGGTAAATATTAGGGAGGCAAGTATCTGACCTTAGTGGACTGTTGATTGTTGTGTAAAGTTTGGAGAGATTATTCGTATCTTAAAACACACATCATGAAGTTTCCAAATGTATTCAGGTCCACTGTTNTCAGAGACATCCCAAAATGTCCTTTAAAATTCAACCGAAATTTCATGCAGCAAACTCTGCCTTCTGTTCATCGACCATCCAGTGCCGAAAACCAATGCAGCATTGTTTAACATAAACACAGATAAGCATTTAGAGTTCACAGCAAGCATCTTTTTGCTCCTGTGAGGTTTTTCTTTTTTAATGAGAGATGATTGGATCAGGCATCTAAGCTTTTGTGCTGGACCAGGTATAACTAGCCATGCATTTCTGAGCACTTTCNCGACACGAGCAGAGCCAGGAGTGGAGCCAGACAACAGAACCNTTTCTCTCAGGCTGGGCTGACTCAGAACATCTCCATATGGATGCCCCAAGGCAATTTATACTCCTGTGTCCCAAAATNACCTTGCCATTTTCCTCTCAGAGCTGTGATCCACAGAGTCACATTCACCTCTCATATTTAACCCTCCACTGATGCCATGATTCAGCACTTGCCNCCTCTGGTCTTCCCTGGGCCAGTTTTCCCCTCCCTAATGGTCTTCCTGTCTCCAGTATCTCCATGCACCCAGCTATGTTCCCACCAAATTAAGCTCTATAACGCACAGGGGAGGATTTGTTGGTCTCACCTCAAGTTCTCAGNAGCCCCAAGATCCTGGCACTGTTGTTCACTGCTACAGGGCTACTCTACCTCAGTCTCCTGCTTTGTGTCCCCAAAGCCAAGCTAGGTGGAAGACATCAGGAAACCCTCCAGCCCTCCAGCTATGAGGGCTGGAGCCCTCCAGCAATTTCAACAATGTGTACCTTAGAGGAAGGAGGTGGGGCCTAAGTATGCATTTCTCTGCTTCCTGCCTGTGTCACTTAAGTCATCTAACTTTTTCAAACTGTAGCCCCACCCTGTCCTGAAGTCTTCTGAGTGCATGGGATTTCAGTGTGTCCTAAGCTGTTTCCCTTTTCAACACTGGAGATTGAATTCAGGGCCTTGCACTGTCTAGGCAGCGGCTCACTACTGAGCTATACCCCTAATCCTCTTTGTCATTTTTCAAGTTGAGATAGTCTCTTACTTAGTTTGAGGCCCATGCTGGCCTCAAACTCACTTTGCAAACAGGTAGTCCTTGAATTTATGATCCTCCTGCCTCAGGCTCCAAAGCAGTTGATATTACAGGCTTGCCCCACCAAGCCAGCGTCTAGAATGTATTTTGCACCCCTCCCTTTGATTTCCTTTTTTCATCTTTTCAGACTAAAAAGTATCTTCCTCCTTTCTGCTGAAGTTTTTCGAATTTAGTTCCACGTTGTCCCTGTGCTGGGTTTACTCAGTGGGAAGANAGCGGAAACCAAGTGTGTAAGGGGCCAAGAACATTAGATCCACCTAAAGAAAAGACTCCTACATCGACTGGGAAGGACTAGTTATGGGCTTCACAAGTGTTAAGAAGTGAATAACTTCCCAGCAAGCTGCTGAAATAATGGATCTGCTTCTTAACTAACTGTGTCAATCAAACAATCTTTAAAAATAAACATGAAAGCCCTATTTCTGACTCAGGTTCTCAAGTAGGTNGGTAAGGTGACTAACTTAAAGTTGTTCACATCAGAAAGCTATAATGACAAGGCTCCTGAAAGATTTCAGAAAGAATGTGTTTTCTATTGGTGTCATTGACTGATGGCAGAGATGAAAAGGAGGTGGCCATAGAGTTTCTGGACTCATCCAAGCCATTGGACAAAATATCCATGTTATTTTTCTTTTGTCAAAGAANAAAAATTACAAGATAAAAATAAAATGAAGTGAATTATTTACACATGGGCTNAACTTCTTCACAAAGGAGTCTCAAGTTCTGGTGCTGTTCTTGGGTAATTCNAGAAACATGCAAAGCAGCTGANAGATGGGGACATCTTTTGTACATGGTTGTTGTTGCCACTAGCAGGAGAGAAACCAAGGGTAACTAAAACATTCCTCCTAGAAACCAGAGTTGAGAAATGATTGGAAGAATCTAGAAACAAAACATCCTGAGAATGTGTCTATAGCATGATGGCATTGTGCCTCTACTTCCCTTCTGCCTGGTCTTTTCCTCCCATGGNACAGGCTGAAGTTATTCCTTTTGAGAAGTTGTCTTCTAGTCAGGGAGAAGACACTGGGTTTAGTTTTTTTGTTTGTTTTGTTTTTATTTTTGAGACAAGGTTTCTCTGTGTAACAGCTCTGGCTGTCCTTTGTAGAGCAGGCCGGCCTCGAACTCACAGAGATCCACCTGCCTCTACCTCCTGAGTGCTGGGATTACAGGCATGTGCCACCACCACCNGGAAGACACTGATTTTGTCTTCTGTTCCTTGTGAACGAGTTTGACCTAACAAAAATGTTGCCAGTCAGCTGTCATTTTTTATTCTTATTTCTGCTGATAAATATAACAGTTTAGATTAATTCTACACACACACACCTCATAGAAGAGCTGTAAGAGAATTACAGTGGGAGGCATACCAAGGAAGAGTGAATTAGGTGGGTGTGGGAGCAGAGGCAAAACCACCAGAAAAGAGATCCACATTTTTAGAGACTTGAGATCTTAGGAACATGGAGGCNGAGGTGGTGTCNAGAGTGNTGGTCTAGACATACCCACATCCAGATTTAATTGTTTCTGGGGGCACTAGGAATTCAAGCAGAATAGTCCACGGTGAGAAAGTAGAAGAGTGGTTTTCCAGCCTTTGTCCAAATGGGTCAATATGGAAACCTTCTGGTTGGATGGGAAAGCCTGGGACTATTANGACATGGTTTGAAAACCTCTATGATAAATGAGGCCCAGTGAGTACTGTTCAGTAGAGGGCTGCTCCTACAAATTGGATGCTGTGCAGTTTTCTCCCGTTTCTCCTGGTGCAATCTCTTGGCCAATCACAAAGACACATGGGTCTTCCAGTCTTTCCTCTGTTTTCATGGACAGCCCTCCTTGTCATTTTCCCACAGCCCCTCACTCGTCTCCCTACTGCTGGTCTCTCTCACTTCCAGTATGTGCTGAAGACAGAAAAGAGACTAGCTGTTCTCCTAACGCTCTTTTGTAATACTCCCTTGCTCAAGAGTCCACAGAAGTGCCCGGTTACCACTGCTTTATTCAAGCTTCCCCTTGCCACACCCCATCCTTCTACAATCTTTGTTGCAACCCATTATGACCTCTCTCAGCTTCAGCCTTACNCAGGCTGTNCACTGCCTTGACCACTCTCTGTACATACTGCCCTCTTTCTCACCTCTTGTCATCTGATGACTCCTACTGCTTGTCCTTACACATCACTTCCTTGGAAAGTAGAGGGATCCAGGTCCCTGTCTTGTGCAAGCTCATGGCACTCTATGGCTTCTCTATCCAAGGGAATATAATGACCACAATTCCAAGGGCTNCTTTATCATTTCAGTCTCCTCCTAATGTAAACAAGGATGGNTTATCCACAGAACTTACCCTCAGATTCCCAAATCCTGTATTGCTACATTATAATTTGCTGAATGAGTGAATGAATTCAACACAAATATTTGCTGAGTAGATGAATGAATGAATGAATGAATGAATGAATGAATACATGGATTCATTCATTGATAGAATAACTGGCAAGTGGTGCCCTGCAAGAGTATATGGTCTTTTGTGACATCCCTTCAGATGATCTTTCAGTTGTAACTTCCATGAATGTGGGCCACAAGCGAATGTTCCTCTCATCTTTTCCAACATGGGATACCAAGACAGGAGTCATGAACCTTTACNAAGTCAGACACTCTCCGTGGAAAGGGAGGTGCTGCAAGTCTGTGTTGAGGAAAGGATTTAGGCTACAATTTCCCGAAAGCGCTGGGAAACAAAACCCCAATACCAGGAAAAGTGGTTTCGGTCTTCCTCTTGTAGTCAAAGCTATGTATATGTAGGTGGTGGCAGACATTAGCCTTATCTTGGTGTTTGGAATCCCCTATTCGATTGAGCAAGGACTTGCCAAGAGTCTCAGACAGCACAGCCATGACTGGAGCCTAATTCTTGNTGCAACCCAACCTTTCTCCCTGTTGTTCTGGAAAGCCATTGCTAACTCAATGTG
>LZPO01087192.1:221050-242570 GCA_001675575.1 Neotoma lepida | reverse complement strand
GCTGAACTGCTGCTAAAAGCCTAAAACCTTAAAAAGCCTCTGGTTCCTGGTCCTTATATACCTTTCTGCTTCCTGCCATCACTTCATGGGATTAAGGCATGTGTTCTTCCCAAGCAAAGACATGGGATCTCAAGTGTTGGGATTAAAGGCATGTGTGCCACCATTTTCTGGCCTCTATGTCTAATCNAGTGGCTGTTCTGTTCTCTGACCCCAGATAAGTTTATTAGGGGACACAATATATCACTACAGTCAGGGAACAAGAACAAAGCAGCCCAATTATCATTAGCTGATGTGCCTTTCTTGCTAGGATTGGTTGATGACTAAAGGTGATGATTAATTCCTTATACCCATTTCTGCCCTCAATCTCCTGATATAAAAAAGCTATTGATGAGTGGGTATGTACCCTAAAGATTTAAAGTAGAGCTGACAGATTGTTTTTCATTTATAAAAGTTTAAATTTATGATTCTTTTACGATTTCTTATAAGATTACCTTTTGAGATAAATAATAAAGTGATTGGTCCTTTCTTTGTAACTGCAAAACACAGCCTGCCAGTAAAAGAATATCTTGCTTACTAACACTCTGTTAATCTATAACAAGTTGCTTGTGTATGAATGTACATGGGTTCTTGATATAACTTGTTTTTCACCTGTAATATGTAAAATGTTTGGTCATGTTAAGGGATATGGAAAACATGTTGTTTTTTACTTGTATTCATTGTAATCATTCACTTGAAAAACAGAATGTAATCACATTGTAATTTTTATATTGCCTGAAAGATTTTGCTTGGGTATATAAGCTGTAAGTAAGAGAATAAAGATAGAGTTAAAAATGAGTTAGAAGGAAAACATCAAGAATGAGAGAGTTAAGAGGAAAATATTAACAGAGTTAGATGGACAACACCAAGAGAGACAGAAGGGACATTTCTGGATAGAAATAAGAATGGAGAATGGAGTATACAAAAGAATAAAGAAAAGGTCTGAAGGAAACCACCAAGAGAGTATGTGAGTGTCTTTTTCCCTAAACTCCCTCAGATAAAAGTCACAGTAGGCGCCAACTCGGTGGATTCCCTTTGAGCCCTGTGCTGTTGGAGGCTGCCCACAACCCTCTACCCCTGCCAGGCAGCAAAAAGCTTAGATGCTAATAAGAAATGTTATTTTGCAATGCATTGCCTCAAATCATTTTGGGAAAGAAGCAGTGTCTACAGAAGCTATATAAATTGGGGAAAAAAACAAGATTAGTCAGAAAATATTTTTAAAGCCAACAGTAGCTAGAAAAATCAATGCCCAAATTAGCACAAACTGGTTTAAAAAAATAATCATGCCTAAATTGATTTTTCCATATATTTGCCTTAGGCAGACAAAGTATGGGAGGAAGTGGACTGTTGCCAGACGTAAAGCATTTTTCTGAGCTCCATCAACTTCTATTAATGGGCAATGACGCCATGTTGGCTCCCAGCCAGGTCCTGGTGCACTTAGAGTTGTTCGACTGGCTGGCTGGAAGGAGGCATTGCATCAGAAACAGGCAGAGAACTATGAGGAGTGTTAAGAAATGGGTCTAGAGAGCTGACTTCCTATGACAAAGAACTCATGGCACCTGTGAGGTGGCCTCTTAGTGTACAAAGGTGAACTGACCAACACTGAGGATGAGCAAACTCTAACCTCCACTGAGCTGCCAAGTCACAGAGCCCTGGCATTATGAACAGCCGGGGTGGAAATTAACCTCACGGCCTGGAAGCCATTAGTTTTGTCTCACTCAATCAATGCAGTAGATTCACAAATGCCTTTACAAAGATGTATTGGCCTTTTCTGAATTCTCTGCTTTACAGATTGTCCCAAATTACACTCAGTTTGTCCTGGCATTGATTCCCAAATGGCGTTTTAAAGAGAATCCAGAGAGTGCCCAAAGAGCTTGTTAGGGTGGCAAGTGTCCTGCTCCCAAGCTGCTGTGGACAGATGCTGTGACATTTTTTCCCCAAGTTAGAGCAAAGGAGAGAGGGTAGGTGAGGAGTGGGAGGGGGTGGGTAACATGAACACTTGATCTGATAAAGACTTCTCAGACTGGAAAAGCGTACAGAGTCAGTGGCTAAAATGGGGCGTATTATTGCTAAGCCCATAAGGACTTTAAAATGAAGACTGAAATACAGCCTCAGTTGGCTGAGGAACTGGGAAATCTGCTGTAATGGACTTAGTTAAACTTTAGCTTACTATCAACTTGGGTTCATTCATTGTCACAAACACAGCATATTAAGGCTAATAGTCAGGAGATTGAGTGTGAAGCAGAGAGAAGCTGTCTGGATATCTGAAATTCTGTATTGTTTTCCCAAGAGTTCTTTGAATCTACAGCTATTCCAAAATAAAAAGGTTACTCTCCAGATGTATGTGTTCCAATAAATTTACTCTAAAATAATCAGAGAGACAAAGGGGAATTTATTTAGAGGGTATTGGTAGAAGAAACAAGTTTGACTAGGACTTAATTACTGTTGGCCAATAGATACACGGATAGATGCAGTGTGCTGTCTCTTCTGCTTTCATACTGGTTTAAAAGTCTCCACAATGAGTCATTCAAAAAAGCTGAAAACAAGAAGGTATACACACACACACATACATACACANACACCACACACACATACATACACATATATATATATTTCCAGCTCCCAAGCTGCTGTGGACAGATATGTATATCTTTTTAGTTTTCAGCTAAAAGATAATACAGATATATATATATATTACATATGCACATATACTTCATATATAAACAGTAACTTTTATATATGCACATCAATATATATGTCCAATCTGTGTATGCATATAAATCTAAAATAGTTTTTAGAAGAGACATATCTACATTAGCAGTCAGTAAGAACTCTAGTCCAGTCCTCTTTTCAGCATGTGAGTGTGCCTGCTCTGCAGCTGAACAGCAGTATTTCAGTCTACACTGAAGTATAGAATCCCCGTTTTGTAGGGTGGGTAGAGTGTATTGACATGTCAGTGCACGTGCTTTAGTGGTTTTCCTTCAGTGGGATGCATTGGTAGGTTAAGCTCTACGTCCTCTAAAACTTAAGCAGGTGGCTTAAGTTTTGCGTTTGATCTGGGTAGAAGTTTTTAAGTCTGCCACATCGTTAAACTGGGACTGACCAGCTCCCTGTCCCTTGCCTGCCCCTCGCTGCCATTAGAATAGTTGCAAAATAGATGGTAACCATTTGTCAGTGAGCACACAGAATCCTTTTTCTTTCTTTCTTTTTATAGATTCATTTGATTTTATTTATTTTTATTTATTATTTTATTAAATTTTTCATTTATTTTACATACCAACCACGGTTTCCCCTCCCTCCTTTCCTCCCCTTCCCTCCCAGAACCTCCCGTCCACCCCTCCTCATCCACTGCTCTATTCAAAAAAGGGCAGGCCTCCCATGGGAGTCAACAAAACTTTGCATATTAAGTTGAGGCAGGACTAAGCTCCTCCCCCTGCATCAAGGCTGGGCGAGGCATCCCAGCCTGGGGAATAGGTTCCCAAAAGCCAGCTCATGAGCCAGGGACAGGCCCTGATCCCACTGCTAGGGGTCCCTCACTAAGTTACTCTTCCTCCTTCCTCCCTTTTAAGGAAGAGGCACAAGCATTCACTTAGGATCCTAAGAAACATGGGTGCCATTCACCCCTGCCATTCACCATTCATCCTTGGCACCCCTGTCTTGATTGTCTCCTAGAATCAAGTCAGTTGCCTGATGTGTNGATTTTGCTTTGCTTCTATCTTTACCTCTCTGACCTTGTGGCTTGTTGAAGGTTCAAACCTATATTTTCTAACAATAGGACTATTTATACTTAGTGTGCAGTCCATGTTGACACTGCCACGAAGATGGGCGTATTATTCTGTTCGAGCTACTGTAACAAAATAGATGAGACCGGGTACTTTAAATGATAGAAATGGGCTGATCTACAAGGTGAAAAGTCAAAGATGAAGGCCACTCACTCTCTGCTTCTAAAGTGGTGCTTTGTTACTGTGTCCTCTCCAGGGGATGAATGCTGTATTCTTACCTGAAGGATTCATGGATGCAGGAGACAGTTCTCTCAAGATTCATTTTGAATTAGCCCCCAAGAGTCTATCTTTTAGTACCACCATCACATGTGNTAAGTTCCAACATACGAATTTTAGAGGCGTACCAGCATTCAAATCATGGCGATGAGTAATATGGCCATCTCATTCACGTGACATTGTTGCTCATGTTTCCAACCACCCTCTGTATTATCCAATAACCTTCAAGCTTCTAGGTTCAAAATATAGAGTCATGTCCCACACTTTCACCAAGTTCAATTGTGTCTCCAGAATGGACTGGGCTGTGCTATATATCTTTGCCTTACCTCTGCAGTCCCTTCATCCTAGATTGTTCTGGTAACCCCCATCCTCAAAATCAGTGGTTCTCAACCTTCCTAATGCTATGACCCTTTAATACAGTTCCTCGTTCTGTGGTGATCCCCCCAAGCATAAAATTATTTCATTGCTACTTCATTTAACTGTAATTTTGCTACTGTTATGAATCACNATGTAAATATCTGATATGCAACCTCCAAGAGGGTCATAACCCACAGGTTGAGAACCATTGCTCTAAATAAATATCCGCCTATCTTTCCAGATAGAGTCTAAGTATCACCTTTTAAACATAACTGCTCAGATCAGGAGGCCTGTGTGTGTGTGTGTGTGTGTGTGTGTGTGTGTGTGTGTGTGTGTGAGGTGGGAAGAGGTCCCTCTGGTTCACTTTCCATTCATAGGTATCCGTGTGCTGAGATACAAGCTAAGTGTCCCAGAGAATGAAGGCCCTCTCTCCAATCTCTGAAGGGCACTGCATGTGTGGGCTGCAACACTCCTCTACAGACAGGAGCTGCCACTTCCTGCTGTGCATCCCACCTATACCTCCTGTGCAAGGCAGCCACAGACCGAACTTACCATTAGGTGGAAGAAGAGGAGCTGGAGACCCTAATCCCCTGGGGCCATTAAGAGCTACACTATCGAATTTCTACCTCAGAACTGTTAAGGCCAGCAGTAGGCACTTAAGAGACAACTACTGAATAAAACAGAAGTGTAAATTCACAGTAGTTCCAAGAACTGTGTTGTTAAAGATTCATTGGAGGTGGTTTGCAAGCTAGGTGTCAGGACTTTGACTTCTGACGAAGCAAGATCTGGCTCAGCAGTCAAGTCAGTGACACTCCAGTTGACGTCAATTGCTCTTGAGACCCTCCTTAGAGGCATCCTTGGGAAGAGGCACCGGCCTTTTGTAATTCCCCCAACCACCATTCCCCTGCTTGCTGGAGGAAATAGCACAGTCTGCAGGCCTCACAACAGGAGGCTGGCTGGAAACAAGTTGTGGTCTTGTTCTGTGTTTAGATTTCTGCTCAGGGGAGGGCACTTCCTCTCCCGGGTGTGAGAGCCAAGTATCACATTCTGGATGGCGAGGATTGTGATAGAAAACACTGTGTTAGGCCCGTGAAAATGTAAACTGCTGAACTAATNAAACACACATCTTGGCTGCAGGCAGGGATTGGCGAGGTGAGGTTGGCTGTGGCTTGTTCTGTTTCTCTGATCTTTCAGCGTTCACCCCAATATCTGGCTCTGGGCTTTTAATTAATAAGACCTTTAGAAGATTACTCTTACAATTGGGGCTACTCTTGTAACATCGTCTTCTGTGAGATGCAGATTTGGAAGGCGTTGTTGATTTCTACGTAGTCTGTTATGTTTGGCAAGACCCTNTAGTTAGGGCTACTTGAGAGTTNGATAACTTGTATATTCTTTAGAAGAGGGTAGAATACATAAAAGCTTCAAGTGTCTCTTTACCCTCCCATCCCTGCCCCCTTCACTCCCCAGTCCCCCATCCCTACCTCCCCACCCCCACCTCACTGCCACCACCATCACTGCAGTTCTCTCAGGGCAACAAGAAGCAGTGGTCACCAGCTGAGAAACTGACAGACCACAGGTTTGAAGCAAACAGGGCTTTCGTCTGTTTCATTTTCATCACAGAACTCACCAGCAGGACTGTCCTCATCGATTTTAAGGAAGGAGAAAGTTAGTTCCTAAAAAACACTGAACATTTCTGAAAAGAATCAGAGGGAGGTGTGGGAGACCAGCTCCCACTTTTTCTCCCAGGGTGCTCTTGAGGAGGGAGAAGTGAGAAATATTTAGATAGAAATACAGAAGAAGAGAGACAGATAGAAATACAGGATAGCCTGGGGGGGGGGGCTGGATCAAAACTCACTGGCCCCTTCTGTCTCTGCTAAAGGGCTTTGAAAGGAATGCCAAGAGGTGGAGCAAAAGACCTCCCCACCCCAGCACCACCAAATGCAGACCATCCCAGACACCTGATGACCCTGATGACCTGCAAGTGCTATCCCCTAATGCAGCCCTGCTGTGCAAAGCATGCTCAGATCTCACTAGGAAACCTTTGTGGACCCCAAAAGGGAGGAAAATAAAGAAAGGAAGATGAAGATCAAATTTGGATGAGGTTGTGCATACTACATCCCTGCACTTTGAGGAGGAGCCAGGAGTATCAAGAGTTCAAGGCTCCATAGCAAGTTTGAGGCCAACCTGCACTATATAAGACCCTTCTCAAACAGCTATAAAAACAAAACAAAAGACTATTAAAGCCACATCTCTTGTAGAGAGTATTAGAAATTCGACTTCTGTTTGCAACAATTTTCCTTTGCCCAATACTGACAAATGGAAAGAGGAAAAAAAAATCATTAATGACTGCCAGAAAACCATTTCCCAGCCAGCCAGCCAAACCACAAGCNTTCAAAGATATGATTTCATTTTTAATCACATAATGAGCCAAAGAATATCAAGTAAAAACATAAAGAGGTATCAGGGATTAGGGGGGTCCAGTGCCTTGATAGTCCCCTCCCAGGGTCTGGGAAGAATCTGCAACCAGCTGATAACTTAATCTTTGGTGAAATGAAATTAATCTATGTACACAAAACTCCTTAGTCCACATACTTTATTCTTCTGATATGTTCTCTCTTTACACAGCTTCTATTCTGCTCTCATTGCCCCATCTAGGTTCTCACCCATCTAGTTCCTTCCCATCTTAGCTCCTCTCCCATCTCCTTCTTTCTCATCTTGTTCTCACCTATCTAGTACTTNCCCATCTGGCTCTNCCTCTGTCTCATCCNCAAGTTCTCCAGTCCTATCTTCCTCTAAGTTTCCTTATACCTCTAAGTTATTCTCTAGTCTCTGAGGTATTCAGTTATAAACCCAAGCAATAGCAATCCTCTGGCAGAGCAAGGTCACCAGGCTTGAATTCTTACAGGGTCATAAAGGCAGGTAAGAATTTTCCTCAGGCAGTGACTGTCAGGCTTTCTTTTACAACTCAAAATGGGAGTGGTAAAGGAGGAGGTCAANTGAGAGCTAATGATGGGTTGGTATATCAAGAAGGGAATTTATGTGCTCAACCTACATTCCTAGAAGTGGTTAGGTAAGAAGTCTATAATGTTAGTAAGGCTGTATAAGAAAAGGAGGGTCTCAGATTGCACAAGAAATAAAGCTATCCGCCTGACCTAGGAAACAGGCGTCGTTTGGCCTTGGATGCTTAAGTCTGTTCTTAGAGAGTACAGAGGTATCTCTGATAAGATATTTTTGACCCTCCGGGGATGGTCCTGGCCAGATGCTGCTAATGACAATAATTGCAGAAAGGCCTGAAATTAGGCTGTGTTACTGCTCAGAAGGTTATCTAAATATTCCTTTAGTGGAGGGGAAATTGTGCCCAAAGAATGATGGAAAAGCCACAATAGCACACAAGAAATTCATAATAGGAAATGGTTAATAATCAAAAGCCAATATCACCAAGACTCCTTGAGCCTCAGCTTGACCTCTGGAAGGCCCTTGGCTTCTTCCAGGTATAGCTTGTCATAATCAGCTGAAATCCCACTACAATATTTTTGCAGCTTGCAGCAAAGAGGAAGACAATTTTCATTTACTCTAAAGCTCTATCAATAAGATTCTCAATTTGGGGTTATTTGGTGACAACAGATGACAAGACAGTTGCTGATCAAGGATAGTGTCAGGACCCGGTGCCCACAACACAGGTGAGAGGATGCTAGTGATCACTGAAGGCAAAACTTGAATGTGACCTCTTCTACCCCAGGCCTTTGAGTGTCTGCACTTCCTTCATCTGCAGAATGGAGCCCTGAAGACTGTGAAGCAAGAAACTAAAGACAGCAGAAAGCAAAAACCTCGGTGTTACGGCCCGTGTTCCGTAAGCAACAAGTATTAGAACGTGCCCATCAAGTGGGGAGGCCAGCTAGCTGCCTTAAACCTGTGAGGCCTTCGTGTTCCTAAAGGTGGGAGGAAAAGCCAGGGAATCCAGAACTTCTTAAGTGATGTCTTTCCCACTAAGTTTTCTTTACACACGTCCCAATCTAGGAGGAAAGGCTTAGGCTCCTTGCATATCCCACACTGTGATGTTGTTGTTTCCGAAAACACCTGGATGTATCTCTCTTGTTTTATTTAAAATGTGAAATATAATACAGTACATCTATGCTTCCATTCCTTCCTGAGACTCGGGATTTTAAAGCAAGATTATCTCCCCTTCCCTGTCGCAAGTATATTGGCTGGAGCGTGGTTTTCCCTATTTATGTAAAACTGCTTTCATTTCATTCTTTGTAATCTGAAGAACTCAAATTTGTTACTCTAATTTCAGATTACATAATCTTTACCATGTTTTAGTATTAACAAACAGAATATATTACTCCCTAGGATACAACTGTGAGCAATTTTTAATTTTTTTAAAAAATTTATTATTTTTGTGTGGGGTCAGTAGTGCGGGCATGCCATGATAGTCATGTGGCAGTCGGGGACAGTTTTGTGGAGTGAGTTCTCTCCTTCCACCTGTGTATGAGTTCCAGGAATCAGCTGGAGTTGGTCAGGCTTTCATGTCAAGGACTTTCAGCTGCTGAGTCATCTTGTGAATCAGCAATTTAATAAACAGAGAAAGCAATTATCCCTATAGCAGTGTTTCTAAAACATTAATGTGCATACAGATCACATGGAGAGCATGTGAAAGAACAGATTCTCATTTATCTGGTCTGCTGAGGAGCCTGAGAGATTTCTAACACAGTCCTGGTCCAGCACTCTTTGGTGTGCAAGCAGTGGCTTATACCAGAACCTTATTTATAAGCTATAACCCAGGGACATTAAGTTGGAGGCCTTGCTTATTGGCTGATGTGAGGACTCTGCCCTGTCACCACGGACCTAAGTTCTTCTGTCTTCCTGCTTTGCTATCCTGAGTATGGTTTAAAGTCCCAAGACATCTTCCTGTCCCATATGGTGGCTGCTATCTTTTCCATATAATAGTCAGCGGCAGAGGAAGCACTGAAGATAAGCCGGTATTCAGCTGTGGCTGTGTTAATCCCTTCTAAAGGCGAAGTTATGAGGTGCCCACCCAATAGTTTTCACTTATATCTCATTGTCTAAAATTTAGTCACCTGTAATAGGAGGCTTTTCTGTCCCACCCGGTCCCGCAGCCACTTTTAAAATCACTCAGAGGCTTAACATTAATTACAAGCCATTTGGCCTATTGCTCAGGCTTATTACTAACTAGCTCTTACAACTTAAATTAACCCATTTCTATTAATCTATGTATTGCCACGTGGCNGTGGTGTTACCTGTGTTCTAATACATCTTTCTCCTCCAGCAGCTGGATGGTGTCTGCCCNGATCTGCCCTTCTTCTCCCTGTAGCTCTGCTTTGATTTCCTACCCGACTCTATCCTGCCTTGCTATATGCCAAAGCAGCTTCTTTATTAACCAATGGTAATCAAACATATTCACAGCATACAGAGGGGTTATCCCAAAGCAGTCATCCATCTAAAGGAAGAATTGTAAATGTTGCTTTTCCAGTTGGCAACATGGGATTGAAGTTTACTTGGTAAATAGTAAGGGCGGAAGGAAGCCAAGTAGACTTTAGTACTCTGTACTGTGAGTCACATGAAATAATTATAGGTTCCCTATTAGTAAGTCATGGCCTTGCCCTCTGGACCATGCCCCACTCCAACATTATAGCTATACTGCCAAAGGGAACAAGAGGCTAGCTATCAGTGCAGCAAGTCTGTGCCACTGGCTTACTCGCTTCCTCTCTTGACTGAAGCCATCATCACTCTTGGTTCTAAAGCTTGACAATTCAGAGAACCAGTCCATCTTGCTTGTTGCTGCTTTTTTGAATGGCTATACCTAGTTTTGTTCAGGTTTTATTTGTATCTTTGGGTTCTCAGATGCTAGAGTACATGGTTACTGTCACACCAGCCAAGATCCTGGCTCAAGGAGACTGCCATATCCTCCAAATTATTGTCCCTGAGGTTGTGGTATGTAAATAAGGGACTGAGTCCAAATGTCTTCCCTTCTCGGTGCCAATCAGTTCNTTCTTGAGCAGTAGTAGAGTTAGCTGAGGTAAAGAATCCATCCCCAGCCCATTGATCTGAGCATGAGTAATTGGATCTTTGCCCAGCACTTCCAGGGAACAGGAAGAGGCCAAGAAGCACTCCACATTCCTGAGAAGGAGGATTCTGGAGAGATTAAAATCATGGCGTTGCCTGTGGCTTGCAGGTGATAATGGAAAACTCAGGCAAGATGCTCCCTGGAGTCTTCTCCCTGGACCCTGAGTTCAGAGGTAGAAGGTAGAGGATGTGCAGATTGGAATTCCCAGTTGAAAGCAAAGCAGCCATTAGTCTCCTTTGCCTCTTTTTTTCAAGGAATTTTTTAAAATTTATTTATTTTATGTATATGGGTGTTTTGCCTGCATATATGTTTAAGTAGCACCTGTGTGTCTGGTTCCTGTAGAAGCCAGAAAAGGGCATTGGATTCTCTGGAACTGGAATTGAAGACAGTTGTGAGCTGCCATGCAGATGCTGGAAATTGAACTCAGGTCCTCTGGAAGAGCAGCCAGTGCTCTTAACTGCTAAGCCATCTCTCCAGCCCTCATCTCAAGGAATTTCTTCCTCCAAATTTTCCATCTGAACTCCCAAAGCCACTTGTGGGTGGTGTAGCCAGTGCTTCAATGTAGTCAGCCCACCGTACTGGAACTTCACTCCTTGAAAATAATTTGTGTAAATTAACCCAGTGCAGCTTGGTCTTAAATTTTATGTGTACATTGTTTTGCCTGCATGTATGTCTGTGCACCACATACATGCCTAGTGCCTATGGTGGCCAGAAGAGAGCTTGAGATCCCTTGGAACAGAAGGTTATGTGTTGTCATGTGGGTGCTGGGAACCAAATCTGGGTCTTCTGGAAGAACAGCCAGTGTTCATAAACACCAAGCCATCTCTCCAGCCCCTTCAAAGTAGCATTTTAAAACAAGGCAATATGATCTACTAGTATGAATGTAACTATCAGATTTTGGTGTGAAAAGAAGTAGCCCATGAATATACATTGTCAAGTATGAATACAAATGGAATAAGTGTTTTTAATATATTTCTTAATATTTTTTAAATCAAGTCTTACAGGTATAGTTACAATGGATTAAATGTAAATTGATATTAAAATATGGTTGATTTTTGATTGAAGTACATATTATGACAAAAGATAATCACTGGATACTAAAATTATAATAGCCCTATTCTCTCTCTCAGTCTCTCTCTTTCTCTCTCTAGCAAGAGTAGTTTTCTTGGGGTTGAATACGGAGTCTTGTACATGCAGGCAAGTGCTCTACCACTGAGCTACACCCCCATTCCCCATTGTGTGAAAATATGCACTTGGAATATTGAAAAAAAAATTCCTGTCCTTAAACACATTGGGAACCCCTGCCCTATGACAACAGCAATAATACTTCTGCAAAGTAGATTGGGTTTTGAGTATTGAGTTGGATCTAAAATTTGGCTTTTTTGTTTGATTCATCCCCAAAAATGTTGACCTTGAAAGAGTATCCATTGATTAGAAACAAAACATAATCCCAGCACTCAGGAGGTACATGCAGGAGGATGGAGAGGTCAAGGCCAGCCTAAGGTACCTAGGAAGACCCTGTCACAAACAGAATTAGAAATTCAAAGGAAGGGAGTACCTGGCTTCCTTTGACCCCACAGGCCCTAGCTTCAAAAAGGACTTGCAGGTGCTTCATCCATTCATAAGTTAGTTATTAAGATTGTGTTATTTGCCAAGCTGTCTTCCAGATGTCTAGATTCAACAGCAAATAAAGAGGACAAATGCATTTATGCATCTGCAGCTTATAATCTTTGTTATGACTTGGTAGGAGAGAAAAGGTGCTAACTAAACTCTCCCCATATGGTGTTTCTAGCTAACTCTCCATCCCAACTTTGGCAGTAGGGTGAAGGTGGTCCTATTCTAAACAACTGAGGGATTCCAGGGCCCTTTGCTAAGCCATAGCATGCCATATGCCACTTTGTCTTGTTTCAGTTCTCTCTCAACAGACAAGTTGAATACCTACAATTACTGTGAATTTCAATTTTCTCCCAGAATGACCTTAGACATTACTTAGAAAAGAAAATTTACAGCCAAAAAAATTTTACTAAAAAAAGGCCAATATTAAATAAAACAAAAAGGCTCATCTCTGGAACTTCAGACAGACCATTTTATTTTAATACAATTAAATGAGGATCTTCAGAGTTTCATCAGAACCATGCAAAGGCAACGATGTCACACTGAATTCTATGGAGACTCTCCGCAGAATTTCCAAGAACAGGCTCAACGGGACAAAGAGCTGGTTCTGGGGCAGGAGGACTTGAGGTTCAGCTGGAAATTCACACATAAATGACCAGCCTGTTAAGTGGCCAGCAGCAACAGCCATCACCTGTGATGGGGAGGAAGCTAAGAGAGAGCTAACAGAACAGCTTTCGTTGCCTCCTCCCTGACTCCTTTCACACTGAAGCCATTTTGGCTTCCCATCCTNAAAACCTTGCTGTCATCAGGGAAGCANCTGAGGATGCCCCTGTTTCNTTCCTTCCTCCTCACTTCCATCAACATATACTCTTTGGGTGTGGGCTCTGGGCAAGGCCCTCGGGAAGCAGAACCAGCCCCCAATGATAAGAATTGAGGTNCCTCCCCTTCAGAGAACTACACTCTGAGTTCTCACTCCTCCCAGTGTCNCTTGGGATGCCCTCTGGTCTTGCTTCAGCATTGCCCTTTCCGGATATTTTATCAGACTTGCCTCCAGTCTGACCATCTCCCTGCCAGCACTTGGAGTGTCTCTATGGAAGGAACCTAAAGGCCCCTTGTTTAAGCATATCAATTCTATGGATATGTCCCTTTCCCTGACGAAGGAATCACCATACCAGATTTGGTAAAGAGGATTCCAGTNGCATCTCTCCTCAGCTGCTTCCCTTAGGAGGAATCATCACAAGAAAGGGACTCCAGTCTTTATTCCAGACCTACGCTGTCTTGAGTATCTCTGGCCCCAGTCTCTACCTGGAGAAAGCCCTGAGGTTCTTGGTTTGGGAAGAGTTTCTCATAATTCTCTCAAATTTCTTTCTGCACATCCTGTAGACTTGTGCACCAGTGGACTCTAGTCTGGACCATCTTTGCAAAGATGTCTGTAGAGCAAATAGCCTTGGAAGATAAGGCTAAGATCTCNCTCTTACACAGCAGATAAACCTGGCAACTGCTCAGTCTAATAAAACAATGCCTCCCTCTAGGACAAAGGGAGGCAAGCATGCACTAAAAAACAAAAACAAAACAAAAACCACTTGAGTCTCTGAACCTTGGTATCACTCATCCGTGTGGCAAACACATCTTTATGCACAGCATCTATTGAGAATGTCTCACCACTAATAAAAGTTGAGGGGCAAGGAGACAGATGGATGAAGCTTGTGCCACATGCTATGCTGAGATAGGGAGGCAAAGTCACTGTCTTGGATACAGCGGCCCCCATCTTTTGCTAGCATCNAAGTTTAGCTAGCTTGTGATCCTTTAAAAAGAGCAAAATCTTAGGCCATTTTTAGATCATTAAAGTCAACACACTTTCTACTCAACTGTCATTTTTATTTGTCTGTTAGAGACCATATACTATTTTTATTACATTTTCCATCTCTCCCTGTCCTACCTCCTGTTACTGAAGGTAGCCTACCCANCCTTTCTTCCAGTCCTCAATGTTGGTATTATCTGGTGAGGTCTATATTACTAGAAAATTTCCTTCAAGAAATTCAGCACTAATAAAATATCTGAAAACCTATTCTTCCAACCTTAAGGGACATTTGATGAAAANGAATTCTGATACAAANAGTTATTCAATATGTAGAAGAGATTTATAGATACTATTTCATTCATGATTAGTTGATAGGAAGACAATGAGAAACTGATCTTAAAAATTTGCAAATGGCTCTGTTTTGTGTTCCTTTGTCAGGTTCAAAAGTCCCAGAATCCTCTCCTCAAGTCTCATATGCATAAGCACTTCTATGATGGCTCTTCCTTTCAGATGTTCTGCTCATATTCTTCTTCTCAGGTGGAATAGATGCTTAGCTTTCAGTGCTACATGTCCACCATCCCACACTGGATTCTGGTTGTCTTTGTCAGCNAGGACCTTTGACCAATGTGTGTATTTGGACATTTCTTTTTGTTAATCTATCTTCAATTGTAGGCTTAAGATAAGAAGTAAGTTTCCCCTAGTGTNTGCAGTCAGGACACAAGGACAGATGCTGTAGGGGTTAAAAAAGACCAGAGACTGGCCGATGTGTGTTTGAATTCCTGGCCACTCCCCCAGCTACATGATCNCACTTGTGCCGTTCAGATGTTTAGTCATTCCAGGGCTTTATGTCCTACATAATCCGTTGTAGTGGATGGCTATTTTGGCTTCAGCTAGGTGGCCAGCACCTCCCTTTTAAGGGCGTGGCCAAAAACCTGAGCCCCTTGAAAAATCGGGGCAGCTACGTGAGCGCTCTCTTGTCTCGTTTTGGGATGGTCCCGCTTGCCGTCTAGCTGTTTGCTNCGATCTTAGAAGGCAGAGAATTCATNGCTGGATTGCTTTTGTGTCCGTCCTTGCTACCTTCCCCCTTGTCCGTAAGCTGCTTGTAAATAAAGCTATTGTGATAAAAATTACAAATAATTGAACNGGGTGTATAAATACAATCTACAATCCATAGTCACATAATTTGCATGCAGTGTGATCACGCAATCTATGCACGTGCACAGTGTAGCTCCATAAGCCCATATGCACGTGTGCAGAGGAATCCTTAAAATGCTGGTCACAGACTCCTCCCCTCTCTCTTCTCCTCCCCCCTCTCCTTGCACATGTCTTCCACAGGCCTGATCACATTCTGTCCTGTCCACAGCCCTGATCACATTCTGTCCTGTCCCTCCCTCCTTCAAATAAACCTCTCATAGTGGGTTTTGTCGTGCTTCATGGCTTTTCTCACATGGTAACAGCGCCGCTTGATGAATAACATTGTGCCACCGCATAAAACCAACAATGTGGAGCCCATGTGTTTACATAATAAAGTAACATTCACTTAACTGGTCTGTGCCTCTGTGAAAACTATGTTAACATATGTAGGTTGCTTATTTTCTGTGCTAGGGATTTTCTCAGACATTTTATAGATGTTAGCAATTATTTCTATCAATTTAAAATAGGCTCCATTTTCTGTTTAAATACATTCCCTTTAAGAATAAATACTCAGCAGCAGTTATTTTTTTGAATGCATTTTTGGTGCAGCATAGTTTGGGTCTTAAATCTTCTCCCAAGGCCACATGTTGAAGGCTTGCTCTGAATCCCTTTGAACTGTTGAGAGGTGATAGAACCTGTGGGGGAGATGCAGATGCTTCCTAGTGGGAGGAAGTCAGACCATTAGAGACATGCCCTTTGAAAGACTTATCGAGACCCTAGCTGCCTCTTTTCTCTTTGTTTCCCACTGAGTCATTTCTTCTACCACGTGGTCCTTATGCTATGAGACGTCACCACAGATCCTAAAACAATGGAGGAAACTGACTATGGACTGACATATCTGAAACTCTGAGCCAAAATTAATCTCTCCTTCTTATAATTTGATTATATCAGGTATTTCTTTATGTGACTGAAAGGTTATTAATACATGATACAAGCCTACAAGTCAGAGTTGTGGTTGGATTCCAGCATGGAGAGGGCAGGGGCTCACGCACTTCCACCTCCAGCTGAGGAGTTATTGACAGTTGATGACTACTAAGATAGGGAGAATCGGATTTTTTTTAAGGGTGTGGCCCCTGGTAGGTCAACCGTATTCCTGTGGATGGCCACACATCTATGAGCATATGGACAACGGGCAACAAAAATTGAACTCAGTGAGTTATTGTGAAGGGGAGGGAGTACTAGAGGGAGAGGGGGAGAGAGTTGGAGGGATATGAAGTTTGGAGGGGGATTGGAGGTTGGATCTGGGAGTAGTTATGGGGAAGAACAAAGGTGAATATGATCAAAATACATTTTATGTATCATTGAAATGCTCAAAGTTTAATAAAAATACTGCAAAAGAATTGTGGTTAGGAACAAAATCAGAGCGAGGCTTGGGGAAGGTATTGGTTGAGTGTGGTTTAGTGTGAGCTGTGCACGTGTTTCCTTGTTGCTTTGTCAAAGTGCTTAGGAAAACGTGATGATGCATCAATTTTATCACGAGGGTCCCCTCTACCCCCACACTGAACATTTTATTCCTCAACTTAACTTTTCATGACAAAATGTTCTATTGTTAAAATGGCTGTACCAAGAAGACTTCATCAAAATGTCATGTGCCTAATTATTTGGCAGGCAAGCATTGTTTCGGTTTGAATGTTAACAAATGAAAGCTCTCATCCCATTCGGGGTGGCCTCTGAGTGTGACTGCTGGAGAAAGGCAGGTGGGAGGACCGTGTGCTCTTTACTGAGACAGTCTGGAAAACCTCAGAAGCTAAGCAGGGCTGTGGCTGGGTGTTCTGTAGGCCAGAAGTCAAGAAGTCAAGAGAACTGAGCCACCCACTGAGCCCTGCTGCAGAGCTGACTTTTGGTTTAGTCATTCAAGTGTGGATGGAAAGCACTGTGCTTCCTCACCCTCAAGTCTGTCTGTGACGTCATATACAGCTGCAGAATCAGAGCATTCATTCTTGTGGGAAGCAAAGGACACCAAATCTCCCTTGTCTGTGACATTCCAGGTGAGGTTTTCCTTGAGTGCTGTCATTGGGACTAAAGGCCTCATTGTAGGGTCCAGAATAAGATGAAAATGTGGGAGTCAGTGTCCAAAGTTGTTAAGAATTTCTAGTAGACAACTGAAGCATATTGAACCGAGTGCATGTGTGGTGCTCATAAACCCATGCGTCAGCACCCAAAGCAGCACACGACACACAGGAGCTCCCTGGGAAGAATCTGGAAGGAGTTGAGAGAAGCAGGNTTNATCAATGAAGTGAGCTGCATTTCTATGCAGTAACAACAGAGTGGACCCCACAAGTTTGCCCCTAAAAGGCAAGGATTTAATCTCCCCACCCCACCACTTTGCACTTCTAAGAGTCATTGGATGTAAGCTGTCCAGAGACAGGGCATGACCTTGACTGAGGTAGAGGTCTTTAGCCAAGGGCTATTCCTAGGGGGAAACAGCCAGGCACTTCACCTGCCATCACTAATATTTATTATGTAGTGCTGTTTACCATGCGAGAGAAACACGAGGCACAACGAAACCCACTATAAACGAAACCCACTATAAGTTTGTTAAGGAAAGGGAATAGGAAAAAGGTGCCTAGGTCTATGGAAATGATCAGTGTGGTTGGGGGCAGGGAACAGGTGGAACCTGCTTTTATGGGTCTCCCCCTCCCCCCCCCAGCATGCACATATGGGCCTACTCAGCTAAGCCTCACATGCGCATAGGTTACGTGGTCATGCTGTGCTCAAATTACGTGATCACACAGCACATGTATTACATAGGACGTAAGACCCTGGGATGACTAAGCATCTTGCCTGGCTGCTGGACAGCACATGCGAGGTCCAATAGCTGGGGGTATGAGTACCTTATCCAACAAGGAGATCTGGGCTGAGCACCCCCGCATTCACTCTATATCCCACTCCATTCATTGATGAAGTTATCTTCTATCCTAAAATAGTTGGCAGTTGACTGGCCTACTGGGAGCAGTGTGACAAGGTCACCTTAATAAACAAGACAAATAGCAAAGAAAGAATAGCAGGAAATGTGCCTAGACTGTGGTACCCAGGGCAGAAGACTCAGACAATGAACTTGCAGAGAGCAGAGTAGGTGCCACAGAAATGTGGGTTGTTTTCTAGTGTTTTTGACTGTATACATTTTCTTTTATTTTCCTTTTTCACCCCAAAGCTGACGTTTTCAAGTTGAAGTCTGGGAAATAGGACCAACATTTTGCCCATGGTGAATTCCAGAGATAAGATCAGGGATCCTCTGGACAGACAGGGAGTGGTGCGTACCTTAGAAATGGAAGAATCGGGGACACAGTCTGGATGAAAAAAAATGAGAATATGATGCTCCTAGGAATGATTGAGAAGAAGGCTTGTTGTAGATATAACGGAGATCACAGCCAGAGGCATCTGGATGAGTCTAGACTGAACCAGCCCCCATCCCCCCTCTCCCTGCCCTCACCCTGTTGGGGAGCTGGTGAGAGAGGAAGAGAAGAGAGAAGGTGAGAGTGGGGACCAGGAACCAAGAGGTCAAGAGAGCCCATGGGAACCAAATGGCTGGGTTTACATAGGAAAGAGAAGCTGGGGGAAGGGAAGTGAAAGCCCAGCCCCTGGGAGGAAGAAGTTTAGGGTGGGGCACAGCGTGAGAAGTGCTGGGAGGAGCCACAGGACAAGTGAGACTTGTCCCAGGTTTCCTTGAGACCTGACACAGTCAAAAAGAAGTAGTGACCCCTGATCTTAGACCCAAAGGTNCCCACTCAGTCTTGCAGACTCTGTCTCATCCAAATCAAGGAACTGCTCTCTGGATTGCCAAGACTTAAAGAATCAATTTTATATCCCAGAACTAAGATTTCTCGGATACTGGATGTAAAAGTCCTACTTGTATTTGGGATGGTACTATTGTTACTGAAAGTATAAAAAAAGAAAGGCAAAGTGGGTACCTTTTGGCAAGTCCTGCCAAAGTATGCCACTAAGGAAACACCTCCAGGTGCAACAGAGTTAGTGCAAGAGGTTTATCGGAGGAGGGGGGGAGTGAAAGAGTCAAAGGCCGTGTCGGAGTGGGGACATGAGAGAGACAGACAGACAGACAGACAGACAGGACAGGGAAGAGATAAGAGGAAGAAGAGAGGCAAAAGAGTAAAGAGGCAAGAGAGCAAGCTGTGCCTGGTGGCTGCTTGCAAGGGGCGCACATGTTGCTGACGTGGAAAGGCACCTGGAGACAGGTGATGACATAACTGCTTTGGCATCAGAGGCAGGCTGCTGCTAGAGCAGAAACTAACAGTTACTGTCATCCGATCAGTAATAATCAAGAATTACAACTGCCGTATGCATAATTGTGACAATATTCTGTACCAAGTGCATGCCTCAGGTCAACACAAATAATCTTTCGAGACTCTAGGAAACACAAGTTTTGTTTATGTCTACCAATAAGGGGAAGGGAGGGGTGTGGACACAAAGACCAGAAACGAACTGTTACAAAATCAGTTCTTGGCTGCTTTAAAACCACAAAATTCAGTTTAAAAAAAAAAATCAGCAGCAGTTGGAGAGGTGACTTGGTAAAGAGCCTGCCACGCAAGCATGANGACTTGAGATCGGATCCCAAACACACACACANANAAAAGAAAACCTAGGCATGGTGGCACATCTGTAACTNTNGTTCTNGGGGAAGGAGGGTGTCACGGAGGAGCAGGGTGACCCAAAGGTCACTAGCCAGCCGGTCTATCCAACCAGTGAGCATTGGGTTTAGTAGGAGATTGTTGGGATTAGGCTATGCTCTACTTTAAGTTACTCCGTACTCTATAAAGCTAGTTTCTCAGGCTGTGTATTGCCTGAGACTCCATTTTGAAAGGGAAAGATGACTCCAGGCACTGGGTGGACTCAGATCTGTACCATCTGTCAAACACTGCCCACCAGCACAAACTGATAAGCAACTGCTTCATTCTAACTGGAGAAAGTGTGTGTGTATGTATGTCTGAAGAGGGGATGCCCTTATATCCTTTTCATTTCTTACCCTCATTGGCTACCGAGGAACTCTAGAGCTACCCGGAGAATCTGTTTAACTAAGTAAGGCCTGCTTTGCTGAAGGCTAATGTCAGATTCAAAGGGGATTACAGCTGTGAATACAAAGCCTCACTCACAGTGTCAGGTCCAAAGGAAACTCTATTTCCCCCAAATTCTGATGGTTAGACAAAAGCCAGCCTTCCTTGGGAGCTTGTGAAACTGGTTCTCACCTGCCATAAGGAATCATTCTCCTTATCTAGTGAAAAGGGTATAGGCTCTCAAATTAACACATGCTTGTGGTGCCTATCTGCATATCAAGGTTCATGGCAGCCTCCAGGCTCTCTCTGCCCCGACTCACAAGTCCTTGTTATATACTTCAAAAACCCTCACTGCAGCTCCTTTTCTCCCCGATACCTGTTCCCTGATAACCTTGGAGAGTCTCCCCTCTCTTGCTTCTCTCTGCCTCCTGGAGAGACAGCCTTGGCAGTTTGGAATACACTTTTCCCTTTGCCACCCACAGAGAGGCTATTTCGGTTTCTTGACTGAGCCCCTCGCATTTACATAGGACTTCGTACATTTCTGGATGGGTGAACCATAAATAAATGAGTCTCTTCTCACTGGGTGTAAAGCTCTGTGACAGCTCAGGTTTACCTACTCTGTGTGTCTTTGCACACACAGGACCTCAGATGTTTGCTGCCCCACCCTAAGGGGTTAAATACATATTCAGATCTTAAGGGGATCCTTTATGATTAAGGCTTTCTTCTCTAAAGGTCACCAGGGAGGGCTCCAAGTGCTCAGTCACCAGGNCTCAGTGCTTGCAGTATCCAAGATAGATGTATCGTGCTTCTACCCACTCTTGGGCAGGGAAAGAGGTGTTAAGTAACTTGGCCAAAGTCCTCCCAATGCAGGAGTGAAAACAGAAGATGGCCACTCTGTCCCATGTGTCACTGGTTCCTGGAGTCTATTCTCTTACAGTCTTGTCTGCAACTCAATATATCCAGACAAACCCTTGATTCCAATTTTAGCAACCATCCAACTCTATCCTGTCTTGCTGAAGGTCAATGCCTCGTGTGANATGCTATTGAAGTTTCTAAACCATCAGAGTGTCTCCTTTTCAGGATTTCAGTGTGATTTTTAATGTCTGCAATCATATTGAAGTCCTCTGTAAAGCCACCACCCAATTGGGAGATGGAGCACAAGCTTTTTGGCCCTTTGGATTGCAACTTAAAGCAAGGTTTTAATGATTTAGGACAAAGGACTCACTCAGAAACATATGTTTAAGACATACAAATTCTCAGGCTCCACCTGGACTCAGGCTCACCTGGTCTGGGATGGAGACCCAGAATCTTGTTTTGCCAACTAACAAACCACACACGATTCTGGTACCAAATACTACTATGCATTTGGAAGGTGTTAGCTTTTGTCTCAGCAGCAGCAGCAGCAGCAGCAGCAGCAGCAGCAGCA
>LZPO01087192.1:176579-192772 GCA_001675575.1 Neotoma lepida | reverse complement strand
CCAATTTCCCTTCAATTCAATTTAGAAACTTTCAAAGGCTTACTCACTGCCAGGACTGTGCCTCACGTGGTAACCATTCAGTACAACGATGATTTGCGAAGGGTCACGNGATAACCATCCCGGTAGAGCGATGATTTGTGAAGGGACTTTCCTCACTTAGGAAATCCTATCTAATGTCTCGGTGTGACTGTGTGAGAGTTCTGCCTATGTGAAGGAAACTCTGGTTTTAGAAAATGCAACCAGATCAACAGAAAGAGTAGGAAACTCCAGACAAGCCTTCAAACCACACCCCTCAAATCACCAAAATCTCAGCTGGCAATGTAATATTTTTTTTCTTTAAAAATAGCTTGCAATTTTCTCAGTCATGCGGTATTTTCATTACCTCAGGGAGTAGAGCAGGTGGATGAGAAATGAGGAAAGAGGCAGTCAACACAATCAGCATGGAGGGGTGCAGCAGAGCAGGAGACAAGTGTGAAGAAGAGACAATGGCAGAGAGGGAAGCCAACGAAGGAGGAACTCATCCTGACATCCCTTCTNCCCAGACCNTGATGAGTTGACCCCCAACCTACCCCTATCTTTTCACACTGCTGCTAGATACTAGTTGTCCTGGAGCAAAGTTTATCTAATGCGAAGGTCAGGAAAAGTGGCCAGGGCTCTCCTGTGCAGGCAAGGCTACTCTGTGTGCCAGGACTCAAATAGTTTATAGTCTCAGGACTGGGACAGAAACACCTCCTGGGTTGTCACAAAGGAACTGATAAACACCATCCTTGTGTTCTCTCACAGCTAGAGTCTGGCAGATATTCAGGCCCAAAAGTGAAATGTGAAGGACAGAAGAACACCAGAATGCTTGCTCGTCTGGGATGCCTAATTCATATGTGTTGATTGGATGTATAGCTAGATACATCCATCNNTATGTGTATATAGATAAGTATATGTAGAGATACATACATGTATAGAAAGAAGAAGATGGATGGATGAATGGATGAACAAATGGGAAAATGGATAGATAGACAGGCAGAAGAAGGAGATCAACTAGCTTAGTGATGGGCTTGGTAACTGTTTAATATCCAGGTCTTCATAACCAAGTCTTTATTTGCAGTGGTTGTCATCAATATCATTGTCATGGTATTCATACTCCCACCATGNCCAGTTTCAAATTATAACTGGAGGCAGAGACGAGAAGAAGTGTTGCAGCACACCAGCAGGAAGATTGGATGGTGAGTGAACAGATGGCATACTAGTTACTTTCTTGTTGCTGTGATACACCACCATCACCAAATTTGACTTATGTTTATTTTGGCTTAAGGGTTAAGAGAAATAAGGGGCCATCATGGCAGGGAGGCATGGCAGCAAGTGGTAGGCATGGCAACGGGAGCAGGGAGCTGAAAGAAAGAACTGGTCATAGAACAAAGCTACTCTCAAAGGGCACTTCCAGTGACTTACTTCGTCCAGCAAGGCCACACCTCCTAAACCTCCCTAAATAGTGCCACCAACTGGGGACCAAGTGTTCAAATATTTAAGCCTATGGGGAACATTTTTCATTCAAACCACCATAGATGGATGGATGGATGGATGGACGGACGGACGGACGGACGGACGGCTGGGTGGATGGATGCATAGATAGATGGATGCATGGACGGATGGACGGATGGATGAATGGATGGATGGACAGTCTAGGAACCTCCTGGTCACCAGTCCCAGCTACTCAGTAACATCCCAGTACTTACTGCCTAGAAACTAATGTAGGGGACTTTGGAGAGAGGGCACTTCACCTCTTCATTCTTGAATCCTGTTATTGGTAAGTTGAACAGGCTCCTACTGAGTTGGAGAGATGCTCTTTTACTGATCATTGTCTTCAAGTGGGTGCCTAGCAATCAAGTCAACTAAGCAGGCCAGCCCTGAGCCAAATGAACTCCCNGTTTCCTCCCACTTTCTTCCTCTCCAAGGGTTGCTCTTTTCCTCCCCCGAGGCTTCTTGGGTAAAGGTAGAACAGCTTTGTCCCACAAAGAAGAGGATGTCACCACTAAACCCATTCATGGAGTAATGCAATCCCATTTAAAATATTTATCTTATTTTTAATTATGTGTATATGCACATGTTTGTGTGTGGATATGTGCATATGAGGACAGGTGCCTGCAGGCAAGAGGCNCTAGGATCCCCTAGAGTTATAGACAGTTGTGAGCTTCCCAGTGTGGATGCTGGAAACTTAACTCAGTTCCCCTATCANGATCGCTAAGCACTCTTAACTGCTGATCCATCTCTCCAGCCCCATGCTAACATTATAAAGTAAGACCGCATCATAAGAAAAGCCTTATACAGAGTNAATGNTTTTATCCTCTTTTTCACAGGNATTTGAATTTAGGGGCNTGGGGCAGACCAAGATAAGATTCTGGAATGGCTGGCTCCCANAGCANTGCTAGTGGCATCACTGTGTCATGAGAAGGGACTGGTGGTGTCACTCAATNTGACGNTAGAGCCAGCCTCATACCAGGAAAAGATGTGAGAGGNGGGAAAGGGAAGGAGGCTTGGACCTGCACCATTCTGGACACTGNCATCAGGCCACTTCACCTCTCCAAAGGGATCCTTGCTGGAGAAGTAGATGGGTGGACAGCGGCAGAAACAGTTCAAGAGAATCAGAGGGTCTAATTGCAGTGTTTTGGTTGTTCTGAGGTTTTGCTTTTGTTTTGTTTTGTTGAGACAGGGTCTCATATCCCAGGATAGGCTCAGACTTGCTAACTTCTGATTCCCCTGCTTCCANATCCCCAGTCCTGAGACGATAGGCATGTACCACACACCCAGTTTATGCACCACTAGAGACCAAACTTAGGGAGGGCCTCAGATCATGCTAGGCAAGCACTCTATTAGCTAAACTACACCCCAATCTCAAAGTCTATTGTATTTTCTGAANTCAAAACCAAAGTTGATAGCATCCACATAAGAGAAACATCTGTGCCTGTGAGTAACTGCATTCTTCAGGATTAATGCTAAGTCACAATTCTTTCCCCATCTTTTAAGACTATTTGACTGTGCCTCAGCTGTGCTCCTCACATCTAGCAACTGTGGTTTATTTTCACAATTCTGTGTTCCTGACCAGGGCAGGGTGGGACACACACTGCTGGATAAAAGCCCTGTCTCCCAGCAAAGAACAATTGCTTTTAGGCAGACACAAGTACTGAGGTGCTTCCTGTTTCCCCACCCACTGCCCATCCCAGCCTGAGACAGTAATGCCAGCCCCTCATGCCAGTGGCCAGCCTGGCAGTCTCTTGGTGCCTGCTCCAGGAGCCNATATTTTTTGCTTGCTTCAAGCTGCCTCATAGTATTTGTTATTGAATTTGCTGTGATCTCAGCACNGTGGGCTGCCAACAAATATGAGACAGGGATAAATATTTCACTGGTATAAAGTTGGCTCATAGCTCAGTTGACGTCATTAGATTGCAGCCCGAGCTTTTATTAGGATTGTTTAGTCCCTGAAGGTGGCTCATTTGCCAAGTTGAAGAACTGACCCACTTATCTTCAGGAATTAAGGAGCTGTAATTCTTGGAGACACCCCTGAGTACCCAACTGGGCTGTATCCCAAGAATAACCTTGACTTCAAAGAAACCCAGGAAGTCTGGCCAGTCTGCCTGTGGNTCTCTTCTGGGTTTCAGATTTTTCTCTCCCAGTCATCAAAATGACAAGACAGAACACTNCTTGTCTCTTGTATGCTATGCCGTAGATCTTCATAGATCTGGAAACAGTAATGCTAAATGTATGTGATTTAAAACATCAGATACAGTGGTAAAATGTGCTTTTATGAGGACTAGGCTGGAGTCAAAATCAGGATATTGGAAATCCTATGACCCAGAACAGAGCCAAGGTGTTAAGCAAGGGCTCAGGTACATACGTATTTAAAAAAAAAACAAAAAACTACCAGGAAGGGACCCACATATGGACTNGTTGTCCCATTTACCATCTTCCTGTATTGGCATACCCAGTATCNCTTAGGCATGAGTATAATTTCCAATTATAAGGTGAATTAGGGTAAAGGAGAGCCAAGATCATTCTCACCCTCAGAGATCAGCTGAAAGGGTCCACAGAGCTTGACATGGAATTCTACTCTAAGCTAAATAGTTTAGACTAAAACTAACTATGGTTGTTTTTATGTTAAAAAAAAAAACTCCAAGTTCCAGAAAATCCCTAAATTCAAGTTGCAAGCAGAACTTTAAAGTCGTATTGTGATTTCTCTCCACTCCAACTCCCAGGATAAANAAAGGAAGATCTCTCCTGTAGTGACAGAAGAAAGAACTGACGGTATAAAGTAAATTATAATTCCAGCAATTAAAATCCCTGCCCCCAGAGCAGATTGAACTGTTAACAACTGTTGCAGTTGAACTGTTAACTGCTCACAAACTAACTTGGTCATATTTTTATTGACTGAGCCTTGGACTCACCATCTTGGTCATTTTACCAATGGAAATGCCTCTGGGTNCATAATCAGCCAGTGACAACTGTGGGCTAGGACCCTCTGGACATTCTGGGAAGATGTGTGTACAAGACAGAACAGTTTGTCTTAGTTCATTTCGAACAGTTCACTTAGTTCATTGACTAAGAGAAAGAAATGAATTTGTCCACCAGCAGGTGAATTTCTCTCTGTCTTTTCTCATCTTGCCAAGGATTGTCCAACAAGGTGAAGGCAGCTCAGATGGGATGACGGGAGGAAGGGAAAGGAGTTTTCCCTTTTAGTTTTGGAGGCTAACACTGGAGGATCTAATAGAATCACAGAGGAAGGTTCTCAGCTACTTTAGTGACTAAAGTTGCCCTTCTTCTACAGCCTGCACAGAGGCTGACATACNCAAGTCATATATTTTGGCATTAATAGCCAGAATCCANGGAGATGTGTTGCTATCTCACTGAATTTCTTAGCATACACACAGAAGAAGCCAACATTGCTATGATGAGACCCTGTGACCAAGGCTGCCTGTAGAAGAAACATTTAACTGGGGGCTTGTTTACGATTTCAGGACGTGATTCCATTGCCAACATGGTGGGAAGCATGGTGGCAAGTAGAAGGCCTGGTGCTAGAACGGTAGCTGAGAACTTACATCCTGATCTGCAGGCAGGAGGTGGAGAGGTGGGGGGCAAGACTGGACCTGNNNNGGNNTTTNNAANTTNNAAANCCNNCCCCNNGTGACACACCTCCTCCAATAAGGTTATACCTCCTAATCCTTTCCAAATAGTCCACCAAGTGGAAATCAAATATTAAAATATATGAGCCTATGGGCAGCCATTTTCATTCAAACTACCCTATTCCACTCTCTGGCCACCATAGGCTTGTAGCCATATCATAATGCAAAATGCACTCAGGCCAATTTCAAAAGCCCTCATAGTCTTTCATAGTCTCAACACTGTTTCAAAGTCCAAAGTCTCTGCTGAGACTCAAGGCAATTTCTTAATCCTTTGAAAATCAAAAAGANGATCACATACTTCCGGCATACAATGGTGAAGTGTGACCCTAATTAGTCTTATTAAATAAAATCCTGGAGTCAGATATCAGGGTGAAAACTGAAAAATCAGAAAAGCAGAGCAACCAGCCACCTTTTACCTCCTCAAAATCTCACACCGAATGTGTGGGGATCCTATCTCTGCCAATCCTCAGACTGAATGGGTTGAGATCCTGTCTCTACCCTCCTTATATTCCTGTCTCCACCTCCCTAGTGCTGTGATTAAAGGTGTGAGCCACCACTGCCTGGCTCCGTTTCTCTTTTAGACTGATTCAATCTCGTGTAGCTCAGGGTAGCCTTGAACTCCTGATCTTCCTGCTTCCTCCTCCCAAGTGCTGGGATTAAAGGTGTGTCCCACCACTGCCTGGCCTCTATGGTTAACTAGTGGCTGGCTCTGCCCTCTGATCTCCAGGCAAACTTTATTGTCAGAACACAACCAAAGTATCGTACAACACAATGGCACAAATTATACATTATTATTCCAAGGGCATAGTGAGGATATACTGGACCAAAAGAAGACTGAAACCAACAGNGTAAACTCCAAATTCTGTATCTCTATGCCCAATGTTAAAGAGCTTATTAGATGGCTCTTCACATCACCCATCCCTTCCAGCTTTGTTGACTGCAACTCACTTCTCTTTCATGGGCTGGTTCATCCTTTTGCAGCTCTCTTTAACAGCTATCCCAAGGTTCTGGTGTCGCCAGCATCTTGGGGTTTCCAACACAATCCAGGCTTCACTTTCACAGCTTCATGCCATGGCTTTTCCAGACTTCCATGCAGGAACTGCTTTGCCACATGCCCGGCCTCAGCCTCCTCCTTACCCACAGAGGAAGTTCCCACAACCCCTTTATACTTCTATCTTTCTTGATAAAGCCAGGCTTGATAAGCATTGCTTTTTACAAGTTGGAAGCTTACCTGAGAGGGGCCTTACCCTAAGGGCACACCTTCCTTTATTCCATTTCTCCTTAAGACTTTTCCTTAAATTCTCATGTCTTTGAGCACAAAGAATTGGCTCCAACAGTACACCCCCTGGTGTTCTTTTTCTCCTCAAATTGTACACTTTGTATTTCTTTTCTCCCCATTTGCTCCTTTACAGTGCAGATCTGCATAAGAATGATCATTTAAAAACCATGTGACACAGTCAATACTAAGTTGTCTTAAAATCTTATCTGTAAATGACATTAGTCCACAACTCTTCAGTTTAGCCTCTGACAGATTATTTGGACAAGGGCAGAAAGCAGCCACATTCTCTGCCAAAATTATCACAAGAATGGTCTCTTTCCCGGCTACTACTGTTCTTCCTCAAAAAACCTCTTGAGCTGGGCCCCCATAGTCCACTTCACTTTTAGCACTAATGTCTCCCATGCTCCTACTAGAATGACCCATTGAGCCCTGTTTACATCGTTCAACCACTTTCCTAATCCAAAGTCTACATTCCGCCAACAAGCAACATTTTCAGTCCTGTCACAGCAATGCCCTGGGATTACTTCTGTCTTAGTTACTGTTCTACTGTTGTGAAGAGAAACCGTGACTGAGGCAGCCTATAGAAGAAGCATTTAACGGGGGACTTGCATCAAGTTTCAGAGGGTGAGTCCCTGATCTGTCTCTTATACACATCTAGATGTGTATAAGAGACAGCTATTGGGTCATATGTTTGCATGTTTGGTTCTCAGTTTGCAGACTGTTTGGGAAGGACAAGTTGGAGGAGGTGGCTACTCTTCAAGGGTTTCCATACTACTCATTCTGTTTTCCACACAAATACCTATAGCCCTTCAATAAGGTACCACTAGGGTACCATAAGGCATCATTCTGGAAGGGAAGGCATCAGGGGTCGTGGAGGGCAGTGGGCCCATAGCCAGCAGCTAGTAAAATGGTAAGTNGAGGAAAGGGGAAACCATTGAGAAACGTCCTGGGCCAAAGGGTGAAATGTAACTGCAGGGCAGGAAGTGGAAGATGACCAAAGGTCATGGGACTTTCAGAGGAAACTACTTAGTCATTGCTTCAGAGTCTCATACAATACAAGCTGGCCTCAAATTTGCTGAGTAACCAAGGATGACCTTGAACTTTAATTCTCCAGCTTCTAACTCCAGAGTGCTTGGGTTACATGTGCCATCACACCCAGTTCATGAGGTCCTAGGGATTGAACCCAGGACTTCATGTCTACTAGGCAAATACTCTACCAACAAGTACATTCTTAGCCCTCTAGTTATAATTTTACTCCTTTTTAAGAGTTTGAACTATCTATTAGGGNGGATCAATGTTTGTCTGCTCTTACAGATTTTAAATTATGGTGGCATGAAGACAACAGAAGTTTATTTTTCTCTTAAGAGGTAAAAGCAGTCCACAGNTGGTGTAGCTTGCCCTATGGCAATGGTTCCCTATAATGCTCAAGTGCACTACAGAGTACCACAGTAACTGCTAAACATTGAAGAAATTTGAAGAAAACACTCTGACACTTGACATTTGCCAGATGCTGAGGGTTCTACTCACTGTATGCAGCTTGGANTTTAAGCTTTAGACTTCATGATCTTCTTTTTGGTTGTACTTCAAACATGTGCAAAGATAGGTTTGATGGATACCCTGAGAAGATGAAAACAAATGACAGTGTTGTTGTTTGGAGTAAACCTATGGTCTCAGAAGTTGTGCTGTACCCCGTACTCATCGGGTACATACCCCACTCAGAAGTGATGTGGTTATAAAGAATGGACATGAGTATTTTTTCTTTCAATTTATTAGTTTTCCAATAGTTTTGAAGTGATTAGTATATTTTAAAAAATATTTTGGACACAACTACTTAAAAAACAGAATTTTTATGCATTGCTTTTGGCCTGGAGGCNATGTGAAAAAGTCTCATTACAGATACTCACTGTGCTGTGAAAGAAGAACATCTGAGGACTTCTGGCCCTGGGCACTCACACCAGAAACCGAGTTCTTCTTGATTTTGCTGCCCAGCTTCCTTAGGGGACTGCTTTCTTACAAATGTGCCCCCCCAACTTTCTATGAAAAGAGACAGGGAACAGGGCATGCTCCCATTTACAGANACAACCTAGAAGATGGACTCATCACATGTCTTCACAATCCATTGGCCAGAGTGTTGCCAGATGGCCATGCAGAACTGCAAGGGAGCCATGGGAGTTCAAACTGTCCTCAATGGCCACATGCCCAGAAAATTCTTGGGGGAATTTATGAGCGTGCACAAAGTGGGAGAGTGGANATAGGGTCAACTTGTAGCCCTACCACAGACCACAGAACATATGAAGCAATGACTCCCANTGCTCACTTCTATTTGGTATTGTGGGCAAGAACACAGTGAGCNCTGCTTGAATTGAAGATCGGCAGCAAGTTCTGGGAGCAAAAGCATTGGCAACCCCAACAAGAAGGGCGTGTAGGATACTGGAACATGAGATCGGGTACCGTNTAACACTGGAACATAAACGGTTTTATTTGTTTTCACTTTGCTTCCTGCCATTCAGTAGTTGTTGACAGTTTTCAGCCTGTGGAAGANAGAAATATTAATTTGCCCTTAGAGCACAGCCTTTTGTTCTGGTTAAGTGCTCTTCTCCATTTCAGAGGAACAAAATGATAAAGTAATAATAGATTGTCTCTCTTCAACTTGGCCAGGGCTTATTTATTTATACTCTACTGGCATGTCTCCTTAACTGCTTGCTTACGTGCCATTTTTTTTTTTTACTGTAAAGATTCAAAATTGTTGAACAATGTTGAGTGAACTAGGGTACCCCAAACAAAATAGAATGTCAGAAAAGGTAAGGACTTTTCAGANGCAGTTCACTCTGAGAGTCAAGACTCACTGGCTCCTTGGCTTGCCTGCTTCACCAGAAGTCGGAGACCTGCGGGGGCATCTTATCAACCTATGAGGTTTCAGTTCTGCTGTCTGAGGATNAGAGTAAAGGGAAAACTTCTCTCCAGAGGTTAGATATTTGACAAACTCAGCTCTTTCTCAGCAAGTGTCCCTTCCTTTACTGTTGGTGACATGTGCGTGTCTAGCCTCACTCCTCTGTTTCACACCATCTCTATTGCCTCAACTTACCCAGCTTCAAGACTGGCCTCCTAAACAAGTGACAAGGACAAGCTATGCCCCTAGGACCACCTCTGTCCCTTATTCCCCCAGAGCACTATCTCATGAGGGTGTTCTTAAAAATATTTGGTGATAAAGAATTTATTCAGTGCATAAAGGACATTACAATGTAGGAGAACATTTGAAAATCTGGCATTGTATTTGGCCACTGCCAGAGTCCGTTNGCGAGGAAAATCAAATATATACAATGTACACCCCAGTTCCCCATCCTACTTCNTGTCTTGAGGGCTGATCTCCATTTTTTTCCTAGAGAAGGAGCATCCGATATGTTTCCCCTTCAGAAGACTTGTGTTCTGCTTCAGGTTCTAGACTCTATTAGACCTCCAGAACACATCTGCACGCCACAAGAACACTGCCTATTGATTGTGCAGCATGAGAGGAAGGAAGGGGCATCTTTCTGCCCACCACATGCCCATCTAGAAGCTTCCTTACGGTTTCCTCTGTGTATGCTCCTGATCCAGACACCACATTACCACATGGGTCACTTTGTTCTCCTTTTCCCTACCAACTCCACACAAGTCGGGCAAGGCAGTCTCAGCCTCAAGGCATCTAATTCCTAGGAAATCCTTGTCTNTACCCAAGTTCTCAAAGGCCAGGGGCACAGGCCGATAGCAAAGTTTTCATCACACCCTATCAACACAGCTTGTTATAGCACAATGGAGTTCTCTTGAGACACTATCGAGCCACTTAACCATCCCAAGCAGAAATAGGAAGTTTGTCAGATATGTAAATCACAATATTATACTTTGTCCTTTCTACATTTTATCCACTGAGCAAATAACAAAGGCTTCAGCTACATGATCCAAGGTATGTATCAGTCCAAAAAATTCAGTCTAGAAAAACNCCAAGGCATTCCACCGGGCTACCCAGGATAGGCCTTCAAATAGTGGCTTTGGTCTTCTTCCAAGACCACCCATCAGTACGAGGCCAGGCTCTTCATCTCNGTTATCCTGGTGGTTAGTGTTGGAACAGGCACACATCTCCCAGTTTGAAAAAAGAGAAACATCTTGCCATACGCTACACTCTAATAACTATGCTATTCTCAGTTCACAAAGGAGTGCCCTTTACTGCTGCTTCTATGTCTGAATTCACAATCATCCCCAGGTCTTTGGCAAAAAGAAATCTGGCCTGCTTCTAGTCTTGTCAAACAGGAAGGCCAGGGATCCCAATGGCCATGCTTCAGGCACGTGAAGCCTCACTAACATGTCTTTACTGGCGTCAGGTTATGTTTTCAGGTGAGGTATCAGTCTCCGTATGCATGTTAGGATGACACATAGATTTATGGTTCCTCTTGATTCAGGATAACTAAACAGTTAATGGAAGTTCCNTCTAAAAATAATGACCCCAGGAGCCCAGAACTTCTGTGATTTTGACAATCTAGGACTCTGCTTCCTATCCATCTAAGATAAATTAGCATCATCAGGCCTTGGCAGTAGCACGATGGGAGACTGGAGCACCCAGCAAGGACCAAAGACCTGAAACTCGACCCTTGACCCTTGCAGTAAGCTCTCTGGAGTCTCCATGCTGGCATAGGCAGAGGACCCATCTGGGAGGAACAGAACTGTGGACCTTCTGAGCCGAGCTCCTAAGCTTTCAAGTAGCTTATTCAAGTCAACCAAAGGAGCTGCATTCCTTACATACCTGACTGAGCTCATAGGACCTACAGTTCTCTATAATTTATTCTACTTAGACAACAAATGCCAGGAAGTTAAGTAATATTTTGATTCCCATGTTACACACAAGAAAAGTTATGCTCTGATAAAAATACTTGTCTAATGCTGCTCAGGGAAAGGAAGCCCTGGGCTCAGATTTGCTGACCCCAAACCCATGCTTCTTGTGCTATAACCATAGCCATTTGTGACTCTTTTTCCTTTTTTTTAGTTTGGTTTGGTTTCGTTTTTGCAGGGCAGGGTTTCTCTGTGTAGCCCTGGCTGTCCTGGAACTCACTCTGCAGACCAGGCTGGCCTGGAACTCAGAGATTTGCCTGCCTCTGCCTCCCCAGTGCTGGGATAAAAGGCTCAAGCCACCACCCAGCTCTTCTGTGGCTCGTAAGAGGTGATGAGTTTCATCATGGCACAGTTTTTTCACANGGTAAGCACTGGGTTGTGCTAACCCTGAGACCTTCCAACATTAAAAGGAAGGCTGGAGGTAGATCTGGCTCCTGAAATGAACCCCTAAGTAGGTACACGATGATGTCACTCGGTGTTGATCAAGTTCTCATCCATATTCTCAGCCTCTGTGGTGGTAACAAGAAGACAATGAGGAAACCCNCTTTCTATAGTATGTCACCAGCTTGTGACAAATGCATAATGGTGAACAATGCATGGCAGCACAAAATGAGGGACAAATGGCATAGGACTGTGTTACTTTTCTGTTGCTGTAATAAGACACCAAGGCAACTTATAGTAACAAGAGTTTATTTTGGCTTACGTTTCCGGAGGCTTACAGTCCATAATGGTGGGGACAGCATAGCAGCAGGCAGGCAGGCATGGTGGCCAGAGTAGGAAGCTGAGAACTTACATCCTTTGCCTCAAGCACAAAGCAGAGAGGACAAGCTAGAAGTGGGGAGAGCTATATAAGCCCATCCACCAGGGATGTACTTCCTCCATCAAGCCTTAGACCTCCCCAAATAGCAGCACCAACTAGGGACCAGTGTTCAAATACCAGTNTCAGTGGGAGACAGCTGTCATTCAAACCACAACAGGTACCATCCATAACCCTCATAGAAGTTAGGGAGGAGGAGGGTGTGGGTTGTGCCCACACAGCAAACCTTTATAAAGAACAGATTTGACCCTGTTTAAACTCTCAAGAATGATGGGGAAGTAAAGAGACTACATACAAAACCCCTCCTGAAATGAATTCTCGTGGTTGGTTGATCTCTTTCAAAGCCAGTGACAATGAGTAATGTATTGAGCTTTGATTGTTTTTTTTTTCCTTTTTCCACATTCCAAACAGATTCTATATTTAGACAAGAATTATATAAACAGAAGAATTTAAAAACATGTTGTCACTGAAAGTATCCCAGTCAATGCCCAAGGGATTTCTCATGATTTCCAGTGAGCGTGCTAGTGNGTGATGGTCACAGTTTGTCTAGGAGGCAGTCATCTGCCACCACCTGAGAGGTAGTTCAGANATATAAGACAGGAAGAAGGATCAAGATGCATGGTTCTAACAAGAGCAAACTAGAACCTGTCGCTTTTCCTCGGAGTTTTACCTGCGTATGACAAAGTTCTCCACTCCCTGCTTCTAGGCATGCTCTGACAGAACAGCTGGCCCGGGATATAGAGACATACTCAGATATCCAACCTGAATAGTTGACACTCAGGTCCCCAAATGACACTCTGTAGATGTCTGGAGGCAACTACTGGGAACTAAGTTTGGTGAATGTATGCCAGCTGGAGAGGGGTACAGAGGACCCTGTGTGTGTCCCCCAACACAGTGAGCTTAGCACCTCTAGATGGGAACACACACTGGCAAGGAAATGCTTTGCAAAATTGCACCAATGAGCTGAGCAGACAACAGGTTCAATAAGACAGCTCCCTCCCACTGTGAGGCCATCAATGAGTAGCATCATATTAGGGAGGCTCTGCCAGTACAGGAGATCCAGGAAACAATAAGCTAGCCTTTGCTCTAGTGGATGCTGGTTGGTGCTAAATTCCAAGGTCCAGTGCCCAAAACAAAGGAGGAGAAGGAAAACTTGCAAGCAGGTGCAGGCAGAGTTACAGGAAGAAGTCAGGGAGAAGCCAGGCACCGGCCCCCACTCACTCACAAGTGAAATCAGGCATGGTCATACTTTTTATTTTAATTGTTAATTTTCTGTCACATTTTTAAACAGTATGTTGCTTTGGAATATTTAGCCTCAGAGCAATAACAACCCCAACTGAATTCCTAAAATATTCATTCCCTTCCTAGACAATTGCGTCCTAACTTGGCCTGCCTCCACCGCTAGCTTCTTCCTTTTTTTCTCATCTTTCCCACACAGTGAAACCAAATTAATCTTCCAAATATAACTTGGCAAATAGCAATATTTATCAAGGATTTGTTCGTGTTACCCCGTGACACAGAGTGAACCCAGGGGACAAATGTACAATTCAACAGCATACCACAGGTCGACCAGATAGACTCTTCCATCTGGTTTTCCACAAGGCTTTTGCCCCCACCTTCTGCTTCTTTGGGGTCAGATTTACTCCTCTCAGTCTTTTTAATGCCAATTCATCCTCAGCATCACCATCCAGTGGGTCCTCCAGCAGACCCACCTACATTATCCTTTCCTGGGGAACCTCCTAGCCCTAGCTTCATGTCAGTTACCTCTGTTCTGGTTTTTATTTTGATTTTTTTTGTCAATGTGACACAAGCTAAAGCTATTGGAAAGATGAATTTCAATTGAAGAATTACCCCTGTCTGTAGGCACATCCGTTGGGCATTTTTTTTTTTTTAATTAATGATTGATGTGGGAGAGCCCAGCCCACTATAAGTGGTGCAGGTGATTCTAGGGTATGTAAGAAGGCAACTGAGCGAGCCATAAGGAGCAAGCAAGTAAGCAGCATTCTTCCATGGCTTTTTGTTTTGTTGTTTTGTTTTGTTTTGTTTTGTTTTTTTGAGACAGGGTTTCTCTGTGTAGCCCTGGCTGTCCTGGAATTTGCTCTGTAGACCAGGCTGGGCTTGAACTCACAGAGCTCCATCTGCCTCTGCCTCCCAGGTGCTGGGATCAAAGGCGTGCACCACCACCATCCGGCTCTTCCACGGCTTTTGCTTCAGTTCCTGCCTCCAGGTTCCTGCCCCTGCCTAAGTTCCTACTCTGACTTTCCTCAATGATGGACTGTTTGCCTGGAAGCGTAAGCTGAAATAAAACCTCTTCCTATCCGGGTTCCTTGTGGTCATAGTCTTTATCACAGCAGTGGAAACCAAACTATGACAACCGCTGTCAGTGCTCCTTCAAAAGTTCTCCCCAAACAGAGGTTAAAATATCTAAACTATCTCTTACTAGGACATGCAAACTGATGCGTGGGAGGTTTCTTTCTCCCCCCACAAAATAGCCCGAGTTTACATCCTGGGTAGGAATGTCTCTGGTAGACAGAGCCTTGCTGTCAGGCCTGCTTCTCACTCTTCCTGGATTTGTGCTTTACAGAGCATTATTTAGGATGTTTTCAATGAATGTCTTTAGGGAAAGCAATTAAAAAAAAAAGATGGCCATATTGTCCAGTTCACTTGGAATTTCTGCAAAAATCTCTTTTTGTACACTTCATGCACCCCTGGAAACGGTACAGAAACTAGTTGAAATCTTACTAGTTGAAAGTGAAGGACATACATGAGTATTCTCAGCATATCTGAAAAGAAAATATGTATGTGANTATTTATACATATATATGAATACACACACACACACACACACACACACACACACACACACACGCTCTTAGTCTGTAGCTAAATAGAAAGTATGTGTTTTAACTGGCCATCAAATTAATAAACTAATTTAAGATGAGAACTGCTTAGGGCTATGGAACTCAGAACAATGCAAGTAAAAGATCAAATTGTGAAAAGAAAGCTCCTAACAACACAGAACAAATGAGAGAAGGGGGAAGAAACATTTCCTCTGGAAAAAACTCGTAAAGTCCAGAGATTCCATATTCAAAAAAAGTANCACCAAAACACACTTCTCAAGACATTCTGCTAAATGCNGCAAGCCCACAAGAGAGCACATAAGCTACAATGTAAGTTGGAGCATGGGAGAGAAGTAACAGAAGGCCATGTTTGCTATAGCAGGCTTTTACAAAGCTGCTCTGTAACTGGATTTTTATTGGCCAGTTTTACAAGCCCTATCAGGCCAGAGCCTGACTCAGAATCCTCTTTCTCCATTTTTCTCAAAAACTCTCACTATGCTTCAGCCACTGTAACCTAAGCCAGGTTGTATGGATTTACTGGGACTCTGTGTGTGTGTGTGTGTGTGTGTGTGTGTGTGTGTGTGTGTGATGCAAACACCTATCTTATTCCTNTGGAAAACAGATTTCTTTCCTTTGGTTCTTACCTTGAGAAACTAACATTGTTTTTCCAGAAGACAAGTTCCTTGAAACGGGGGGAAACGCACGTTGTCACCACAGCCTCCCAGGACCTTTTCTGGAGCATCGTCTTGGGAACTCAGAAAGATTCTCTCCCATCTGGGATTAACTTTTTATTCACCAGCACCCACAATGGCAGCTGCTGCAGCTGGTCTGACTCAGAAAAGCCTTCTGTGGGTCCCTTTTTCTCCACTCCCACTTTCTAGATCCTTATCTTACTGGAAGCTGGCCAGCTGCAAAGGAACCAGAGACNAGATTCAAAGGTGAGTGAAGGAGGGACTGAAGGAAAAAAACTGAGTTGGTTCCTTATTTCTATATTCATTTTGCTGCTTAACTACCGTGATATAACATGGCTAAAATACATCTGGTGTTGTCCCAAGCCGAGTTAGAAGTTGCAGAAAGTATATGAACATGCTGAGCTCTACCACCAGCCACCTGCAGAGAAAGGAGTTTAGCATTGATTTCTGTTTTTTTTTTCTTTTTTCCCTTCCTTCCTTCCTTCCTTCCTTCCTTCCTTCCTTCCTTCCTTCCTTCCTTCCTTCCTTCCTTCCTTCCTT
>LZPO01087192.1:134420-149910 GCA_001675575.1 Neotoma lepida | reverse complement strand
AGGGACCTGGCCCCTCACAAATGCGTACCGCCATGTTGCTTTCAAAACCAAACGGGCAGATGAAAGAAGGAGGGAAGAGATTACGTGGTGAGGTCAAAGGTCAAGAGAGCACTATGAAACAAAAGGTCCCATGATGCCCATGGTTAGGGTGACAGTTTCTAAATGAAAGACGAGAACATGCAGGTCAGATAAAAAATTGGCATGTGAGCAGTTCTCAAAGAAGTACAAACAGACAAGATACACATGGAATAATTCTTAGTCATCAGGAAAACATAAATCCTCACTATAGTCNGAGTCCATCTCACCACAGTCAGGATAGATGTCACCAAGTTAAAAAGAACAAAACCATCAGAGCAAGAAAAAAAGCAAATGCTGAGAGCACTTGGTGTTTGGAAGCAGTTTACACAGTGTTTGTCGGAACGTAAATTAATGCAGCCACTATGGGAAATCAGTATGCAGGGTCCTCTAACAAAAGAACTATCACAATTCACCTGCAGCATTTCTGGTATAGATCAAAGGAATCTTAAGTCAGCACGCAATAGACACCTTCACCCCCATAATTACTACAGCACTGATCACCACAGCCAAATTCTGGAATCAGCCTAAATACAATGTGGCAGGTGTACTACTCTGCCCTAAAGAAGTACAAATTGGAGCTGTAGAGATGGCTTAATCAGTGAGGGGCTTGCAGNGCAAGCAGGAGAACTTGAGTTCAATCCCTGGCACCCACTAAAAGCTATACATAGCGGAGTACTCTCGTATCATGCCCCACAAACTGCTGTGCCAGAGGGGCAGAAACAGGAGGGTCTCTGGGGCCAACTCTGGGGCTTGTTGGCCTAGCAATCTAGCCAAATCTGTGAGCTCCAGATTCAGTCAGAGATCTAAGAGAGGAACANACTGGCACACACATGCACACCCACCCACAGGCCCATAGAGGAGAGCTGCAAAATGATGTCAGTTGCAGGAAAATACNACTTTATGTGAAATATAACACTCAGACAAATACCTCATGTCTCTCATCTCCATCTAGATTTTCTTTTTAAGAAGATATGAAAGCAGAAGGGGACTATTGGAGGGGGCNGGGAGGAGACCAGGCGGAAGGGGGAGGAGACANAAGAGCATGTGGGCGGGGCTATATTCAAAGTCCATTCCAAACGTGTATGAAATGTCATAACGAAATCCACTGTTTCCATCCAATGAATTGGTGCTAATAAATAAGAAGAAAATGCCTAAGTGATTGGTGGGAACAATTTCTAACGGGACTTTACTGGGCTAACAGACAGACATGAGTTAGTCCATGAGTGAGTGAAGTGATTACTTAAAGGGGTCTACTACAGAGCAGGGTGTATTCTTCAGAAGTATGGGAAGACTCCAGGCTCAGAACACTTGCTTCTTACAGGAAGGTGGTGCAAAGCAGCACAGCCTCCTGAGTCACCNCACAGGAAATGGGTTCCTGACATGTACTCCAAGCACAGGAAGGGGCCTGAAGGGAGGGGAACACTGGGGCAACATCCCCAAAAGGCAGAAGTAGCACAGGCTGTCCCAGAGCACCAGCAGGACCTTAGCACACTCTAATGGTTCCTTCCTGTGAGGAGCTCTGTGGGGGTGGGGGTGGGAGTCATGACAGGACGTATTAAAAAGCTTACACACTGAGAGGGATGTTTCTGGAGGGTACTTGGTTGACTTACCAAATTAGTTTGACAAATTATCTGGAGTCCTCAACAGGGCCAAAAGTTCACTTGGCTAATAATTTATTTCTAAAGGAGCAGCAGGAGCCCTAAGGACGAGCTTCCACAGACATAGGACCAACCCCGCCCCATCACTCCAGGCCTGACAGACTATGAGGACACAGCTCAGGCCCAGGTGAGCAGGGCACAGCTGGTACCAGGTTTCCTTATTTATCTGAAGCTGAAAGGTGCTTGGAAGAGTCTATGGTTGATGGGAATGTCTTTCTAAAAATGTGTTGCTCTGATTGGTTGATAAATAAAGCTGTTTGGCCAATGGTGAGGCAGAATAAAGTTAGGCGGGACATTCGAACTAGGGGAAGAGAAGCTGAAAGCAGAGCAGGGGCAGACGCCATTCTGCCGCCCAGAAAGCAACATGTAACTGCGCACAGGTAAAGCCACGTGGAACACGTGGCGACATNCCAAATTAGTTTGACAAATTATCTGGAGTCCTCAACAGGGCCAAAAGTTCACTTGGCTAATAATTTATTTCTAAAGGAGCAGCAGGAGCCCTAAGAACGAGCTTCCACAGACATATGACCAACCCCACCCCATCACTCCAGGCCTGACAGACTATGAGGATACAGCTCAGGCCCAGGTAAGCAGGGCACAGCTGGTACCAGGTTTCCTTATTTATCTGAAGCTGAAAGGTGCTTGGAAGAGTCTATGGTATAATTCTAAAATCTTCCAAGTAAGAGGTTGTCACCTGTCCAAAATGTCCAGGGCTATTTGTTTCAAAGAAACATCATTCCCACCTGTGGGCCAGCCTGGCCCTGTCCACCTTGAGACTACACAGGTGTCTGCAGGAGACTGCTGATAGCTTTGTGGATATTAACAGATCAAATGTGAGATGAGCATGTCAAGCTGGCATGCAAGCTCACGNATGTATCCCACACTTGAGAGCAGCAGGAGCAGGAAGACCACCATGAGCTTANGGACACCTGAGCAATATAGTCAACTCCAGACCAGCCTGGGCTGTAGAGACTAAGTAGTCTTGAAAAACCCAAAGGGATCCTTCACTTTGCACATTTTCAGAGTTAAGTGGAACTAAACCAATGTTCTTACTTTGCTGTTATGAACAAACTCTCCTAAACTCCAAGGCAGACTTTATAACTGCAAAAATCAGCAAGGCTCATTCTCAAACCTACTCCCATCGACCCACCTCTGGAAGGAACTTTGTGCCCGTTTGGAACTCCAGAATCAGCTCTACAGACACCCATGGTCCCGATTCACTTCCGTCCACTCCCTACCTTTGCGTGTGTTACCAGGGTAAGCACCCTGGAAAGTCTTACAATCCGCTCAGGCTGAAAAGCGCAAAGCCAGAGAGAACCATGTCTTCGCTTGTAATCCGCATGTACTCCTTTATCAGGAGAGCATGTTATTCGGGTTTGCAATGAATATGAAAGGAAAGACTTGAATTATTAACAAAGTTCATTAATATCATTACATTAAAGACTCAAATTTTATAAATGAATAATGATCAAGGAAGTCAGCACCATTTGACAGAGCATGTACCATGTAATTAAATCATTTCCCTCAGTCAAAAGCTAACGCTTACCAAGCATTTCCACATTACTGCCTTTGCAGAGAGACCACGGGAGCCCTGCAGCTCAGCTCTTAGCACACAGTGACAACCCACCACCAGCTGAACTAAGTCAACAAGTACCCCAGCAAACCTGCCTGTGCCCTGCTGCCTGTGCCCTGTGTCCTGCTCCACAGGGACAGACAACTTTCCTGGCACCAACTGACCCAGTAAAGGAAAGAGAGGAAAAACCTATAGCTTCATGGGCTATATACTGCCACAGGAGTTAGCCCAACTCTGTTTGAAAAGTTGCTGGGGCTGGTGCAGGGCTTCCTCTTTATGCCCTCACCCCGATTCTCTCTCTGCACCTCGGCTCTGCCTTCCCATCCTCATCCAAGTATCTTCTCAGTCAGTTTTCTCCCTCTAAAGCCATTTACACAAAGGCCCAGGATCCAAAGGCTATGTTTTTTCCCTTGAAAAAAAGAAAGGGCGTGGTGGTAAAAACTCATTTGAGTTTGAAATCATGAATGTGCCAAAAACATAAATTAGATTTTTGGTCTCCCTACGGCCTTTCTCAGAAAACAGAGGCCTTGGTGCAAGAGGCAAAGCAGGGTGGAGCACAGGGACCGGCAGTCTGGCTGGATGGACAGTTTATTTTCACTCCCTCGTACTACCAATGTTGAAAGAAAATGCTAATTTGGTCAAGGTGACCTACTTCCTTCTCCTCCCTTTCTGATCCCCACACCCTTGCAGCCCTCCTCCCCTCCAGCAACCTCTCCCCACCCCTTTTCGTCCTCCCTTTGGGTCTCCGCCCACTTGATAGACTTTCCCTTCAAGTGAAATGCTTCCAAAACAAAGGCCAATATCCATCCAACGGGTGGGATGGCCACTGGGATGGTGACAGTGACCCAGGGTACCAAAGGCACCTGTTCTGTGCTACCCTCTCTGAAGGTTGCATGCTCTTTTTCTCCTCAACTCCCACAGCAAAGCAATCCCCATCCAATTTTCAAAGGTTGGAAGGTAAAGCTTTAGGAAATGAATGGCAGTCCCAGCGATAGCTGGCTGCATAGGAACCTGGGCAGTTTGCTTGCCCACATCAAGTAGGAGCAGCCCCAAAGTGCCTCCAGAATTCTACTCATTCAAGTCATACTAGGTTTTGAGCACTCGGCCAGGTACAGATACTGAGCCAATGAAAGCAAGCATTTCATTGACTTGTTTCTGTGTTTGAGACACAGTCCCACTGGGTAGCTCTGACTACCCTTGAATTCACAGTCCCCCAACTCAATCTCTCAAGGTTCCAGGATCACTATACCCAGCCCCAAACAACTCTTTTTGAAGGGCTTAAATGCCACTGAAGCCAAGTACTAATAACCTTCAAAGGTAAATTAATTTGAATTTGCTTTCGACTTGTAACTGAATTAAATGACGAGAAGTCTGGAGCTATTTTCAGAGAGTCGAGACAAGAAGAATTGAGTGACAGAAAACCCTGACTGCTTGTTAATGGGGAAACAAAAAAAGTCATCTAAAGAATCCCATTGTCTAAGCTCATTTTGGTCCTAAAAATAAAATAAGTTGCTTGTTCCTGGTAAAAGCCTTGCTATACCCTGAAGAACCAGCTAGGACAGCTCTACTCCAGTCCCTAAGGTAACCGGCAGAATGACGTCCCGGATGGGTGAGAGCATAAAGGTGACGCACACTCACCAAACTGATGTTCAGTCTGCCTTGTTCCCAATATGAAGCCCGAAGCCATGGGTCTCTTGCAGCTTACTTATTAAAGACGTTTGTGGCTGGAATTTCACAAAGGTTCTTATGATGCTCCAACTCCCAAGACATACTAAACCTGGGTGGGGATTAGCTCAGTGGGGAGCCACATTCAGCAAGCAAAGCCCTGTGGTTGGTCTCCAGAACCAAGGAGTAGATTTTCAAATACTGGATAACAAAATAGGTCCAAGACGATTCCGTAAACACCGAATACCTTTACTTCAAGGAGAGGGTATGAGGGTAGAAATGCTGACTGGCCCCTATCTCAGCAAATACAGATGAAGACTTAAAATCTGAGCATAAGAAANACAAAGCAAGTATTATTTCTTTTCTTAAATATTTTCTGGCCACTAAGCAGTGTCAGCAAGCTGCCAACACTTGAATTTAGCAGATCCTTTACAACCAACACCAGGAGTCATATCAGAGAGAAGGGGACCTGGAAAGTGCTTATAATTGGAATAAAATCTTGGTTTCTTTTGTTCTTCGAAGATAAAATAGAGGCTTGGGCTAAAATCAAATCTACACAGGCTGCTAACAGAAGACCCTCCCACGGGGCAGGACCAGGCCAGGCCTAGTGAGAGTGGCACCAGAGCTTGATGAGCCACCACAGGGCTGGGCGCTGCAAGTCCAGATCCAAGGCCTTCCAGGAGGTTGGCCTGTGAAAAGACCCAAGAGGACGGCATTAACCTGGGGCCACAAAAATAGTTTGAGGATATATGTTTTGCTGTCTAGTATTTTCCCTGAAATTATGATTCCCGTCACACCAGGAAGGCATCTCAGGCCTTCTCATGTTTCTTTCACTGCACCCATACCATGAGGGAGGGCCACCCCTACACACCACCCAATGAGCACTAGGTTTTAGTGGCAGTTCTTAAATCAGCCATCTTAAACAGAAGCGTCCTCACCACCCTCCTCTCCCCCATGGCTTCCCTGCTTCCTTGTGCTGTCAGGGATCGAGAGTCCCACGGTTACTCTTTACTCTGACATGTCTGAACTTCCTTGGGTAAGAGCACAAGAACAACCAACCAACCAGAGACAAAACGCAAGACCTAGAAAATACTGAGTTTAAAGATATACTCCAAATACAAGAACACCACCATGGCCTATGCTGTTATCTGTATTAGTTAAGAATATCCTATTGTGCACAACAGGAACTGAGTCCCCTGTGAATATAAAGGCACCCCACACACCCATCCCCACTCCTGGAAGGCCCTGCTGGTCCTTGTCAAGAGCTGGTATCATTTAGGCTGCCAGGCCTCAAGAGGAGGGGCTTCTCTGCTGATTTGTTTTAGCCAGAGCTTCCCTTTATCTTTGTAAATCAAAAGAAATGGCAGGTTTTTTTCCTTTAATTAAAATAATGAAGGTGGCCATAGCGGTGCATGCCTGAAATCCCAGCGCTTAGGCTGAGGCAGGAAGATATCCATAAATTCAAGGCAAACCTGGGCTACAGATGAGGACCTGCCTGAAAACACAAACAGAAGGCAGAGGCCTAGGCTGCAGGATTCTTACAATTCCTTTCAGCCTCACCCCTGTCTAAGCCTTATCCCACCCCTCCTCTCTGCCTGCGTCTTTCTATTACTGACCTCACTGTTTCCTATCACCCAAACTTAACACCCAGGGGTAACGCTAGGCCCCTCCAGACACCCAGCACCTAGTCAAGTGCTGCCACTCTAGCTAGCAGCCGTCTCAAGTTGGCACGCTCCTTTCCAAAGCCGCACCCGCAGTCCTCCTCAACAGCCTTCTCATCTCTGCACGTGTGGGCGGAGCTTTCTAAAGTTGAGCCTACAGTCAACACCAGGAAGTGTGCTGGAACCTCAGGCTTCAACGTCCAAGGCTCAGCTCCCACCTGGAAAGTGGCAAAAACAGAGGTTTGACAGTGTATATAGAATATATAGAAGTGCTAAGCCTGGTACTTGGTAAACGCCTTCAAAATACGCTAGCTACTTTGAAGACGATCAAGATGTCACTACTTAGTTGAAAAACCTTTACCAGCTGCTTACTGCCAACAGAATCTATTTCCTAGCAAGTATTCACACCAGTCTCAAGGTGAAACATGAATTCAAATCCTGCCCTGACTGTGTGACCTAGGACACGCCCAACTTCTCAGCATGAGTTGTGAGGATCACCATCAGCAGATGATGCCCTCTTGGGGGGAAGTTAGCTAACTGTACTGGATTAAAGAGCATCACCCAATNCTTCCACAGGAACACAGTCTTGTCACACGTAATTAGTGAGTTGATGTCAGATGTGAGGTCACACTGCACAGGGCAGGCAAGAAAGAAGGCAGGATAGAGCCAGATGCCTGGCAAGTCAGTTACAAACAGGGATAACGCCACGTCCACGATGGGTACAGACTGGAGTGACCACCTGTAGCCAAGCCACTCTGAGGCAGGCCAGCAACCAGGAATAAGTGGTCTCCGTGGGGTAGCAATGGTTCTGTCAACATCTTCATTTCAGACAGCCAGTCTGCGGAACTGTAATGGGACACACTGCTGCTGTTTAAGTCACCCAGCTTGTGACAACCCGTTAAAGCAGTCCTAGGAAACTAACACAGGAGATAATACCAATGCCTAAAAACATTACACACTGATCCCATAAAAGACAGACGTGAATCACCTGTTCAAAGAACTATGATGTAATGTTCACCAGCTGTCTAGAAAACAGCAAACTCAATAACCAGCAGCAACCACCACTTGTACCTCCATTCCACTAGCCTGTTTGTCCTCTAACAAGAGGCTCAGCAAACACTGTCTTTGAAGACTACACAGTAAATATTTTAGGCTTTGCAGATCAACAGGCAACACTGGGTTATTATGCAGGCGCTTACAGAGCCATTAAACGCGTGAAACCATTTTTAGCTCACGTGCTATAAACAAGCCCCTTTGCACACCTGGCCCACGGGCTGCAGCGGGCAGACCTCTGCTTTAAACCATCTCCCAAGACCCATGCTGGTGGCTCCACAGTTCACCATCTACACTTTCTTTTATTTTGTTTCCTTTCTCCACTTCTGCAGCCAGAAGGTAGATCCTGTCTCCTCTTTTCCATGCCATGACATTGCGTCCATTCAGGATTTTACCTTGTCTGGCCTCAATTATTTCAAAAGCTTCCCACACCACACACCCNTCCACCGGAAGTGTTAACTTGGCCACACTAATACCCACCTTTTATACCATTCCCCTCACCACCCACAGCAGCGGCTGTAAACCCAGAAGCATATCACAAGCACTTGGTGAAGACCACTAATGTCCAGACAGTATGCATCTGACACTCAGGCTCAACAGATGGGGGCGGGGGCTGATTCTGAGAGGCAGCCTGGACTGAGTTTTGCATACACAGTTCCTTTGGTCTGGGAAGTTCTCACCCTGCTTGCAATTTACAATTGTTTTCAAAACTCGTCTTAGAATGAAACTGCGTAATTACGGATACCTTCTCCTGATCCTGCATCAGGAGATGCCATGACTGTGTGTGTCACACTGTATTCACAGCCATACAGACTCTTCATGGACTTCNGTGCTGGAAGGGTGAGCTATTATGTGCTTATCACACCTATCCTAAACCACATCCAAGACCAATCGGGTACTCTGCACCCATGCTCTTCCAAAAGTCAAATATGAATCTTTCAAAGCAGAAACCAAGTACCCTCCACCCAAGCCTCTAATGCAAACTGACAACTCTCTCCATCTTCCAGATTCTCATACACTTATTCTGAATGAATTTGCCTTTTGTCTGAATCCTCTGNANACACATCCTACCCCCACAGAAATGTGACTTCCATGAGGTACCACCTGCTCAGCATCCAAGCTCCAGGAATCCAAGTCCATTGGTAATGAATTTCTCAATCCAAGTCAATGCACATACTTAGGTCCTTGTGCTCCAAATTAAGCAGAAAGGACCCCAGAAAAGTACTACTAAAACCTACCAAGAGAAGTGTGCGTGTTTGTTAACTTTGTCTTTACACATTGAAGCATCAATCAGTCCAGATAAAGAAATACTATGAGGTACACATTCATTGTCCTTCCCCCAATGAATTTTAAAGTCATATCAAAGCCACATAAATCTAAGAATTTAAAATCACTCACATTATTAATGACTTCATCTACAAAGTATATGCAGATTCTATCTTTAGATCCTGTACACTTTTAAATGGAAAAACAAAAACATTCTGTAAGTCACATAAGACATCTCTCTCAAAGTCAGCCAAGTAGTTTACTAATGAGTGCCTGCTTCATTAATGCAACAAAGATGTATTAAGTCAGTGTAGCTATATAATGCAGGATCACAAAAGGGAAACAGTAAACACCAGCCAACAACTAAGCCCTGCACAGGACGACTGCTTAAAGGACGTATTCTGAATAGAAGGCTCCAAGCACTAGGTCCAGATCAGGGGTTTGGCTGCCTGTGCTTGTGATGGAGAGAGGTGTGGAGCCCAACGCAGGAGCCCAGTGCATCTAGCAGGCTTCAAAAGCCCCATCTTGTTGGTCAGGCTCCAAACCTGTGCACTGTACCTTCAACACAGACCTCTCCGTGGGCCAGGACCCCTCCTGATGGCTCACTTCTACTACCCTTCCCTTGTCTAGGCCACCACCTTCTACTGTCTCCCTGCTTGTACCTGCGCCGACCTCCGAGCCATTCTTTTTCTTAGCACAACTGGAAAATGTCTAAAACGGATGTCATCCCTTCACTCCAAATCCTGCAAGAGCTTCCGTCTCGCTTGAACTTTGAATACGTGTCAAAACAGTGACCTACAAAGCCTTACCAATCTGCTCTTCTGTGATGACCTCTTCTACTAGGATGCCTTAGACCCAACCTTTGACCTCCTGGCTGTTCTTCCACATCCTAGTCCACAACCATCCAGGGCTTAGTTACAGATGAACCTTCTGCCTGAACAGCCCTCTGCAATACCTGCTCTGATGCCTTCCTTCCCTCCATGGTGCTACTTAAATCCCACCTTCTCAGTGAGGTCTACTTTGACCATACACCTCTGTGCTCCACCCCCACTCCCTGCTCCACTTCTGAATACATATCATACATATCTGTTGTACATTATGGCTTGCCGTGTTTATCTTCCATTGTGTCTCCACCCTGCTAGAATGTAAGCTACACAAGGGTGGTGATCATTTGGGTTACTGATGTAATGTTGGCAGTGCTTAGCTATGGTGTCTATTTAAATATTTATGCAATAAAAATCAAGTTTATTTTTTAGAGGGTCCTCTGAATAAACCTAATGATATTGCCTTTTTCCCAACTACCGTCATTCAATCCACTAAATAATGCACAGGGAAAAAACAAGTCACATCATNAGTTATAAATTTTTAAGAAAAAGGGTAGAAATGACATGTTGGTTAAAAGTATTCACACTCAAGTTTAATCAGATTATACACCTACTGTGATGGCTAATTTTGATGGTCAATTTGTCTGGATTAAGGGCATTAGTGACATACACCTTTGGGAATGTCTGTGAGGGAGTAATAAGGAAGATAAACTGAGAACCATCCTGAGGCTGGTGAGGTCTCACGAAGAGGGAGAAAGCTCAGGAGCAGAAGCAGGTGAGGCGTCCCACCTGTACCCTCCAGCCACCAGGGAGCCACCTGCTAGATGTCTTCTCTCTCAAGATGGGCATGCCACTTACAAACCTGAGACAAAGAAAATCCGTCATCCCTTAAACTGCTTTTGAGCAGGTATTTGGGTCACAACACGAAAAGTAAACTAACTTGATTTTTTTTTATTTTGGAAGAAAAGGCTGTGTTTAGAGTTGNAAATAAAGTTCACTTCACAAGCAGAAGAAAAAATAGCATTCCAACTGATCGCTTTTGCAGCCCCATTCATTACATCCCTCATTTAGGTCCTAAAATTGGCACCAGATGTTTACCATAAGGCAGCCTCAGAACACGGGAGCCCCCACAAGCAGCCAGGAGGCCAGGTACTTCCCTTACAGAAACATCTCATGAATTAAGCCAGGGATACATGTTTGCTGATCTGAACTAAATGTTCTTAACTTTGTCAGCTGATAAAGGATTTGCAAGCTCCCAGCTTGCAGTCACATGGGCAGACAAAACACTTGAAACCATGTCTAAATGTTCACTGCATTCTTGAGTTGTTTTACTTTCGATATGAAATAGTAATGCTATTTAACAAAATAAGAATCACCCAAACAAAGTAGTATCTAGGAAATTCCAAACTTCATCCTTACAGATGTGAGGAATGAGGCTCAGAAATGTTGAAACAATCTGTCCCTGCACAAAAGTAATTGGTGTGGGAGGAAGAACGCTGACGAGAGAAAACTTACATAAACTATCTAATGTGAACAATATACTGATCAGTCCAGGTAGTANCTCCATTTGCCCCTCTGATGCCAGGAACTGCTTCTGGTACTCAATACAGGATAACCTGATTCAAACAGAATACCCCAGTTTTTGTACTTGTGCCTACAATTCTGGTGGTTACAGGCTGCTGGGAGGGACAGTGTACTTACTAGAACTGTGTTTCTGTGGAGATTGATTCTCATTTTAAAGGCACCTTCCTGTTCTCAATGCCAAACATTTAGGAAGTAGCTACTAAGCACTATAAAATTTAATCCTCAGAGTGACCTTAAGGAAGTGCTCCCACTTTGCACTGGAGATTATGGACATTCCAATTGTTCAAAGTTACTCCCACTCATCCATGCACCAGCCCAACAGACTCCACANTGGTCCACAGATGGGCACAGCCGTGAAGTTGCACACAAGACTTCTTAGCCCAACCACCAAACCTCCCTTGTGCCACAGGTACACTAAGAGCATGCCCTCTTCCCATGATTCTCCGGACTCTCAACAACCTGGCGCACCACCACACTGCCACAGCAGGATGACCACTCTTTATCACTGGTCCAGAACTCACTGAGGATCGAAGAGTGTTGTCTGTGCCTCCAGTAAAATCTAGAACGTGCTGTCTAAACACCAGCTGCCAGATATAGACGGAAGTTTCTCCGGCCCCATTCGGACCATAGTCCCGCAGCTGCTTATAAAATAATCACTCAGAGGCTTAATATTAATACAAACTGTATGGCCTATGGCTCCGCCGGCACATTATTAACTAGCTCTTATAACTTAATTCAACCCATTCCTATTATTCTATGTCTTGCCATGTGGCTTTGTGGCTTACCAGTGCTTTTCCTGGTGGCAGCTCCCAGCATCTCCCAGCATCTTCCCTGACCTTTTTCTTCCTCTGTCTCTTCAGTTTGAATGCACCACCTAACCTTATTCTGTCTTGTCATTGGCCAAACAGCTTTATTTACCAACCAATCAGAGCAACACATATTCACAGCATACAGAAAGACATCCCACAGCAGCCAAATGGTTCAGTCTATGTCTTCTGGATACAATCTCATTAAATACAGCTCAGCCACCAGATCACGATATTAGTGATGACCATGTATCATTGGCTTCAAGGATGATGCAATCCAATTATTAAACTCTGGTTTAAAAATATTAGAAATAACACAGCAGATTTTTATAGTGTTGCCAAAAAGGAACCTAAGTCTAAGGGAAATTTCCTATTTCCTAGTGAATCACAGAATTTCTCCTGCTTGGAAATCATAAGGTGACCAGACAGGGTGTCACTTCCCAACAAGAAGGGAAGTCCAATGAAGCCCAGGGGTGCGAAGAGTTCCTGGTGGAAATGGGAAGGAGAGTCCCCACCCTGCCTCCCCTAGGTTCTGCTGCGACAGGCGGAACAGTCTAGGCTTCCCAGTGGGGCAGACAGGACTGCAGGGCTCAGAATCTAGAAACCACCAGCAGGGAGAAGAGAGAAGCAGCCACCTAGCTGTCTGAGCAGGACAGTCACGGACCAGTCACAGGGAGAAGAGAGAAGCAGCCACCTAGCTGTCTGAGCAGGACAGTCACGGACCAGTCACATTTAAGCTTTAACCAAGCAACTGACTCCTCTACTTCAGAAACCCCAGAGGTTACCCTNGAGCCACTAAGAAAAGGGTGAACTGGGACAAACGGTACATCTAGAAACGAAGTCAACGGCTGAGGTGGGGGAAGGAGGGGAGAAACGCTTCAACTGAGCGAAAACAAAACGAACAACTGGCCTCCATTTCTGGCCTAGGGGTTCCAAAAGGATGAACTTGCAAGCCGCCCTCCTCCTTAGCCCTTTCTCTTTATTCCTGGCACCACCTTCTTCAGGCTATTTTCAGCACAGGAGAACAGGGCACTGAAGGGAAGCTGGGGCAGCAAGGCCTCACCTTGTCTGCCCTGCTGGGACTCTGGCTATCTTTAATTAATGTCTGAGGGACACAAGACCAACCCTCCTCAGGTGGTGAAAGGCGGCACAATGGTGAAATTCTACCCAGTAGGACTGACAGGCCAGCTTCTGGCCATCATGCCTCAGGTCCTGGGGCTATTTTTTTGTTGAAAAGGCAGGGCCATCTGGACCATTTAGAGAGCGAAGAAATAGAGTCTGCACCATCAAGTGAAGAGAACGAAAATCAGACTTATGTAGTCCTGCTTCGCAGGGTACAAATGAGGTTTCATCCAACAGACATTTCTGTCATTACTGAAAGTTCCATTGAAGAGCACTGCCTAGTAGGCTGTAGCTTCAGAGACCCCTTTCCTAAGAGTCTCCTCAAAATGAGTTATCTTTCAGTGTGTAATGTGGTCTGAGGCCTTTTCCTCAGAATAAACAAACTGCTCTATGTGGCTCCCTCCAGTCCTCTAGTCCATATTTATGAGCAAAGATGAAAACAAGAGAACTCGTCGTTTTGCTGTTATGGTCTTTGCTACTGTAATCCTCAAGAGATAAACATAAAACTTTTAAACCCTAAGTTGTAGCCATCCAGATGTGGCTTTATTAAATTGGAGAAGCTAATCATATCTCTGGAAACCAAACTGAGCATGCTGGGAGTCCCCTAATAAATACTCTCCCACGTACTGCTTCAAAGTCCCTGGGCTTCAGCAGTATCAAAGCACACTGCAGGCAAGAATGAGAGACAGAGAGAAGATAAAATGTTACAACTGAGGGAAACAAAATCAGAGCCAAGGAGTTTCCAGGTCAGTGACAGACCTGAGCGTATACACTGCCTGCAGAGGCTCTGGAGAGCTGAAAGGCCTCCTGTTAAGTCAAACAAAATATGACTGCAATCTGTGCACATTCTAACTTTCCATACATTACTAGAGGCTAAAGCAACCCCCCATCCTCCACTCCACTCCATTAAACTAAGTAGGTCTATTTATCCAAGAGTCCATTAGTTGATTTAAAAACACAATTCTAGAATTATCTTTCAGCTGATGGAACCATATGGCTCTCTTCACTTCTGCTCCAAGTACTAAACTAAAACCTTTATTAGCCTAAGCAAAAGCCACCACATTTAAAGAGTACCCACCCTCATTCTGTAGTGGGGGTCCCCATCAGGATGGCTCAGATTCCCAAAGGAGGCCAGTGAGTGTTCAGAGACATGGCGGTGACCAGTTAATAATGCTCACAGGGTGAATGACCGGGAAGATTGCAAACAGGGATCCAGCAGAACCTGTTTCCCCTCCCACTTTTTATCAATTAAGCTTACAAGGGAAGTAAGCATCACCACAAAATTACCAAAGGAAAAGAAAACTACTAGGAAACACACTGAAAGCTAACTAACTATCCTGACTCTGAGAGACGGAGTTACTGAAGTCACAGGCAGTGCTGTTGAAACTCTGAACCATGATGGCCACGTCTGTGTCTATTGCCCAACCTTCTGGTCACAACTCATTTAAGCACTTGTTACTTAAACCGTTTAAATGAGGAAGTGAAGTTTTCCGTCAGATTTAATTTTAATTTCCCATGCATGTAAAATGTCAAAGCAATGAAAACCTGCCTTTCCTTTGACTAATGAGAGCACCGGAGGTGAGACAATTGTTGTGAATGTCTTAATTATAAAATTTCTTCCTAATATAAACTTTGGATCACCTACAGCAAAAGACTGGGAAGCAGCTCGAGTTTCTCCTTTGTTCTTTTTTGCAGTTGCTGTTCTCAAAAGTCAGTTGAGCCCTTTAATGTGATGATACTTTGAGACCTTGGATGGAAAAACAAAACAAAAACCTCAAGCAGCTCAAGCAGTAAACAGACTCCCAAGTGCTCGGACTGACAAAACCAGAGTCATTCCAACAGCAACTCCACAGCTGAGGAGAGGGAGGGTCAGCTGACCTTTACGTGCCAAGTCCCCACGCATGCTGAGAAAGCTTCCATCCTTAAGAGATACTAGTAGTAAGCAGACGTCGGCCCTATGCATTGGACATTACAGCTTTAAGTGGCAACATCCTAAAGACAAGTCATCCAGAGATTCAAGCTCCCTGTGCATTACACACCAAGGTGACAGCAGAAAAAAAAACTTCCTGTTCCTGAAGTAATGCCTACAGATGTTTGCCCTGTAGAACTGTTTAAACGGCCTAAATCATCAGTTTTGAAAAGGAAGGATTTCCAGGTCCCAAGCAACAGGAGACAATCCATGTTTCATGGTTTAGGGAAA
>LZPO01087192.1:107551-118368 GCA_001675575.1 Neotoma lepida | reverse complement strand
CAGTGCTGTCCCCTCGCCTCCATTTACAGGAGGAAGAGCAGAGGGGTCTAAGGCTTTCTTTATTAGCTTGAGTAGATATGCCATCCCTCAGGGTTTGAGGCTTAACACATAAGACAATGCAAAGTCTTTCCCCCCCAGAGTCACCTGCTACTTACAAATGGAACGCAAGGAAGGAAGGATTAATTTTGCCTCACAGTCTGAACATCCAGTCCATCAGAGCAGGAGGGCATGGTGGCAGGAGCATGAGTCATGGTCGCATTGCATTCACCGGAAGCAGGGAGAGATGCACTCTGGTGCTCAGCTCACTTTCTTCTCATCACTCAGGCTATGACTCTACCCTATGGAATGGTGCCACCCACATCTAGGATGTGTCTTCCTACCTCACTTAATCCAGTTCAGAAACTCCTTCACAGATGTGCCCAGATGCTTGTGTTCTAGAGACCATCACCGTCTCCTTTGTCTAAAAGTAGCATANTCTACATTGTCCTAGAATTCACTTTTTAAGTTTANGCTGTGTCTTAATAGTTCCATGTCAGAATACANTGTAGGGGAAGAAAGATAATTTTCTCTTAATCCTCAATGGTGCCGACTCTAAGGGAGCTTTATAANGAAAGGATAACACGAGGAAATGAACAGAANTTTTTTGATATGTGTATTCCCTATGTCCATAGACGATAACCCCCAGAAATGAGGAAGTGTCTAGAGCAGATCTGAGATAGTTCCTTCGACATCAAGGTTAAATAATATCATTTGCTGAAACAAAGAATGAGCCCTGTAGGGAAAGATCGGATAGCACAGGATGAAGAACCACTGATGAAGAACCTACTAACGTNATGGTCCTTCACCTCACCGAGATCTCCTTTACAGGAAGAAACTCACCAGAATTTATTAAAACATATTGATGGACATTTCTGTTATCTTGAGCCAGCTATTTTTCTGAATTGTCTTATTGTTCATGTGAATGAAGTAGAACAATTATGGCAACATGACGCACCAAAATCTATGCAAGCATGGCCTCTGGNTATACCATTGCTTTCTGGTTTCCGTTAATAGATGGGGTATCTGNGTCCCTCGTAGATCTATTTGTCAACCATCCTGTTGCCTCTTATCCATGACTTTATCTCCCAGCTACTGTAAGGAATCTCAAACCTTCAGTAATCAAATCTGCTGAAACAACTAATAATAGGCAAATTAACAGACAAGGCATGCAATTTCACTAACAAATGCCGAGCATGGTGGTATGTACCTGTAATCCCAGCTACTGGAAAGCTAANGCAAGAGAATCTTGAGTGTGAGGCTAGCCTGAGCTGGAACAACACAGCCACAGTCAGTCTCAAACAAAACAAATATACTCACATGTACAAATACCTGAGCTCCGTATAAACTATGAAAGTCAAGGAAGAGCCCAAAGGTTCTTTAGATCTCCACGGTAACGCTGCTAATCTCCAGGCTGTCTCACTGACCTCAGGCCTCCTGTCTGCTCCCATTGCCTGCTTAACAAAGCATGTGCATGACATCATTAGAGTGGCGTAATGATTTCTTCTTTCCTGGCTGAAACCTGACCGGTGAGCATATCTTCTCAAAGCCATAATCACAGTGTTTATACAAGGCGAGTTTTACACAACTGATACAGCACACGCTGGGTGTGGCATTCTGTGAGTGCCTGCATCTTAAAAAGAACTTGGAAAAGTCTCTTGCCTTTCCTGATTTCTTCTTATCACTGAGCCTCTCCAAAGTGCCCATTAGTTATCTACTGCCTTTCTTAGCTATCTACTTACTGCTGGGCAGGGAGCCCTTTCAAAAGCACGCCCTGNTATGCTCAGAGTTTCTTAGGGTGGGAGGCGTCTGAGCATGGCTCAGCTACATCCTGAGCTCAGGGTGTTACTCTAGGGCTATAAGGGGTCAGCTAGATAGTGTGCTCATTTAGAGGCCTGAATGAGGGGAAGCAGCCCTTGCTTCTGTGTCGACAGAACTTGTCCCTTGAGGCTAGGGCTCCAAGTTCCCTGTTTCCCTGCTGGCTGTTGTTTTGGGGTCCTTGTCATCTTGAAGAAGCTATCTGTAGTCCCTTGCTGCATGGCTCTCCCACAACATAGCATCTTCAAAGCCAGCAAGAAAACCTTTCCATCCAGTTAAGACAGTCTTTTATAACAAAGTGTGATCAACAGGTGATGTCTGATCATATTTGCCATTGTTTTTCAGTTTAGAAGCAAGTCACAGGTTCGACCAGCACCCAGGGGGACAGGATGATACAAGGGNTTGGCTCACTGNGGTGGCTCTACTGTGTCTACCACACTGCCTGATGGCCTTGAATGCACNAAGCATCACATCCAAGCATAGCTGATTCTTTTCAAGATAATCTGGGCTTGGTAGATTAGATTTTAGAAATAAGAAGAGCAAAGAGTCTATCAAGTCCTTGCTAGAAGTATTAATAGGATGTTTCAGGCTGAGGCAGGACAGAGGTTCATAGAAACCTGAGGCAAACAGGAGAGCAGCCCTTACTTGAAGGCAGAGTCGGTCAGCAGCGAGCGAACTCCACACAGAGGGCCCATCGAAAGATCAGAAGGATTGGAGCTACACACATGGCACCAAGTAGCACACCGAAGGTTTAAAAATAAGTGTTCCAGTTTTATGACATGAGGTCCTTGTTCCTCTCCCTCCTCTGCGCTTCACCATCCTAGCTGGTTTCAAAGGGGCTCTCCATCCTGGGAAGGTGGAGACAGTGAGGAGAAGCAGCCATTCCTTGTTTCACTCTGTGCAGCAGTGTGGTGAGGGCAGAAGCCACGTTTAGTTTCTTCTCTCCAATGCTCTAAAGCTTCTTGTTAAACTTGTAGCTGCGTCCAAGTGCTCCTTCTCTGTGCTCTTTGAAGTGGCTGGCTGGAGACTTGAAATTGTGCAGACCAGTTAAATCCCACAGCTCCGGGAGGTCCTTAGTCCTACCTCAGCTTCAGTTCCCTGTTCGCCTCTTCACCATCCCCCACCCCCACCCAGGGAGTTTTACACTTTGTAGTTTCAGCTTTCCAATACAGATGAAATCTCCAATTCATATCTCCAGCCTTGGTTAGAAACAAAGGATGAAAGAACACAGTCCTGCTTTCAGCCATGCCCCTTCCCGTCAGTGGGCTAGCCAAGTTCAAGTTACAGTTTTACTCTGCTGTCCCTTCATGTTTCACCAANGTCTATCTAGTCTATGAAACAGGAACCAAAGGACTTTTCCTTGAAATAAATCAGCGACCAACACAGAATCGTGAGAGTCTGGTCATTCTTTTCTTTATATCCAAACTCCTGGTTGGTTTGTTCATGTGTTTTGTTTTGAGATACAGTCACACTATGTAGTGTTCTGGTGGAAGCTCCACCTCAACCCCCCTCCCCCATCTCTCTCTGTCCAATCCTGCCTCATGTCAGAAAGCCTGATAAACACGGCTCCACTCCTAGAGATGCTCAAGACCATTCCCACAGGGTATTTAAACTGCCCCTAGAAAACAGACACATGATTTTTTNATTTCCCTTTCCAGTCTCCTCTCTGGGGGGCCAGAAAATCATCCAGGAGGGTTTTACCCATTAAACCTGGGCTTTTTCTGTGATCTCTGTGACATGCCATTTACTTATGTTCCAGACTCCTCTGGATTTTACTATGTGTTTCTTGTTTGGTGTTGTTCTTGTTGGTGTAGTTCATCTTGTCTAGGTTATTATCCCTTATTCCTTCTGTACAATATTTGGTAATCATTCCTATTGTAAATAGCTTTATATTAGGTTAAAACTTTCTTATTTAGACAAAAGGGGGGAACTGTAATGGGTTCCAGCTTTGACCTTGAAACATTGCCCCTACAGTGGCAACAGGTAACTACCACACCTGCCTAGGACCTCCTCCCTGAGATATGGATCAGAGGGAGCCCTTTAAGACTTGAGGTGCCTATGTGCTTGCCCTTCTTCTTTTGGATCCCACGTGGTCCTGGATGCTGGGCTGGAGACCAAGCTAGAGTTCTCCACTGGATTGCATCTCCTCTCTCTCAGATCCTGTACCTGAACCCTTACTGGCTGTGAGTTATCCCAGAAATAAACCTCTCTTGATTGCTAGATAAATTACGTGGAATTGCCTTGTTAATTACAGTAATACACATGCGCTGTCAAGTGGCCAAGCAAGAGGCTTAGTCATCCTGGGGCCTTACGTCCTACATAATCCGTGCACTGCATGGTCACATAATTTGCGTGCAGCGTGATCACGTAATCTATGCGCATGCATGGCATAGCTACATAAGTCCATATGCGCATGTGGGGGTGATCCATAAAGAGTGGGTCACAGACTCCTCCCCTTCTTCTTCTTCTTCTTCCTCCCTCTCCCTGCACAATCTCCACAGGCCTCAGCACATCTTTCCTTAATAAACTCTTACAGTGGGTTTTGTTGTGCCTCATGGCTTTTCTCCCANGGTAAACAGCGCCGCATAAAACTAACAACAATNCTCCTGCCTCCACCTCCCACATGTCAGGATTATATGCCTGTGCCATCGGNCCTGGCTTAGTGTGTCTAGCTTTTNCAACCTTCCATCAACCAGTCTTCCCTGTCTTTCAGCTTCCCAGGGCCACCCAAACTCATCTAAGCCTTCATTCTGGTCAGCTTGTCTNTCTGCTCATTGTCTGCTTTCACAAGAGACCCCACCTGGCCCTCTAGTACTTTGGACTGAGAAGTTGCAAAGTAGGATGATGTGACATAACAGGGATCAGACTGCCTGGGTTCAGACCCAGCTGGCTCTGTCTTACTATCTCTCTGGCTGTATTAGTTATGTTCCTCATTGCTGTGACCGGAAACATGGCAAGAGCAGCCTCAAGGATGAAAGTTTTATTTTGGCTTACAGCACGAGGGGACACAATTCATCATGGCGGGAAAGCGTGGCAGTGGGAATGTGAGGTGGCTGCTCACACTGCATCCACAAGGAAACAGAGACGAAAGCCGGTTTTCTTCCCTCCTTTATGTTCAGTCTGAGACCCCAGGCCACAGACAACAATGCTGCCCATATTTAGGGTAGATCTTCCCACCTCAGTTTAACCCATTCTAGGAACTTCCTCAAAGACATGCCCAGAGATTTGTCTCCCAGGTGATTGTAGAGCCTGTCAAGCTGACAATCAGTATCAGCCATCATGTGACATCGGGCAAATTGCTCTTTTCTGTGTTTCCAGTATCATCAGCTGCAAAATGGGGGAAATAGGATCGTTNTAAAGAATGAGTATACACACATACACACACCCTACTGTACATACAAATACCACACACATACACCCACACACATATCACAACACCACTACACACACACTACAGTAAATACAAATACCGCACAATACACTCACACATATATCACAGAACCACTCCACACACACCCCACAGTACATACAAATACAACACATATACACCCACACACACATCACNGTACATACAAATACCACACACATACACCCACACACATATCACAACACCACTACACACACACTACAGTAAATACAAATACCACACAATACACTCACACACACATCACAGAACCACTCCACATACACACACATCCTATAGTAAATACAAATACCACACACATACACCCACACACATATCACAGAACCACTCCACACACACCCCACAGTACATACAAATACAACACACATACACCCACGTACATATGACACAACCACACATGCACACACACACATCACAGTGCACACAAATACCACATACATATACCCATACATATCACACAAGCACACCCCCCACACACAGCCCTCCCAACCTCTACAGTACACATATACCACACTCATAATCCCCCCCCACACACACACAATGTGCCTACAGCATTCTTGGCAATTAGACCACACAATTAGAAAAACAGATGTTGAGGAACTGTTCANCAATTTCACTGCCATAGCTTAGTTATGAAACCATATCTCATCAAATAGGACTAGGAGGTACTCATTTTGACCAGTGTTTTATATTTTATTATAATTATACATTACTCTAAATTATTGTAAATCTTAGAAAACTNTCTGTTTTCAAGAAATTTGTTTCCTCTTTCTCCCTAGCCAAATTCAACCCTACTCTTCAAGAACCAGCTGAAATATACAAGTTACTCTCAGACTGAGTTCTGGCCAGGTAGAGAGCCATAGCATACCACTGGTGAGTGGAACAAAGTTACCCTCCTTATTATTGACAGAGTTACTACACAGTGAGGGACAAACCCACCAAGCGTCACTGGAAAAGGCTTTGCCTTCTCTTCATGGGATGCTCTCAAAGTCCGTCCACTGCGAGTATATCACCCTGCTTCTCTGGAAAGCATAAGAGCAGGGAGAGGAGCCAGAGGACTGTAAGGAAACATTCTCTTCCTAAAAACCAACACACAGGGCAAGGGCCCATTCCTGTGTGGACTCTTCTCCACATAGACTATAATCTCTTGAATCAATAGTACATAGAAGGCCCATAAAAGTCCCTCAATGATAAGCCCCTGTTCTAGTCACCCTCCATTAGATGCACTGTGGAACCACCGGTATTAACACTGCTGTTTTATACTGAAGAACATGGCCCACACTGTTAGTAAATGCTAAAGCTGGGCTTGAAGTTCAGTCTGGGGTCAGAGGGTCTGCTTTTGAACACTACTTTACACTGTCCTGACTGAATTTTAAGGGCAGCAGTATTAGTGAAGAGGAAATTGTAAGGGTCAGAAGCCAACGCAAATCAGCCTGATAGCATCCACTTAAGAGAAGTGTTTAAGTAACAGCTAACACATATACAACGTCATTAGAGACAGTCCCATGACAAGTTGTTTGGAGGGAGGGGACAGGGTCTTAAATTCTCAGTCCTCCTGCCTCAGTCCCCCATGTGCCAGGATTACAGGAATACACCAGACATACCAACTCTCAGAGCTCAGAAATCCTGTGAGTGAGCAGTTGGGTGGGGCTGCATGTGGACAGAAAAAAGTCTTTCCGTCTCACGTACAGTATACTGAAATCTTTATTAAGTAGTGGGGATTGACATCAGAACCTCACACATGCTAGCAAGTGCTGTACCACTCAACAATACACTCAGTCCCATTTTGACTGTTTTGTTTAGAGAGTCTCACAAAGTTGCCCAGGCTGGCCGTGAATTAGCGTGTCTCCTCCTGTCTCAGTGTCCAGAGTAGTTGGAAGAATCATCAGGCCTAGCTGAAATAATTTTGTCATGGAAAACCCAATCACGTGCAAAAAAGTCACAGTGGCTCATACGTATTTGGCAAAAAGTGTTTGTGGCTTTGATCCTGAAGTTGTTTATGTAAATATTTATTTAATGAAAGAATAAGAAAGCCTTCTTGTACTTCATTGGTTCGTGGGATAATACAAAGGTATCCAAACACTGTCTAGATATTAATATATGTTTCATAACTTTATATTTCATTTCTGTGATTAATTTTAGTCTGAATTCCAGACAGGAAATTATAAAAAGAAATCACTGTCTCTAAATTGTTTTATCTGTTTCCCACTAGAGGGCACTATGTCTTCTTTTATCTTTGAACCAAGCTCCAAGTTGGCTGTTTTCTAAAGGTCTGTCAGGGAGGGACCAGGTCTGTAAGGTCTGTAAGGCTCCCTCCCACAAGCTCACCATCCTGAAAGCATCTAAAGCGGAAGATTTCTAATTAACCCCATGGATGTTCTGTATTTGGGGTGACTGTCACTGATTTGGGGATCCCTGTGGGTCAGGGTTTTATTCTGTGAATTACTCTAAGTTCATAGGTGAGGGAAGTGTAGCTCAGGAAAACGTACCTTCCCTGAGCATCACACAGCCACCAGATGATGTCAGGCTGCGAAGCTAGATCTGGATATGGGAGAGAAAAGGGCAGTTTTTAAGGATGCCAGTTCACTGACTTCCTGACTCAAGAAATGCCTCATGGGAGTTTTGATTTTTCCTAAGACATTTGGACCTTCAGATGGGAGGTCAAAAGGACTCAAAGATAAATAATAGCAACAACACTAAATGCAGTTTCTCGCTAAACAGATTCTAGAAGAACAGCTGTCTATGGTTGTCCTCTAACCTAATTTGTCCCCACCTTTTGACATGAATGTAATTAGTGGGATCATTTAAGGGCCAGTATGACAGCTTATTTAGTAAAAGCTGTGTTTCTGACTTAGACGTTATCTACCAACTTTGCTTTCACTATCAAGACATAAATGGATATGCTTAGGAAGGGGTCTTTTTACATGCGGCATCTAGAGGTCTTGATAGTATGCCCTACGGCAGAAAGTTGTGCTAGGATGTTGTCCCATTTTCCTGTAGATATGGCTACTCATGACTAGAACTCCAGTCTACCTCCAGCTGACAGGCAATTTCTTTTCTAATGCTATGAAATGTGAGTGCAGGAAGCTATTCTTTCTCTTTTGGAATCTGAGAGGAAGAAAGTGNCTGGATATCTCATACACCCATTTGAGTTGAATCAGATTTTGTACNCTTTCCATCGAGAACAGCGATTCTCAACCTGCTGGTTGCAACCCTTTGTGGGTCAAACAACCCTTTCACAGGTATCCCATATCAGATATCCTGCATACCGGATATTTCCATTATGACTCATAATAGTAGCAAAATTACAGTCATGAAGTAGCATCGAAATAATTTTATGATTGGGGGTCACCACAACATGAGGGAACTGTAATAAAGGGCCACAGCATTAGGAAGGTTGAGAACCACTGGTCTAGAAGTTGCCATCAAGTATTTTGATTTCCCTTCTCCTCTGGGATCTTGGAGCAGCTGTTGTTCCTTGAAAGAGTCTGCTAATGCAGATTTAGCTTTTTAATTATGACTTTATTCTAATGACAATTAAGTTAGCTAATTCTATTAAAAGCATCTATGAGAGCAATAACACACAAGAATTTATGCATTTGCCAGCAGAACAGCCCATCATCATACAGAATAGTCCTCCCAGGATATCAATGCATGAGCTAAAAATCTGTNCACGTGGAAGGCTTGATGGAACTGTGGGTCCTTCACTGGCTCTGTAGGGTGTCAGGGCCCTCTCCTGGACAGTTTGTGTACCTGCAAGTTTTCATTCTGACAAGGAACTCCACATCTGTTTCTAAAACTCCAAATAAAATGATCAGAAGTGTATAGGAGAGAAAATATTTTACCACAGTCTTATGTGGTTTTCAGTTTAAACTAACATGATGCAGATTAACAGGAAAAAGTATGCAAATGGACCAAATGTACATATTGTGGGAGTCCTCCTNAGCAAATGAAGACCCAAAGACAGAAGTGAATTCTTCTATACTGAATAGAAGAGAGAATAATGCATAAAAACATGAGAAGGCAAAGGGGCTTATGCACACCTTTAATGCCAGGACTGGGAAGGCAGAGGCTGGCAGATCTCTGAGTTTAAGGCCATCTGGTCTACAGAGCAAATTNCAAAACAGCCAAGCTCAGGCAGTGAAGGAAACCATGGAAAACAGAAAGCTGGTGAAGATGTAATTGAACAAGGTGATCATNTTCCAGCCTCAGCAAGCAGCAGAACCTGGCAGCTTTGGCTATGTGGTTCTGGCTTTAGAGCAAAGGATAGAAGAAAGGAGTTATGGAATCTCCTTCCACAACTGAGGAAAGCCACTGAGGCCAGGCATGTGTCAGGGGTGTCCCTGAATAGAGGCCCAGAGAGGCCATTTCCTGAAGCTGTGAAGTTGAAGCCTGGACTGCCTTGGAGAACCGAAGGTGTTGGAGATGCTAGGGCTGTGGGATAACTGCCAAGAAAAGCTGCTAATAGGGAGTGGAACCAGCTCAAGAGAAAGAAGTATGTTGCAGTCAACAAACTTGAATGGAGTTGGAGATCTGAACAGTGTTTTGACATCAGACATGGAGATGCAGAATTTGAAGTTTTCCCAGCTGGTTTTTGGTCTTGCTTTTGTCCAATATTTTCCTNGCTATGCTCCCCTCCCAGCATTTTGGAATTGTATTGTATGTCCTGTGCCATTATATATTAGAAGTGTGACTTTTTTTAATTTTGATTTTACANGGGATTACAGTTAAAAGATTGCATGAATCTCAGAAGAGACTTTGAACTGTGGACTTTTAAACATTGTTGAGAATGTGATNGACTACGGGGACTTTTGAAGTTGGACTGAATGCAGTTTTGCATTATGCTATGGCTATAAGCCTTTGGGGGCCAGGGTGTGGAATGTAGTGGTTTGAAAGAAAATGGCCCCCAAATGGAGTGGCACTATTAGGAGGTGTGGCTTTGTTGAAGTGGGTATGGCCTTATGACACACTTGGAGGAAGTGTGTCACTGTGGAGGTGGGCTTTGAGATCTCATATGCTCAAGGTACACTCAAGTGTCTCAAGTTCACTCTTGTTGCCTTTGTTTCAAGATGTAGAATTCTCCAGCACCATGTNTGCCTGCAGACTGCCATNCTCCNAGCNGCCATGCTCCCCACCATGATGANAATGGACTAAACCTCTAAAACTGTAAGCCGCCACCACAATTAAATATTNTCCTTTATAAGAGTTGCCATGGTCATGGTGTCTCTTCACTGTAGTGGATAGCTATTTTTGTTTTGACCTTGAAATACTGTCCCTACAGTGGCAATAGGTAATTGCCACACCTGCCTAGGACCTCCCCCTGGGGCATGGCTCAGGGGGAGCCCCTGAAGACTCCAGGTGCCTATGTGTTTGTCCCCTTCTTCATTTTTGGATTGCTCTCCGTCTTGGATGCCAGACCTGATGCCAAGCCAGAGTTCTCTGTTGGATTTCGTCTCCTCTCTCCCGGTTCCTGTATCTGACCCCTCACTCACTCTGTAAGTTATCCCTGAAATAAACCCCGAAATAAATGCCCAACCCA
>LZPO01087192.1:84112-98808 GCA_001675575.1 Neotoma lepida | reverse complement strand
ACCAAATAAACTGAAACTCCTAAAAACCACACTATCACACTGAATGTACAGCAAAAAGATGCAGTGGTGATAATATACTAGAAGGTGGAATTTCACTTAAAATAGAATAAAGCTAAAAACTTCCAAAAGGAAGCATGCTTCCATAATAATTTAAGAAATAATCCGGTACAGAGAAATTATTAATTTTTAACTTACAATTATGATGGGAGCTGGAGCCTTAGCTAGGATTTGTGATTTAGTTTTAAGTGTAAGCATAATATATAGCTTGTTAAAGAATAGCTGTTATTCATAGGTAAGTTAGATGTTAATAACAATCTTTCTTAAATACATAATAGGAAACCTACTGCCGTGACCAAGAACAGAACAAGAGTGCCTGAGAACAGTTAGGAGGTTTACACTTGGTCTCAGATGAGTTCCTGAGAACAGTTCTGAGGACAGTTAGGGAGTTTATACCTGGTCCCAAGGTAGCTTGAGGTTTCCCAGTTGCCTTGACAATAATCAGCCATCCAAATCTATTGCGCTTTCCACCCTGCCAATATCCCTGCACCTGCAGAACATTCTGCGTCTAGGTCACCTAGCAACCTAGCCTTATTCTCCCTCACACCCCCAGAGTAGCTAGCCAAACACTCTGCCTTCATCAAGTATAAATATCAGCATGAAAAAAATAAAATTTGCCGCTTGATCAGAATTACTGTCTTGTGGTCTGTTCCTCTGGTCTCCTGTCCTTTTCCTCCTCTCTAGGTGGTCGTGTCCNCNTTCTGTCCCNCGGGTCGGGACACAATTATATACATTTATAATGACAAGTTACACAAATTTATGAGCACAACAACATAACCTGGAAATANATGGAAAAAATGTTGGATCCCAATTTTTCTAAAGCTGGAAATTTGCCTTTTTGTGTTGACTTTAACATGCCAGTCTATGTTTCTACTGACCACCGAGAATAAAAAGCATATAGAACACAGAGTGTCTGACTGACAGATCACAAAGAATGGTATCNTAGGGACTATTGTGCCTCACCACACTGAATGACTCTTATCTTTGTCCTTCAGGCTGGAAAGCATCCATTAGCGGGATGGCGTTTGTGTACACACAGTCCATTCAACGCACAGGAAATGTAACCATCAGTCACATGGAGCCATCTATTTTTTTTTTCAGATTTAAAACACTGCTTCTGTCATTTTGTGGGAACATCTAGCCAAATAGTTGGCCAAAACAGAGACTTCCTGTCCAAATGTAGTGTGTGAGAATCCAGCCTGGTACTGCATGCCTGTGTCATGCCTGTGTCATGCCTGTATGCCGACTGGGAGGCTGAGAGGAATATTCTGAGTGTATAACAAGTCCCTATCCAAAAAAGGAAAGGAAAGAAAAGGTATAAACTATAAACTAATACCACTAACCGATATTTTAATCTTCTTTCCTCCCTTTTATTTAATAGCTGCTAAAGAGAACAATGGCTATTGGGGAAAAGTAGATTTTTGTTAAGCTTGAAGATTTTTTTAAACCGGAGGTTATAGCTTATTTGTTTCTAAAAGCAAGTTTTGACATGCTAAGTTCTAATAATAGCAGTTTTCATAACATTAATAGGAACATTAATAAGAACATTTCAGATCATCAATAAGAACAATAGGGTCAGGTGGTGGTGGTGCACACCCTTAATCCCAGCACTCGGGAGGCAGAGGCAGGCGGATCTCTGTGAGTTCGAGGCCAGCCTGGGCTACAGAGCGAGTTCCAGGACAGGCTCCAAAGTTACACAGAGAAACCCTGTTTCAAAAAAAAAAGAATAATAGGAATTTTGCTCCACTGAAATTTTAAAATGGTTTGTTCTCTATGGTTGTTTACTTTTTAGATTGTATTTGAACACATGGGTCTTCCACAGATGAGGCTCCCCACCTCCTGTCCCACCAGAGAATATTTTAGGCAGCAGCAACTGTGCATTGACAGGAATCCGTTTCTGGAACAAGAGGCCATGGCTATACCAGATGCTTAAGACTGTGCATTGACAGGAATCCGTTTCTGGAACAAGAGGCCATGGCTATACCAGATGCTTAAGACCAATAGACAGGACGAAAGTGTTGTCAAAATCCCTGACCAAGGCCGTTTCCTTCCTCACACCCAAAACTTTCCCAGGAAGAGTCAAGGCCAAGAGGCATTTTGTAACTACTTGCTGCAAACATCCTTGTGAAGCAGAATAGTAGACCTCACTCTTTTTGATCTAATGATGAGTAGGTTTCAAAATGATGTGTTTCAAAATGTATCTGAGGACTTCTGTTTGAATTCCTACTCTTTTCTAAAAGTAAGTTCTCGAGAAGCTTCCTGGGTGCAAATACAGTCTTCTCCTCCTCCTCCTCCTCCTCCTGCTCCTCCTCCTCCTTTTCTTTCTTCCTATCATATAAAATGCCATGCAGACCAGGTTCTGACCAGAAACAGAATTCTATTTCTCAAGAAACTTTAACAAGCACACCGTCTATGAAAGGATGGCAGAGACAGGGAATTAACAAGGGANGGAGTAGTATCCGGGACAAGAAGGTGAGAAGGCCACACCTTCTGCTGAAGGGACCAGTGTTATAACCCCAGAGCCCCATAAGACTGGGACAGTGTCCCCCAGCAGACAGACTCCCCATAAACCCTGGGGAGTCTGTCTGCTGGGGGACNCTGGCCCTGGCGAAATCTGTCTGCTGCCTTGTGGAGGTAAGCAGGAAAAGCAAATCCTGAGCTTGTTCTTGCTGTGGGCTACCTTCCCTCTGTTCCTCAGAGGGCGCCTCTCATTGGGTGAAACCAATTGGAAACCAGAACAGTGTAGCCTTCGTCAGAGTGGGGCTAAGAAGCACAGAAAGCAGGTTTGGCTTGATGGCGGTAGGGGACAGTGACCAATGCAATCAGAATGTCAGNTTTTATGCAAGGATAATTCTAATTTTGCCAAAAGTGATAAACATGAACTAGATGTTTAAGGTAACTGCCTCGTGGTGGTTGACAACAAATCATTTACTTTTCATTGTGTTTGAAAACCTAAAATGTCATGTATGCCTTTGAATTTTATCTTAGGAAAGAAAAAAGTGCTAACAGGGCAATGAGTTGAATTTTCATTTTTGAAGGAAAAAAAAATCCTCTCGTGGGTAGAAGGAAAGTGTCATCTACAGGAAAATCAAGACCAGACAAAAGGCCTCTGGCTATTTCAAGAGAACACTATTGGTTATGTCATTACTCTGAGGGCAGCACTGTTCGGTGGGGATCAGACTGTGTCCCACTTTCAATCCTTTCCACAGATCTGGTATCCCACTCACACCTGTTAGCATTGTTGTACCACAATGCTGATCTGCGAGATCCAATTTCTTAAACAATAGTGTCTCATCCTAGATTTCACGTCCTGAATGTCAGCCGTGGACATGAACTTCATATAAACAGACTTCAAAATCCCTTCAGTGTTCTGAAAAAGTAGCCAATGTCATTCTCAGAATTTGCTTGATTTCTGATTTTTTTTTTTTTACTCACTTCCTGTCTTCCCTGTTTTGACTTGACTACAGGGGAGGCAAGATGGAGGAACACAGTGACAGTGCTGTCTGCATGGACACAGGTGTCACCCACACTCTGAGCTCTCCTTCTATTCTTAGCACGGCCCNGGGGCTCCTTGTCAGCTCACATTCAGTGCCTAGTGAAGTGAAAGCAGCCACTTCCTCCACAGAAGAATTTAGAATGCCACNGGATGAGATAGCAAATATTTTACGTGCCATGAACAGCTGTCGAAGGCAAGCTTCCCAAACCTGGAATTCTTAACCACTACCAGCTCAATCCTGAGCCAAAGCAGCAGTGTGGAAGAACAGGGGCACTAGTCTAGTCGTGACAAGCATGCGCTGTGTGAACTCAGATGGCTGCGTGAGCTCAGGTGTCCTCGCTGCCCACAAGCCTATTTAAAACTTTAGACCAGCCCACAGCAGATGCGTGACGCTTGCTATCTCTGCTTTGAAATAGTGAGAATTAAGATGGAATTCAATATTTCAATATTTTAGTTTCCTATANCTAATTTATGAGACAACATACACTATGGGTTAACAAATAAAACANACAACAAATANTATACACTGTCTAGGAGCAAAACTCCTGGTAGGGTTCAGTTTAGCTTTGAAAAACTGAATGAGGTCTGTATTGGAACTTCTAAAAACTAAGATACATGGAAATTCCCACTGATGTTTGGGGGAAGGGTAACAACTATAGTGACTTCTAACTAGGTTTCAGACCCAGCTCCCCAGTACTACATTCTAACTGTCTGACTCTATATTTACAAGGGGTCCTCTTTAATTAAGATACACAGCGATAAAAGTTCCTCTTTGAAGGGGCCCCCAACTCTTTCCAGCAATACAGAAACTTTTCATGAAATGAGTAAGAACAGAATCTCTTTACTGAACATGGCTATTTTGCCATGGATTATACAAACTGCCTCTCTGGAATGTTAGACTCACCAAAGAGCAATGCTGGGTCCTCCCTAGTACCCAACTATAGCCTGCTAGTTCTCTGGTGCTTTCNGTGTAAAAGTAGCATCATTTCGAACTGAACAAACACATTTCAGAAGCCTTCCTTTCGGACTACCAATAAGAAAGACAACCTCCACATACCAGCAACTGTGGATATGTTTTTAATCCTCATAAAAGTTACAGCAAACCATCTCAAAGGTTAAACATCCCNGGTGTCGCTGCCTTTCGTCTTCCTCCTGTGGTATGAACAAGAACCAGTAAGGTTTTACTTGGTCCCTAGTGGATCCTTTACCTCCACCACCAAAATTCCATCGTGACAGAGGATGGCAGATAAATCCTTGGTTTCGACACCATCTGGCAGTTTGTATTGTCTGGTGAAACTCCGGGATATAAAGCCGTGCTCGTCCATTCTGGTCCCATGCTGCGCTTTGATCAGCAGCCAGCCCTCGAAGGTCTGGATGATGATGTCCTCGGGCAGGAACTGGACCACATCCAGCAGGATCTGGAAGCGAGATTTGCCTTCTCTGGGTGGCGTCTCGGTGGAGGCTGAGCCCTCTGCAAGAGCTTGCGGCGTGCCTCTGGCTTTCCTCAGGTCCTCGATGGTTGGCCCGGGCAGGGCATATAAAGCATGATCCAGTCTGCAGTCTTCCAAGCCTCGAGCTTCAAACTCCTCCTGATAACGNACTGGGGTCTCTATGAGGTGTCTCAAGATGATTTTTGCCATAGCAGAGGCAACTCCCGCGTTGAACAGCTTCCCTTCCGTGAGCGACCAGCCCCTGGCGTTGCCTGCGGAATTGATTCTCAGTCCTAGCAAGCTTCGTTTCTAGTCCTGTCCAGACAGCCGTTTAATTGGGCCTGAATCAGACCAGCACACTCACGCTTGTCTTTTCACACACACTGACAATGGATGGCTATTTATAGCTGCCTCTCTGAGTTGCATTTAGCTCACAGGCTGCACAAGCCGGCCAGGCAAGGATCACTCTTACATCCTCCCTTAGCCCTGGCAGTCTTGTCTGCCTTGCTTGCCCCAAGAGACAAAGTAGAAACCAGAAGCAGCTCTTGAAGATTTCTGGGTGCGACCTCCCCGTGAACCATGAAGTGTGCGCTCATCTCCGAACGAGCTAGCTGGGCCTCTCCCCTCGCCTGTAAATCCCAAGCAGAGGGAGAAGATTCTAGTTGTGGTTTATGGGAAAGACACACACACACACACACACACACACACACACACACCATCAATTTCAAACAGCGAATAAACTCTACGCCCTTATCATATACTTCTTTTTAGACTTTCGTGCTTAAGGGACATCTGAGCCATATCATCCGGTTGTTGTACATTTGACTCAGCAAAAATGAGACGGGATGGCTGGAAGAGTGTGAAACTTCAGATGGGGGCAGAGGAGCACGGGATTGCCGGAGAACATTCGTGCTACAGTCATAGCAGAGCGAAGAATGTCAACACTTTCAACTATTTCATATTAAAGTTCAGAAAACCTAGGACTAATCTAGTCAATACCCTGCCATTGAATGGGCAAAGATAAACCACATGTCATTTCTCAACTAAGGCACCTTAGAGAATGAGGAAGCTGCTACAGAAGATCCCCAAGATAAGTTAAATAAAAATAAAGCCTGGGTGCTGGTCCGGGGCTCTACCACTGAAGTANGTGGCCCAAGCCAGAGTTGCAAGCTACATTCAAGGCTCCTGGTTTACAGCCCTGCAGTTGACTACCAATGAGTCCACACTTGGCTGTGTCAAAGGCAGTCTAAANTTATTGTTTATGTCATCGTTACTTTCCTTAAGTGCACTAACAGTCAGCAGGAAGTAAGGGCAACTAGTTGTCAACTTGTTTGTGCTTAACTACCTTAAGAGTACAAGTAGGCTTTTCCTGAACTTGGTTTCCTGAATTCTCAGCATGAGACCAATTACTCTCAGGGAGGCAAAACTATAGTTTTAATGGAAAGAGAGAAAGGGGGGGAGACCAGGGATATAGANGTAGAAAGAGAGGGTAGATGNAATCTCCGATACTGCATAATGAACAGTTCAATAGTTTGTGGGTCTCTATAGAGTCACAGGACACAAAAAGACATATGTGTGTCTGTGGCATGACGTTTTCATGGGGGAGATGGATGGGAGATAGGGGGAAAATGACCAAAAATATGCCTAGAGGTGGGACAATGGCACAGTAATTAAAAGATGAGAAACACTGTGTAGTCTCCTTTGCTAATTGCTTACTAAGGCTTCCATGGCACAGTGACTCGTTTGGGGGATGCCAACAACAGTTAGGCTTAGAGTCTGAGAAAGTTCTCTAGAAAGAGCCATGCAANGGCGTATTTACGGTACTTGAGCCAAAAGAGAGCATCATGTTTACAGGAGACAAAAGGCATCTGCACAACCACAGGAAGACTTTAAAATGGGAAGAAGTGAGTTTAGGGTGGAGAGGCCGGCAAGGGTCAGCACGGGAAGCCTGATGTTTCGGTAGTTGTTTCAGGAGTTGGCCAGAACTCTTGTTCTAAAGAAAAGAAAAATTCTTCACATTTTGATAATCAAAAGGCCAGTTGAAGTGTTATTTTTTTTNCAAATGAAATTTAGGTTCTAGCCTAGAATAAAGGAGTTACATCTGTGCCTTGCTTACTTTTCTGGTGACATCTATAAGGAATATGCTTGCCACCATGACCCATTGAGGACATACGTGCATCTGGGACAGGTCATTTAGCTTTATTGCACAGAAACCCTGAGGATGGCACTTGTAACCCCCCAAATTGATTTCATGACTCCAGATTGATCACAAGTGATAGTTAAAAGAAAAAAAAAACAACACTTAAATGTCTACAATATCAGGCAAGGTAGAGACAATACTTTTATTGTCTCCTGGTAAATTTCTTTGTATAATTTAATGATTGATTTGATCTTCTGTCTGTAGCTGTGTATGACTTTGAGCCAGTAGAGGAGGAAGCAGAGTGGTGATAGAGAGAAGCATGGCTCAGTCAACTGCTTGAGAGGTGAGAGGATAAGAGAGGAATCCGGCTCAGGCGGCAAGAGTCCATGGCAAGGAAGAGATAACTTAAACCATAGTTTGTTAGGAACCAAGCATTGCCTTCAGGTTACAGTCTCAGATAACTCAGATGAGGAGAGACAGAATCAGCCAGGGGCTAGCATCNGCTTTGTTTAGTTTTAATAAGACATCTTTAAGAAAATCAACTATAGGTCTGTTTGNAAGAATGGACTAGCAAGAAGTCCTATTGGGCCTTCGTGGGTGGGGTTGGATCCCTACATGGGCAATACTCTATTTCAGATATTTCCTTTAAGCCCAATAGTTTCAGTTTGCCGTCNTCAAGTCAAGCTTCTCTTCAGTAAGGTTCTATTCCACAATGAAACCCAGTGTCAGCTAAGCCTTACGGGAGTTAAGGGGTCTCGTGCACTCTATAGATCTGATCAAGGGGGTCCTATTTAGGATGCTGGTAGGCCAGGGCATAAAACTAATTTTCTGGGAGGAACAGTTTAGTGAACCCCAGGTGGCATGTAACTGAGTAAATACTGAATTTCTGGACACAGAAGAGTGCTTTAGACTATGTCACTGAATCTTCGGTGCAGCCTGTCTACACTCCTCCCATGAGACCAGTATGAAGCATATGTCTCAGGTCCATTTTAATATCGCTATATGAATAGATTCTAACATATCAAAAGCTCCTTTGAAAGTCTGTATTTTTTTAAATGTGGCATAACATGTTAATTTCAGACTTGAAAGAAACAAATCTTTTCAGGGTGTGAACTGAACTAGGAAACCAAAAGCCAGATTTAGCATGAGCTAGTGGTCCATCACTGAGGACAAAGGGGCTCATTTTTAATGTTGTGACTGCCCTCTGGTGGCCAAGACTGGAATTTCATGAACAGAAANCGGATTCTGGAGAAATAACTGGAATTCCAAACAAGCAATTCTTCCTTTTGCCTTCTGGCTACGTTTTCCAAATAAATGTTTGCATATGCTGACTTTTTATTATTTATATTATATTATAGGAGGAGAAAAGATGGAGTGGGGAAAATTTCAAGGATAGATTTTGAACTCTTGCTTTCTGATTGAAAACTAAGTTTAATACATGTGTGTTCCACATAAATATACCCAGAAAGGCATCAAAACTGTGTGATTAAAGAAAACACTTAAGGAACATAAAGTCTCCTGGGATAATCTTTACTCTGCCCTTCACCTGTTTGAGCCAATGTCAAGTCACAATCCCTCTGAGGCTTGCCTTCTTTTTTGCTAGTAAAATCAGAAAACACACCTTTCAGATTTGCAATGAGGTTAGAAAAAATAAAATAAAATGCATAGAATATAACCTTCTGCANAGCAAATGTGCAAGAAGAGTTAGATATTTGGTGTTCAGAATATAATATTAATGAAAAAGATCAAGGTCCTTTGGAGAAAAAATTATTTCATACAGACCCATTTCAACTCAGTAGTTGTGCCGCCATGTTTCTTTAAACATTAATTGAGGCCTCAGAAAATGCTAGATGTTACTGGATAACTTTACAAACCATAATTTCTNGAGCTAGGTTAGGCCAGACCAATCCCGAGGGAGGAAGTTACTAACTAACTATGGCAGCAGAGCTGTCTTTATCAACCAGGATCAAACTTTTTTCTCAATTCCTTCCACATCTGCTCAGAAGCCCTTCAGTGTTGGTAACATGACTCTTGAGTGTCTGGGCCATTGGTCTTGAGGACCTCAAGCCTGCTTTTTACCCCGAGGGAAATTCCAAAGAAATACTCATTACAGTTTGCTCACAAACAGTTCCCGGGCCTTTATGAGTTCTGTCTTCCACAATGGAGTTCACCTCTGAGGTCAGATAAGGACTGTCAGGTTAAAGAGAGTGTGGAGTTGGAGATAGTGAGGTAGAGAGAAGAGCCAGTGACCAGGGGGGACAGAGAAACCAGCAACCTGGGATCTCAGTTGGCAAATATAATATTGCAAAGGGATGGACTGGGTTTATAAGGCTCCTTTGAGGTTTAAAAAATAGAGGAAGAAGAAAGACCATCTCTGTGTCAATTCCTGAAGTCTGCCCAGTAAGTTTCTTCTTTGTGGGCCTGTTGGCCCAGCCACTCCTTTCCACATCTCATGACCCTCTCTCTCCAGCACTGATCTTTGGCACTAGGCTTGGANTTGCCTCCAAACCCCTTCTTAATTGCAAGATTCTGGGGTCATATATAAGAAGCTAATTAATTAATAGGAGGGAGGAAATTTGTCCTCGGGATGCTGGAAGGGAGATTTCCCATCATCTCTCTTTCCCACGCCAGGAAGGCTTTCCTTGCTCACTCCCTATTAAGCTCAGATGCTGAGGCCTTGGTCACCAGCTAGTGCTGCCATTTTGAGAGTTTCTGAGAACTTGAGAAGAGGGGACACAGCTGGAAGAAGTAGGCTATTAGGGGCAGGTCCAAGGGGGTATCTTCTCCTCGGTCCTTTGCTATCCTTCTGTCTCCTGTCCACCAAGAGATGAACAGCTCCCTCTTCTACATGGTCCTGCCATGGGAAAATCCTGTATCATAATGAGCTCAGAAACAGGGGTCCAAGTTGCCACGGACTGAGCCCTCTGAAGCTAAGGTCCCATATAATTGCTCCTCTTTTAACCAACTTGCCTAAGGTGATTTGGGACTGGAATCCCAAGACATTAGGTCCTTTTTACATTCATTTGAGACACACATGGAATACCTCACAGCATGCCATGAGAAGGTCAANGCAAAGCAGGCATCTTCGTGTCTGCCTGACTCTTTCTCCATTAGAAGACCCAGCAAAGATGATACATACTCACGCAAGAGAATTGCCTTAGAACTGGGCACTCCTTATAAACAGAAAAATTGCTAAGAATCAATTCCCAAGCTGTTATTGGCTTTGCCAGTGTGTCTTGGAAAATAACATACATCATTTGGATACAACTTCATTTCTAACACGAGTCTGAGTAGATTTCTGTTGGCCTAGATAAAAGCAAACACGGGTGGTCCCTGACACATGATGGCTTGGCTTGAGGCTGCAAAGGCACACACGTTCAATAGAAACCATACTTCCAGTTTTGACTTTGTATGTTTTCCTGTTCTAGTGATAAGCAATGTCATTCTTTCCAATCCCAGGCAGCCATGTGATCATGAGAAGAAAAATAGCCTTCCCCTCCCTGAATTGGACAGAGCTAGCCTTACCACCCTCTGAGCTTGCAAAAATATCTTGATATTATCCAGAAAGACATTTGTTCCATGCTGCTGTTCCAGGTCTCTACACTGATGGAGATGTCTTTCTGTACGCTGTGAGTATGTGTTGCTCTGATTGATAGATAAATAAAATGCTGATTGGCCAGTAGCCAGGCAGGAAGTATAGGCGGGATAAGCAGACAAGAAGAATTCTGGGAAGAGGAAGGCTAAAGCAGGAGACGGCAGCCACCGAAGGAACAACATGCCAGCAGACCGGTAAAGCCACAGAACATGTGGCAAAACATAGATTAATAGAAATGGGTTAATTTAAGTGTAAGAGCTAGTCAGTAATAAGCCTGAGCTAATGGCCAAGAAGTTATAATTAATAAAAGCCTCTGAGTGATTATTTTATAAGCAGCTGTGGACCACCAGGCCAGAGGAACGAGGGGCATGGCAGGACCTGGACAAAACATTCCCCTACACTGCAGCTGAGTTAGGATGTAGGACCATCTTTGGCACTAAGTGCATTCTGGGAGACCCCAGAGTATGCCATCTGCGTTCCCAGCAGGAAATATGGCATCTTCAAGCTGAGAAATTTAAGGAAAGTTCCAAGAAATCAGCTACATGTAGTAGCAGAAATAACTTGGAAGTGCAGGAATAAGGCAGTTCTTTCATGGGTAATAAGAGCAGGGAGCCGTCAGCCTTTGGGCCTGGACAATGCAGTCCTTCCAGCGCTAGTAAGATAGGGAGCNTTGAGGCCTAGAAAAGCTGAGCCCAGGAAGTAACTAATGTAACTTGGAGTGAGCACTGTGGAGAAAGGNCGATGAAGCAGGAGCTGTGACCCTCAGTTGAGAGGCAGATGACAGGCCCCACACCCTGACAAGAAAGTCAGAGACTGTATCCTCTAACTGCATTTTCTGTCTCTTGCCAGTTCNACCAGGAAGCCAAGCAAGGGACTCACTGAAGCAGTCCATGTGGCCAGTCTGCCTGAGCACAAAACCCGGTGAGAGTGGCTTTGGAGAAGCGGCAAATGCTCAAGCAGTAAAGGCATGTGATGGGGCTTCATACATTACCACAGATACTCAACCAGCAGCTCCCAACACAGCACTCCTAAGTTAACCACACTGTGGTGGTTTAAAAGAAAATGGCCCCCAAAGAGGGTGGAACTGTTAGGAAGTGTGGTCTTGTTGGAAGAAGTNTGTCACTNTGGGGGCGGGCTTTGAGGTTTCCTATGATTGGGATACCGCCCAGTGTGTCAGTCGACTTCCTGTTGCNTGCAAGATGTACACTCTCAGCTATTCCTCCAGCACCATGTCTGCCTGCACACTACCATGTTCCCCGCCATGATGATAATGGACTGAACCTGTAAGCCCCTGCCCCTCACTTAAATGTTTTCCTTATTAGAGTTGCTGTGGTCATGGTGTCTCTTCACGGCAATGAAACCCTAACTAAAACACAAAGTCACACCATAGAGATGTTTAACTAATTAGCCAGGTGAGTTCCCCAGGCAGCAGATCTGAGTCCAGATTTATATGTTGGAAGCACAGTNGGGTTGATTCCTATGAAAGAGAAAGGAATGAAATGTCCACCACAGAGGATTCTGGCTTTGCATCCCAAGAATGAAATGGAATCACCATGGCCCCATTTTTGGTCTAAGAATAAACAGACACTTGAGTACCTGAGTTAATCAGCTCAAGAATAACCATATTTTTCACACTTCCTAGGCCACATGGGTGGGAATTTGTGGTGCCCTCATTCTCAGTGAGGGTCACACTGAAGGCAATAATTGCTCTTGACAGATGAAAAGAAATCTTAGGTATCAGGGCCATAATAGAGGTAGATTGTATGTGGTTCTNTGTTACTGCTATTTGGGGGGGCCCACTACCCAGCTCCCAAATAAATCACACATGGAGGCTTATTCTTAATTATAAATGCCTGGCCTTATCTTGCTTGTTTCTTGCCAGCTTTCTTTAACTTACCCCATCTACCTTTTGCCTCTGGGCTTTTCCCATTTTNTTACTTCTGTAAATCTTACTCTTACTGCATGGCTTGCTATGTAGCTGGGTGGCTGGCNCCTGGAGTCCNCCTCCTTCTCTGGCTACTTCTTTCTTCTTCTCCTCCATCCCTTTTCTTCCAGATTTCTCCTTCTATTTATTCTCTCTGCCTGCCAGCCCTGTCTATCCTTTCTCCTGCCTTGCTATTGGCTGTTCAGCTCTTTATTAGACCATCAGGTGTTTTAGACAGGCACAGCTTCACAGAGTTAAACAAATGCAACATAAACAAAAGTAACACACCTTAAAATAATATTCTACTACAATTGTGTCTATCCTGAAANTCTGAAATTTGAAATGCCCCAAAAGTCTGAAACTTTTTGCACTGACTCTGAAACTTTTTGCACTGACATGAAGCTAGGAGAAAATTCCATGCTATCAATCTTTATTTAATGCAAAATTGGCTAAAATACTGTGTAAAATTCCATGGCTATGCGTATAAGATATAAATAAAAAACAATGAATCTCAAATTTACACTTGGGTCCCATTGTCAAGATATTTCATTATATATATGCAAATAACTCCAAATCTGGGTTGCAAATCATTTTTGGTCCCAAGTATTTTGAATACAAGATGCAATTCTGCCTACAAATGACTGGGGAATGTGTCTGTGATTATGAAATCTCAAGAGTCATTCAGTGAGGAGGTTAAGATTACAAAGACAGAACAACAATAACAACAGCAAAGTGTAAGACACACGCAGTGCCACTTGAAAGGGGCAAGAAAACTGCTGAGTCATTTCTAGTGACCCAGTGGGCACAAGCACACACACACACACACACACACACACACACACACACACCAGCTCCAGCAGCATCCACAGGACCTCTCAGGTTCCTGAATGAGAACAAGTCCTGATACTAACACACAACTTTGTTTCTGATACAAAGGAGCTCAAAGTGCCAACACCTTCCACTTGTCCCTATTCTGTCTCAACTCTTGCTTTTANANATAGCAAGATTTGCTAGATGGCCTGAGATCTTCAATGTCCCAAACCTGGAATCATCTACTTCCTCTAGTAAACCCAGCATCTTTTTGATGGGGTCAGTATTAAGANATTTCTTCCTGTAGATCAGGGGTCTCATAGTTCCTAGGCCATTTCCACAGACATCACTGGAATGTAAATTCACAACTTTACAACAATTCTACCTCTTCNGCAAGAAAACTACACATATTAACAATCATTCCTCAAGGCCCTCTAGCACCCTACTCATATTTTAAAAATTTTTAATTTTATTTATTTGTGTGTGTATGTTATGTATTGTTGGTTGTTTTTTACTCTTTACTCTGCTCTTTGGGGGCCTACCACTCAGCTCCCAGATAAATCAGACGGAGTCTTATTCTTTCTTACGAATGCCCANCCTTAGCTTGGCTTATTTCTAGGCAGCTTTTCTTAACTTAAATTATCCCATCTACCTTTTGTCTCTGGGCTTTTATCTTTATCCTATATACTTTACTTCTTACTCCGTGGCTTCCTGTGTAGCCGGGTGGCNNGCCCCTGGAGTCCTCCTCCTTCTCTGGTCCTAGATCTTTTCTTCCCAGATTTCTCCTCCTATTTATTCTCTCTGTCTGCCAACCCTNTCTTTCCTTTCTCCTGCCTCACTCAGCTCTTCAGCTCNTTCAGCTCTTTCTTAGGCCAATCAGGTGTTTTAGACAGGTAAAGTATCACAGAGTTAAACAAATGCAACATAAAAGAATGCAACACATCTTTGCACCATTAAACAAATGCTCCACAGCATAAACAAATGTAACATATCTTTAACTAATATTCTACAACAGGTGTATGTTCTTGTAGTGAGGGGGGGGTGTATGCATGCTACAGCTTGTGGAGGTCAGAGGACAACTTGCAGGAGTTGGTTCTCTCCTTTTGCTGTGTATTCCATCAATNGAACTGAGGTCATCCAGTTTGTGTGGCAAGCTCTCTTATCCACTGAGCCACCTCATTAGCTCCCCACTTACACTTTTATTTGTTTTGTTTTGATTTTTTAGTGTAATGTTTATGAATATA
>LZPO01087192.1:61060-74994 GCA_001675575.1 Neotoma lepida | reverse complement strand
GAGACCACCAGTGACATCACCACAAACACCAATGAGCAAAGGTAAAAACTGAGTCTTCAAGTTAAGCTTCATTTAGAACTTAAGAAAGGATGCTGAGAAAGAATCTGGNTAACANCCTAGAAAAACTTCCATCTCCTTTCTCCAGGAGGNNCATGGGAGGGGACAAAAGCATCAACGGACATCTCAGTTTGGTCCCTCTGGTTAGGTAGAGAAGGTCAGCCACATTCTGAGAGTGGTGATATCTCACCTCGTTATCTTCCCCATTTGTTGATGTCTAGACTCAGGCATTATCTTGAAATGTTGTGAGTNTGTGTCTGTTTTTATGAACTTCTCCAGAGTACCACCTGGGCTAGCAAGTTAACTCAAAACAAACAACTTATTAACAGCCTGTGGTTGCTAAGCCATTAGCAACTTGTATGGGCAGGCTCCTTTTTACATCATAGAATTCAGAAGTGTCTCTATCNTTATTCCCTACCAATTAGGGGAGGTGAAAGCATTCTGCTATGGTTAAGGAGGTGAATCCCTGAGGACTAGAGAACATTCTGTGGAAACACAATCACCTTCACCTCCTGGCACTCATGCCCTGTGTTCTGTTCTCATACCAGACAAGGNTGCCTCTAGGGCCCATAGGATANCACAGAAATGAAAGTGTAGTGCTTCCAAGGTAACATAAGATATACTGNGAATTCTTCCTAGCCCTCCCTCTCTTAGGTCCCTCATAGAGGAAGACAGGCAGTACATAGTGACACTTTCATCCTGTGGAGGAACTGAGTCCCCCTTCCCACAACCAGAGCATGTAAACAAACAGCTTTGGAAAGGGATGGTCCAGTCTTCAGAGGCCCACAGCCCTGGCAGCATCTTAACTGCCCCCTTACAAGATCCCACAACAGAACCACCAAGAAAAGCTGCCCCAGACACAGAGGTAATAAATGTTAATTGTTTTTAACTAGTAAGTGGTCAAATGATTTGTTTCATAGAAACTGGTGGGTCCGGATGTTTCTAGTTTTCTATCACTATCACTTTTCTTCTCTGTCCACTAAAGATGCNACAACAGAGTGTTTTAAATCATCCCTCATGAAGTGATGGTATAAACGATTCCTCTTCTCTTGTAATCACGCTATGCGTTTTCTGCTCTCTTTGCCTTAAAGAGACACATGAGGGNANGTCACAGAGGAGCTTCTAAGGCATCCATCAANGGTGTCCATCTGATCACTCATGGGACTCACCCTAGTCACATGGAATGCCCAAAAACTAGCAAGGTATCTCAGTAAGTGCCAGTCCCAGACAAAATAATGCTCTAGTTCAGAAAATGAGTTTCTGGATTACATTTCCCACAAGAACTGCCCTCAAAACTCAGGTTTCATCTGAGCATTGTCAAGTTCAGGAGGATGCAGTAGCAGATGAACAACAATGCCAGAGGTCCAGGCTAGACCTTCCTCAGAAGGAGGGGACTCTCACCGACTCTTCCAGCACTAATACGTGGCCTACCCAGGGTCTTAGATTCTTTATAGTTCAGTTTATAAACCTATGGATTAAATACCTCCTGGTAATTTTTCTTCNGTTCTAACCTGTTGACATCCTACCCTGTGGAGCAATGTCCAGACCCAACAAAGGCTAGAGCATCAACAATCATCCCCTTGAAGACTTGAGAGGCTGACCCATGCATACCNCTAGACACACAGTAAGAACAGAATGAATATAAATTATGATTTAAAATAGAATTTAAAGTTTTTGTGTCATGATAAAATCATCAAATGGCCATTTCTGTGCCATTTCTCTTTAGCACTGTGATGTCATAAAAGACCCTTGAAGTGANGNTGTGGAGGCAGGAGGTTCAGAAGTTCAAGGTTATTCTTGNATACATAGGGAATTTAAGTCCAGCCTGGGAAAGATATAGTTTCTTAGAAAAAAAAGTGACATTCACTCTCAATTCTATGTATATTAGGTGTTTATACCCACTTTATTGGAGAGTGGTGACACTGGTAGGTATTTTAATTTGAGTTTATTTACAATGCTTGCATTAAGCACAATGAATGTCCCATGTTGGAGTGGCTGCTTACACACAGCTTTTCCCTTCTGTCTCCTTTCAATCCCTTGGAAAGCTAAGCCAAGCTGTCAGGGCTAAACCCATCATTTATTAGAACTTTTAGACATGNCCTGACCTCCTGTCTCGATGCTATCACCTCCATTTCCTAAACATAAATACATAGCCAAAATGGCAGCAGTATGTTAAGAGCCATTTCAGAAAATTTTGGAGATCTTGTTCTAATCTCAAGCAAAAATTCATATAGCAANTTTTTTCATCAAACTCAAGTCGACAATTCAAATAGAAATTAAAAAAAATCAAACATCCTAAAATAACATTGTCTAAGATATATTAATTTGACAGTAAGATATTAAAATCTTTGTTTTGAATAATTAAGTAATTATGCTTCTATAAAAGCATAAANTTTGTATGTACATTACAGATACCATGAATCATAACATACAGTAATCTGAAGTCTGAGCTCAGATGTTTCAGGCAGTAATTCTTGGTATTAAGTGATGGAATGACAAAGTGCATATGTGTGTTAAGAACCAAGGCTGGAGCTGGAAAGATGGCTTAGTGGAAGAGTAGGTTTTCTTATTGGCCATCTCCCCAGCTCCCCAACCCCACCNCTTCTTGACTCCCCTTCAGGCAAATCATTCCTGGGATCTGGGGCTTCCATACCATTATAACACAATCAGAGCATGGGTAACAACTGGTACCCCTGCCCATGGGACTCAAACAGCGTTTCTTTCCACAGAAAATGCAAATCAGTAATGCTTTTTTCTTTCCAAAGACTCTCAATGACATTTCCGGTGACATTGAGAGATGGGCATGTCTTTTGTGGAAGTGGAATCCTGAGATTNCTGTCGATGCCATCCTGGTGCTGTGTTCTGAATCCCAACGCTGAAGATTCAGAAAGTGCNGAGCTCAGTGTTTTCTGTGGAAATTGTAAACTCACATGAGCTGACAGAAACTCATTTCTCTTCCTACCTTATAGACCATGAGAAGTGGCTTGGTNTGGGGAGAATTTAGTTCTCCAAACTTCAAAAGATTAGCTTGCTATTTACTTTTAACATGCACAGCATTAGAAAATGTATTAGAGCTGGGCGGTGGTGGTGCAGGCCTTTAAGCCCAGCACTTGGGAGGCCTTTAAGCCCAGCACTTGGGAGGCAGAGGCAGGTGGGTCTCAGTGAGTTCGAGGCCAACCTGGGTCTACAAAATGAGATCCAGGACTGTTATACAGAGAAATCCTGTCTTGAACACCAAAAATGAAAGAAAGAGAGAGAGAGAGAGAGAGAGAGAGAGAGAGAGAGAGAGAGAGAGAGAGAGAGAGAGAGAGAGAAGAAAACATATCTGTTTGTGTTCTTGGAAAGAAATCCGCTCAGAAGTCAGTTTCACTCATGCTTCTGCTTCCCTCTTCCAGACAGAGTGCCTGGCTCTAAGGGACGCAAGAGGACTGACATGCCAGGATCCATCTGCCACCAGAGAAGGGCAAGGGTGGACAGACAGACACCCCAACTTCTCTCCCCACCGAGGGGGACCATTCTGAGATGTGTCCTCAAAGGTTTTCAGGATTAGACCTTAGTTATCCACAGTGGTACCCTGCTCATTAATACAATCTTATGCTGTTTTTCCCTCCTTTCCTGACTCACTTATCAGTCCCATTACCATATTTCCTGGCATTATCTCACAAATAAATAACTNGCATCTAAGTCTTTATTTGGAATTAGCTTTGGGGGGCAAATCATAATCTGAGATTGTATTTCAGAAGTTGTACGTGCAGTCTCACAGACCTCCTGTGAGGGTGACCTCTGAAATGTTAAGAATCAGTATTAACTAGGCTTTCAGACTGGAAAATTCTGAGTCCATTGCTCCAGGCCCTGCACAGACCAGGAGAAACTGGGAGATTGCCTAGAATACAGTAGGGTACTGGAAAATCAGGGTAAGGCTTAGAAAATATTGCTGAAGGGAGGGCTAGGCAGGTGAGCTCTCTGGGAGCCTGGGTAGGACAAGGAGGCTGGATTTTGATGTCCTTAATGGCAACTTCAATCTGGCTGACACAAGTTTATAGCAATTGCTTAAGATCAGTGGGACATAGAGAAAGAGCATGAAGCATGAAGAAATGAAAAGAGAAGCAAGACTTTTGCAAACCTGCTGCAGAAAGCAGAACAGGAAGACACATAGAAAAAGGTCTGAGAAACAAGGCCATGCTGAACCCAAACTTGAAGAAACCACTTTCGGTCACTGTGGGACTTCACAATGTCTGAGAGCACAGGCCAAGAACTCTCACTGCTAAAGCTAATTGAGGGAACCAAGATAGGAAAGGCCACCTTGGAGGCCCACAGGAAAGCAGTTCGCTATTTTCAGCCCAGAGAGGCTAAAATTATCAGTGGAAGGAACTGACATAGATAAGGCCCAGGAAGCTGAAAATACACACGATTGACTGAGCTCCCAATGGACCAGAAAGCTAAGGAAGAAGGGGACAAACAGCCCCAGGCTTGAGTATTCTGCCACCAGAGCAGTAAAGATGGGCATGAGAAAGTCAGCTCTGGCCTCTGCTTTCTGGCTTCAGGGAATTGGAGTAAACAGAAGAGGTCTAGGAAAGAGAAGCAAGGGCTTCCAGCAGGCAGGGTTACAGTCCCACTTACGGTGGCTAAGAGGTTGCGGCTCCATGGTCCTGGGGCCTCACAGTCCATCANGTTATTTCTTGATGATTACGGAGAGGAAGACCACTAGAAGGGGAAATAATTGCTGCTGACCATGTGATTGAAGTGTTAAGATCTAGTAGATGGAGAGAATACCTGGGTGAAGCCAACACACAAGCAACCTGATAAATTTTAAATTAGTTTCCCAAATAGAGGCCTGCTGTTTTGTCTTTCTACACACTACAGGGGCCCCTCAGTGGGACACATGTCTTCCCTCTGCTGCCCTGATTATGTCAACAGCATTGCAGGTACTCTTGCTTCCATCTGCATCCAGCCAATGTGTGGCTCTGAAAGGAGGTCAGAGAAAGAGAGAGATGGGGAGGCAGGCAACTGATTTCCCTGGGTTCCCCCTAAAAGGCCATTCCAAACACACCAAAGATCATTACTTCTCTCAAGAGGCCTAGAAGAGGTGGAAGAACTCCNTATTACCTTCTTGTCCCTTTGTCTAGTAGCCCTTGAACAACAACTCTAGCTGCCAGACATGGATTTTTCCACTAGCCCTGTAGTTTCCTAAGACCCCCACCCTTCCCTTACATTTGGTCCTTGTATATAGTCTGAATGACCCATCTGAATACACCACCTCCTCCCTGTTATGGCCCATTTGGTGCACTGGTAGTGAGTGGACAAGGGATGAGCCAGCCAGCTGGGCAGACTGGGAGGAACAGGATGAGAGTAGCTGCATATGATTCATACCTGAGCTCCCTGTAGACCTTAGAGAGAGCTGGCATTCAATACCATGTCTAGTCCAAGGGCTCAAAACAAAGACCTAGACAGGGCCCAAAGTAGTTGCTCTGAAAAATCCTTTTCCACCTGACCAGATAGATGCCAGAAAGCCAAGACTAAGTTTCAAACCTGATGATATTCAAGGTGGGTTGTCGATGAGGGTGAAGGTTCAAGGCCCGTGGTTGGCAGTGAATCTGCTGTTCATTTGNAACCAACAAAAACTGTTACTGTCCTGCCTCATACTCCCTGGAAATCCCTTGATTTCAGGGGGCACCTGTGAAGGACCCAGTGTGGAAATCAAAGGTCAACTTCAGTAGGAGATCCGCTTTCCATGGAGAGACTGAGAAGTTCCCTTAGAAGTCACTCTCNCTAACGTGGCTTTTAGAGAGTCTGTGAGCCATAAAGTCAGGAACCTTGGGAGTCCAGCTGGAAAGCCACAGAGTAAGGCTAGGAGTCCAACTACAAGGAAAAGTGGCCCACTTAGAGACCAATCATTCATTTGCTGTCCAGGAAAAGACCCACAGTTTGAGAAGAACACATGCTAGGTATCATAAAGCCTTGTGGTGAGACAGCACAGCAGGGAGGGAAGGCTGGATGGGGGCTGGCTGTGAAGGGCTGTCTATGTAAAGGGTCTTTCTCTGTCCCACCAGCCAGCTGCCAAATAATGGCATGGAGACTTCTTATTAATTATAAAAGCCCAGCCTACAGCTTAGATGTGTTTTCAATTAGCTCTTATAACTTAAATCAGTTCATTTCTATTAATCTCTATTCTGACACGTATTTCCCATCCTGCTTCTTCTGTGTCTCCTGGCATCTCTGACNTTCTTCTTCCCAGAGTCCTCTCTGTGCCCTAAAGTCCCACCTATACCTCCTGCCTAGCTATTGGCTATTCAGCTCTTTATTATAACAATCACAGCAACACATCTCCACTCAGTGTCCCCATGGTGTATTCCTAAGCATAGATTTTCAGAGACCCCCAGAGACATTGTGTAATACAGGGGTCCACAGGAGAGAAAAAAGGATAATAGGGGGACTACCTGGCACCAGATGCCTAGGTTCACAGACAGACCAGGTCTGGACTNCATGGAGACAGCATCACTGCTCCAAAGAAGACTGAAGATAGTCATTTTCTGTTTGGATTTGGAAGCTCTCTCTACCTGAGACCCATAGCCTGGGCAGGGCAACCCTATTTAGGAGGTGGCATTTGAACAATGGGCAAAATGTCCCAGAGGCCTTATGAACCAAATAAGACACTACCCAAGGCTCCCTAGGAAGATGTGGATAGATGAGCTTCACAGAAAATAAAGTCTTCCTCCCCGCCACAGGAAGCAGGTCAGAGTTATGAACCAACAAATACTGAGCCGAAACACTAATAAAAACCTGTTCCCATAGACTGGGAGGCATTGGCATGATGGATGAGGAAGGTGTAGTTCTGTTTTATCCCATCCAAAATATGAGCAAGGATAGAAAACGATGGGAAAGAAAGGCATGATGGGGAAGATATATTCCTAAATCGTTAATTTCAATCCTTTTTAGTCATATCAAAGGGCTACACTGATGGACAANATGTAAGAGACAAAATGGAAAGGAAAGGCCCCTAATGAGCTGCTCGGAAGGCACCAGGCTTCCTGGGTTCTCATTGGAAGAACATCATCAAAACCTTCACATGNCANAAGCTCTAGCTTCCAGGCCGCGAGCTCCCGGGAGCACAGAAGGGGTGAAAATGAATAGTCCAATCACTTGCTCTCTTGTAATTGCCAGGAACAAAAGGTTGCTTCTCAAAATGCGTCACTGTCTGTTCCTTACAAGATGGCTGACCCTCCGATTAGAAGCTGTCCACCACCTCGTCATTTTCTAATTATATCCTGTATTATGGTTTCTTATTTCCATCACACTTCTTTTGGATGTCTGTGAGGGAAGGATGTCTTCCCAGGGCCTAAAAATAGCAAGGTNGTAACAATTGCAGCTAGTGCTTGGTATGTTCTAGCAAAATAGGAAGCTCTGTGTTTCACTCTGGTTTTCACAATGACCCTAAGGACTATACTCAGGCCCATTTTCCAGCTTAGAAAGCTGAGGGTCAGAGAGTTTAAGTTGCTGCTTGTAGTGGAGAGTTGGGATATGCAGCATGGAGCCCTAGAGTCCAAGCCTCAAACCATGGAGCTACAATGCAGAGGTGGCTGTTTGTCTCTACATAGATTAGAGGACTATGCTCCAGAGCCTTACAACGGAGGGAAAAGCCAGGCATCGTGCATGTGTATCCCATGGAATTAGCTGAAAGTTGTGTTTAAAATGAATGAACAAACCCAGTTTGTATANGGTAAGAGCTGGTGTTGAATCTTTTCAGCAGAGCNTTCATCATTTCAAAGCAGCTTTCATCAAAACAAAATTGATTTTGTCCATGCATTTGATACTGACGTTCTCCCATATTTTATTTCTAAAGATTTCCATGGAACATATTTTCCTCTATTATCATGACTCTCCCGGACATAGCTCTTAATCTCGCATAAGCTGAGTAGTGTGTGGAGGTCAAACAGCATACCAGGAAAAGAAATAGCCAGTAGGGCAAATGCCAGCTATGGCTTGTTATTCCCAATGCTAATATAGTTTAAGGTCATTTCATTGGGTTTTGTTTTGAACAAAATGCATTTATTGCCTAATTTAGCATACAGTATAGGCTCTTGAATGAGTAGCATCACTCAAGAGGAGATCACATAAAGAAACAAACTATTTAAGGATATAGTATGGAAAGAAGTGTGCTCTGAGGTGCAGGGGACAGCAGTTAAACCAACTCTCCTTTGTCCTATTGGTTTTTGACTTAAAAAAAGATATTAAAAAAGAATAAGAAATAAATAATAGATTTTTTCTATGAATTAAAATGTAATAAAACTCCAATGATTATTATGAGTAAATACTTCCTAGCAATAATATTGATTTTTAGAATTTAATGCAAACTTAGAAGCATGTGTTAGAGCTTCGGTTGTGAGGGAAGAGGAAAAAGACACTTGCTGTGAAGTATCCTGTTCTGTATTTCAGAAATCCANCTCAACTGCTCTCTGNCCCTCCTGCTCCTCTAAGCTGCCCCCCCTCCCGAGAATCCTCTAACTTCCCTCTGCCTGTACCACTCTCCTTGCCTTGAGGGTTCAAAATGAACNGGGGATGTGTTAAAGTCTNCATCTTTCCATTTCATTCACAGGAAGAAACGNACAACAAATCATTTCTAAAGAGCAAGAGATCNCATCGATAGCATTTAAACCAGAAATCTTAATCAGATTCCTCACATACAACAAGAACAGATGGCATCTGGTGATGTAAGCAAAGCCATGGAGGTGCGTCCACTTACATAGGAGCAATGAGCGAGCCTCAGTTTCTTCCTTCTGGAAGCTGATAAGGAAACTCTGGTAGACTTTGAAAGGAATTATTTCCTGTCCCAAGACTTNGACTGTTNGCCCAGCAGAGGAGCTTGGNGGCACCAGATCTCACAGCAGTACCTACAAAAACAATGTCTTCCANTTCTTGAGGTCCCTGAGGTGATCACAGCATTCGGACACAGTAATTACTTGCAGAACAAATTGGCCTGTCACTAACAGCAGAGTCTGAAGGACAATATAAGGAGAAAACACCAAGGATCTGCATCTGATAGTTGATCACTGATGACTTTAGAAGTACCTGGCCTGAGGAGTGATCATAACAAGAATTATACAACTGAGAAGGGAATTTTGATATTTCTGTGGTATGCAAGATGAGGATAAGGTCACCCCAAAAAATGTCTGTAAGGACAATGATGATCAGTTTTCAAAGGGAGCACATATTGTGTCTGATACACACACACACACACACACACACACACTGAAGCAAGTCTTGGATGAGTCCTAAATATGTGTATATTATAATTCTTTACGTCAGTGGGGTTAGTATGTACCCCCAATTAAAAATCACTGACCAAGATGATGTTAATCTCAAAGGAGATTGAGATCAAGTTTAGGTAAAAGNCACAACGAGCGACAATCTGGCTNTAGGGTTGTTGACTCCGATCATCCAAGAATTAGCACCATTCAGATTAATGTGGAACCAGAACCAATTCGTATTATTTCAGTGCTCCCCTGAGACTTCATCATGAGAGGGCATTGAAAAATCTCCAAGGAATTCTCATGAAGTACAACGTTTCTGGAGTACTACATTGATAACATTCTTCTTGTACAGATTTAACCAATTAACTTACTGTTTTATCTNCACAAATGTATCACATTTAAAAGGACAGAGCACGATCCTTTTCTGGCAGAAGATGAATGAATATAAAACTAAAAAACCCAAGCACTATTTATAGTCCTTTACTATAAAAAACGAAGCTGAACTCATCTTTGCTTTTACATTCTAAAGTAAATACAAAATTAACTTTCCTCCGGAGTANCACATTAGAGCTCTGCAGAGCCACCACTAGAGGGCACTATAAACAGACTACAGCACAAATAAATCCCCTAGACCTTGACTTCCTGGTAGAGCTCTCTACAGCCTTTGCCTTGCTGAGTTTTCAACAATTAATGGCAAGAGAAAGAAGATACTTATCTTTGAGACTCGGTTGACTTCTTACCCCGTATCTAGTTTCCACAACATCTACATGAATATGACTTAGGGGATTTCCACCAGGGTTGAAAATGTGCAAAGTAACATTAGGAGGCTCCGCCTGAGTAACAGCAAACCAAACACTTTGCCTCAGGTTTCCTTGANTCTGAAAGCTTTTCAAATATTTTATGATGCATCACCAAATTACAGAATGACGCCATCTGTGTGCTTACCCTGAGATTTCACGAGGAGATACATATATTTATTTNAGTTTTTTTAAGAAACACATTATGGAGGCTGAGGAAATGGCTCAGTGGGTGTTTGCTCTGTAAGCATGAGGACTTAAGTTTGAATCCCCAACAACCACATTAAAAACAAAACGACAACAACAAAACACCTGTGAGTTCAAGGCCAGNCTGATCTACAGAGTGAGTTCCAGGACAATCAGGACTACACAGTGAAACCCTGTCTCAAAACACAAAACAAAACAAAACAAACAAAAATGGCATGGTCACGCATGTAACCCCAACGTCGTGGGTGAGTGGCAGGAAGCCAGATCTCAGAAGTTTTCTGGCCAGCAGTCCAGCTGAAACACTGAGCTCCAAGTTCAGTGTGAGGCCCTGCCTTAAAGGAGCTGGGTTAGGAGTGATAGGTGAAGATAGCCAGTGTCTTCTGGCCTCTNAATCAGGACTACACAGTGAAACCCTGTCTCAAAACACAAAACAAAACAAAACAAACAAAAATGGCATGGTCATGCATGTAACCCCAACGTCGTGGGTGAGTGGCAGGAAGCCAGATCTCAGAAGTTTTCTGGCCAGCAGTCCAGCTGAAACACCAACCTCCAAGTTCAGTGTGAGGCCCTGTCTTAAAGGAGCTGGGTTGAGAGTGATAGGTGAAGATAGCCAGTGTCTTCTGGCCTCTACACACACACACACACACACACACACACACACACACACACACAAAATCAATCAATCATATTATGGAGCAGGCCAAAGCCTTTTAAAATTATCTCCTAGGTCCACTCATTTCCCTTCTTCCCTACTTTTAACAAGTTCAGAAGAAACCGCTACTGAGAGTTGATACGTGTCCTTCTCACCCTTACCTGGAAGGGCCTCCATTGATATTACAGTCATCTCTCNATGTCTGTGGAATTAGCATCATGGATTCAACTAAGGAGAGATGGAAATTANTCAAGGAAAAGCTCAGCTATACAGAGGAGGTACAGGCTTTTTTCTTGTTACTCTCCAAACAATATAGCATAAAAACTATTTACATAATATTTAAAATGCATGAGGTATTATAANTAACCTAGAGATAGTCTAAAATATATGGGAGGCTATGCGTGGGTTATATGCAAATTGTATATGTAGATTATATGCAAATGCATTTTTATAAGAAGAGATTTGAGCATCCACAAGGAGAACTGCAAAGGGTCCTAGAACCAATTCCCCATGGATACCAACATATAAATGTGTAGTCTATTGTCATGGTCCAAAAGGTACTGGTTTCTTTCTTTTCTTCTTTTTGGATTGTTTACTTTATCCCTCCCACTGGATTGAAAATCATATTTTCTTCCTATTCTTCTAGTACTTTATTTTTAGTTCACTATATATATTGCATTTAAATTCCTCAGGATCTTTTAATATGTTCTCCCTTGTTCTCACCTTTCATGCATCTATTGCATTGCCCTCACGCCCACTCCTTTTAACATTATTACTGCCCATTACTCATAAATACTTCGTTCCAAATTTTCTAGTGTTGGTAGTGGGAGTAGCATTTCTCTTCATTTTGCTGCTGAAGTCCATAAATAACCTCCTGGTCTTTCTTCCAATCCATCTGAATATCATTATCCCTTTCATTTTGGCAAGACATGTTTAGTGTTTTGTGTTTTCATTATGTCTTTCTGCCTCCCATGAACGCTGTGCTACATTCTACCTTCACTGCACTGGAAACAAGTAATATGCTGTGATGGTTTGAATAAGAATGGCCCATATGGACTCAGACATTTGAATGCTTGGTCCCTACTTGGTGGAACTGTTTTGGGAAGGGTTAGGAGGTGTGGCTTTGTTGGAGGGGTGTTTCACTGGGGGTGGGCTTTGAGGTTTCAAAAGCCTATGCAGGGCTCAGGCGCTCTCTCTCTCTCCTGTCTCTTATACACATCTAGATGTGTATAAGAGACAGGTCTTATCACAGCAGTAGATATGTAATGAAGACAATGTTCCATCATATTTCTTTCTAAACTTGAATCCTCTGATACAGAACAAGCTTCTGCCCACTTGTCCATCAAATCCTCTGTGTTTATTTCTTCATTGTGATTTTTTTTATTATATCCACAGGCAGCTCCTCCTCTTCTTTTCCTCTATACAAATACTGTTCTTCTTATTCTATTCAAGAATCAATTTGTGAGAGCTTCCTGCCAACTTCTCCATATCCATCCTTATCTCTTGAAGCTCTTGAAGTCCTGTCTCTTATACACATCTAGATGTGTATAAGAGACAGGCAGTAGACATGTAATGAAGACAATGTTCCATCATATTTCTTTCTAACCTTGAATCCTCTGATACAGAACAAGCTTCTGCCCACTTGTCCATCAAATCCTCTGTGTTTATTTCTTCATTGTGATTTTTTTTTATTATATCCACAGGCAGCTCCTCCTCTTCTTTTCCTCTATACAAATACTGTTCTTCTTATTCTATTCAAGAATCAATTTGTGAGAGCTTCCTGCCAACTTCTCCATATCCATCCTTATCTCTTGAAGCTCTTGAAGTCAGTTACACAGTTTAACATTGATTATGTATGCACTCTTAAGCCTTGGATTAAAGGATCACATCCCTTGTATCAGAAAGCAAAATTTGTCATTTATTGACTCTTTCATTTGAGTTCAAATTCAAAACATTTTAGCAGTTAAATACAAAGCACCTGTAATATTTGTAGAAAATTTTTCTGCTCTGGCTTTATGAGTGGCTTCAGGTTTCTCTCTCTTATGTCTTCCTATCACTTTTATAGAGTTCACACATCTAATGACAATGAATGTGCAAGTCTCTGTGGGCCATACATTGTAGAGAAATGCAAAGACATGGGGCACAAAAGCTACCCAACCCACTCACACTCCTACATGGGGTAAGGTACAATCTGGACACAGCTGTCTGAGTTTGTACCTCAATTCAAGCACTTTGTAGCCACGTGGCTATGTGATCTTGGCAAGTTCTTCTCCAAGCTTTAGTTTGCTATTTACATAATGGCAAATGGAGCAGCATTCTCATTGGAGAGGAAAGACAAGTAGAGGTGTGGGTCTCCAGTTACTCCACTGAGACAGCATATGGCAGTCTGTTGACCTGGATATCATACTTCAGAAAGGAGACACACACTCCTCACACTACTGCTTATAGAGCTTCTAAGGTGGCAGGTTGGAAAAGCCCTGGCTCCACCTTGGCGTGATCAGGACCTGGAATTCAATATCGGTAGGATGGGGTAGCATTTTGCCTGCAGCACTATTCAGGTTAGCATCTTCGGCTGACGTTAGCGCCTGGTGTTCTGCTTGCAAGACCAGGGGGCTGAAGTAGAAGCCAGTGGCAGAGCCATCAGCTCAATTTTCACGCCTCAGAACACCCCAGCTCCTGTGAGGAGAGGACTCGGGCTATCAGAGTTTGAGTCTCAGTTCAGCCACCCGTTAGCCAGGCAAGTCTAGCTTTCAGGGTTGGTTTCCATGAAACTTGGCAGGTAGCCAGCACTTCTTTTCTGGGAGGTCACCATGCAGGGAATCATTTTCAGACCAATTAATACTCTCTTAACTTTCTTCATCAGTGACACAGGGATGATAATTGTTTGGGTGGCGTGAGTTTTAATTGTTTATATAGAAAATGCATGAAAGAGAGGCCAGCATATGTGAAACTCTCAGTATTAGTCTCTTGTAT
>LZPO01087192.1:24906-40604 GCA_001675575.1 Neotoma lepida | reverse complement strand
AGTGGGAAAAACGACTATAATCTGTTTTCCAGAAGATCACAGAAGGTGTAAGTTGAACACATCCAGTGCTGGGCCCCACCCCTCAGGGATTTGCATTCCTTTACAAGTTCATAGGAAATGCTGATGTGGTTGGTCTGAGAACCCTAGTTTAATATTAGCCAGACATCTACAGTGCATGGATATTTTAAATGTCTGCCATTTCTTACTTGCATTCCCATTAGTCTTTGTAACAATATAAGGCCAGCTTCATCAACNGCCTTTTCTGCAATTAGGCCAAGTTTCCACCCTCCTTGCCATGCAGAACCAATTTTCCAACCAGGTCTGGCTCCAAAGTCTGTGCTCTTTCTTCTGCAGCAGGTGTCATCAATTACTAAGAAGGGAGTATTAGGAGGAGCCTGAGACTAAACAATAATTTCCTAGAACTATTTCCTACCAGCTCCATTTCTGATCTTATCCTGTGGTCGCGAACACAACCTGTTCCATTTCACTTTGCTAAGCGAATTGTAGGGCTGGGGAGATAGCTCTGTTAGTGAAGTGCTGCAGCGTAAGCCGNAAAACCCAAGTCTGATCTCCAACACCCGAGAACAAAGTGACCATGGTGGATAGCCAAACTGGGGAGTCTAAAACCCCAAAGAGAGATCCCGTCTCAAAAATGAACCCTAAGGAATGATACCTGAGGATGATTTCGGGTCTCTACAAGCTCTCTCTCTCTCTCTCTCTCTCTCTCTCTCTCTCTCTCTCTCTCTGTGTGTGTGTGTGTGTGTGTGTGTGTGTGTGTGTATGTGTGTGTATTCTGCACAATATAGCCAAACTGATGAGAAAGAAGAAGACTTACAATGAGCTAGGATTCTAATCGTTTGATTAAAAAAAGAAGCTAGAAAATGTCCAACCCACCAAATCTCCAGTAGTTTGCCCACAATGTCACTCTTGGCTTCTCACTCTTTGCTACAACACCATTGCCCTCTGACACCACTGTGTTTATCCTCCCCAATAGTGAGCAGAGAGCGGAAGAATCTTCAGTTCCCTTCTGGAGGGCCAGCTCAGAATGACCCCAATCCTCCACACAGAGAGCCCTCCAAGGGCCACTGCCCTGAAGGGGCATTTCCTTTCAGTTCTCTGAAACTCCTGTCTGTCCCTTCAGACATAAGGGGCTACCCCCGCCCTCAGAGTTCCCCACTCTCCATGGGTTTCCTGCTCCTTGCTCACACTTTTGTGAATATCCTGCCCTCTTGCATATGCTCATTGGATTTGCTATTTCCTCAAGACCCTCCGTGAGCATCTAAGTGCAGTTAAGAGTCTCGGCTTTCCTCAATCCAGCTTGGTGACTTAGTTTAAGGTTCCTGCCTTCTTNATTCTGCACAATATAGACAAATTGATGAGAAAGAAGAAGACTTACAATGAGCTAGGATTCTAATCGTTTGATTAAAAAAAAGAAGCTAGAATATGTCCAACCCACCAAATCTCCGGTAGTTTGCCCACAGTGTCACTCTTGGCTTCTCACTCTTTGCTACAACACCATTGCCCTCTGACACCATTGTGTTTATCCTCCCCAGTAGTGAGCAGAGAGTGGAAGAATCTTCAGTTCCCTTCTGGAGGGCCAGCTCAGAATGACCCCAATCCTCCACACGGGGAGCCCTCCAAGGGCCACTGCCCTGAAGGGGCATTTCCTTTCAGTTCTCTGAAACTCCTGTCTGTCCCTTCAGACATAAGGGGCTACACCCGCCCTCAGAGTTCCCCACTCTCCATGGGTTTCCTGCTCCTCGCTCACACTTTTGTGAATATCCTGCCCTCTTGCATATGCTCATTGGATTTGCTATTTCCTCAAGACCCTCCGTGAGCATCTGAGTGCAGTTAAGAGTCTCGGCTTTCCTCAATCCAGCTTGGTGACTTAGCTTAAGGTTCCTGCCTTCTTCCCCAAACTAGGAAAGTCCATGGATTTCCTGCTGCTGCCTAAACGATCAGCCCTCCACCAGCACTCTTGGTTTAAAGGTGCAAAACACCCCCTTCTGGCCCCATATGTTTACTTTGTAGGTACACCAAATGGCAGGAGAACTTGGAAGGTGCTGCTGGCAGAATTCCTGTCATCAAAACTCCTGCTGTATTTTAGAACCCCACAATTTTCTCTCTGACACCAGCCACTTATTCTAACAACAGGTAAATCATCGCTGAAAGGAAAACAGAGATAAAATTGTCAGTCAAAGACTTTTGTGCTAAATGGGTTTCAGCTGTTTCCTATTTTGGCGGCCAGCTGCAAGCCAGGTTCGACAAAAGAAAAAGGGAAATCTACCTAGATTCAAGAACAGTGGTGCTCAAGGTATGTGGGGAGGGTGGTTCTGTCTTCTGGAAGGCACGTTGGAAACAGGATGGGGAGGCGGATCTTGAACTGGATCAACGGCTGAAGATGCTTGTCAGCCTGCGATGAAAGAGATGGTCCCAAACAACAGAGAATAACCCCGCAGGAACTTTAATGTTCCAAGAATATTTATGTTGCTGAAAAACCTGTTTATAATTATCTAGGCAGAGGGGAGGCAGGCAAGGGAGTGGTGAACATTTAATGTTCACTGAAATTCCCGTCAAATTCAATTGCCACATAAATTGATGCAATTGCAGCATATGTCTTGTTGTTTTGTTTAAATTTTACTGATTTGTAGAAACACTATTCTCAGTCTGTATGAGCAGCTGTAACATTTAGGGCAATTCCGTAAAAGTATTGAGTGCCTGACAGTTAACTGTATTATATATTAATCCCAAGATGATGTATTCTCTTGTAATGGTGGTGGTGGCTTTTACNACAGGGTCTCGTATAGCCTAGGATGGCCTCCAACTCACTATCTAGCAGAGGCTGACCTTGAACTCATATCTCCACTCCAAGTGCTGGGATTACAGGCATGAATCACCACAGTTAACCTGTGGAATGGCATTCTACTGCACNTAGTGAAATCTATAAAGAAAATATCCCTACAGATAAAATTAAAAACCAACAATATAGTAAGAAGAATATATATATATATATATATATATATATGACAGTTGAAATATTTCTTTTCAGAGAAAAGAAAGATGGAAAGACAGAAAGATGGCTCAGTTGCTACAGTGTTTACCATGCAAGTATAAGGACCTGAATTTGAATACCCAGGACCCATGTAAGAAGCTGAGCACAGTGGTGCACACCTATAATGCCAGGGCTGGGGAAGCAGAGCCAGAAGCATCCCTGAAGCTCCCGAACTAGCTAGTTTAGCCAATCAATGAGATACATGTTCGGTGATAGGCCCTGTCTCAAAGAAGAAAAAGAAAGAAANGTGGAGACTAAGGAAGACTATTGATGTCAACCTCCAGCCTCTACACCCCTCACAACTCCCCTCACATCTATGTGTACCCATATATGACTGTTGTAGAATATTATTTTAAGATGCATTACATTTGTTGATGCTGTGGAACATTTGTTTAATGATGCAAAGATGTATTGCATTCTTTTATGTTGCATNTGTTTAACTCTGTGAANCTGTGTTATTTTGCCTNCCTAAAACACCTGATTGGTCTAATAAAGAGCTGAACAGCCAATAGCAAGGCAGGGGAAGGGATAGGTGGGGCTGGCAGGCAGAGAGAATAAATAGAAGGAGAAATCTGGGAAAAGAGTGAAGAGCAAGAAAAGAAAAAGAGGAGGACATCAGGGACCAGCCACCCAGCTACACAGCAAGCCACANAGTAAGAAATAAAGAAAGATATACAGAAATAGAGAAAGGTAAAGGTCTAGAGGCGAAAGGTAGATGGGATAATTTAAGAAAAGCTGACAGGAAAAAAGCCAAGCTAGGACCAGGCATTCATAAGAAAGAATAAGCCTCCATATGATTTATTTGGGAGCTGGGTGGAAAGCTCCCCCAAAGAGTAAAAAGTAAAACAACCAACCACATATTACCTTGTACCACACACACACACACACACACACACACACACACACACACACACACACACATTTCTTTCCAGATAGTCCAAGTACTTACTTGGCAGACTCCTTACTTGGTTTAAAAGTGGAAAAACACCCCCTTCTGGTCCCAGGCTTGCTTTGTAGGCAGACAAATGGCAAGGGAACTTGGAAGGTCCTGCTGGCAGAACTCCTGTCATCAAAATTCCTGCTGTATTTTAGAACTCTACAATTTNATGCCTCATACCAGCCATTTATTCTAANAGCTTTAACAGTAATAAAAGCCTAGTGGGCCTGGACTCCTTACGCGTGTCCTAGCTCTCAGCATTTCCNCTGCCACTCCCATCCCCACCCTTTGTGTGCTTTCCTCAGGATCTAATACATCCAATGATACCCAATGCGCTACANTGATGATGGTAATTGCTCGATTGCTTGCTTGTTACTCCTGCAGACCCTGGGAGCTCGTTCATCCTCTCTCACATAGCTGCCCCACAATAGCTTGTCAGTGCTTGGTTGCCTGGCAACACTGACTCCCTGCTCACTGTCCCACTGAGCCATCTTGCCAGTCCTTGNAATACAATTTTTTAAATCAGTCCACCTTTCCTGTCTCTCTCCCTTCTTCCCTCCTTTTCTTTCTTTCCTTCCCTACTCCCTTCCTTCTACTGAGGACTGAATCTAGGGCCTCACACATGCTAGGCAACTGTGCTTATATCCCCAGCCCTCTTACTTTTTATCTTAAGACTTGATCCCAATGAGTTGTTCAGATTGGCTCAGGCAGACCTGCAATGTTCAATCTTCTTACCTTGTTCTCTCAAGAAGAGGGTGTCTTTCTTTCTAAAGTAAGTGTTATAGTNTGGCCTGGCACAGTGATACACAACACCTTTAATCTCAGTATTCTGCAACAGAGGCAGGTAGATTCTCTGTGAGTTGGAGGTTAGCCTGGACTCACTATGTAGTCCGGGCTAGTAAGTCCCTGTCTCTAAAATAAATAAATGAAGTAAATAAGTAAGTGCTTTTTTAAATGATTGGTCAGATAACTCTGACTCTGGCCTGATGTACCTAAGCAGCTACCCCTCCCCCACCTCTGCACACACACCCCCGCACTTCTATATGTCCATTTCCTGTCTAGTTTCAAACCACCATAGGGAAGGGAGGTTTATAAGAAAGTAATGTTTTTGAAATAGCAACTAATGCTTCCTGCCCCACCTCTGCCTGGCTAGCAGGGCAAGCTCATATTGCCACAGAAGGATTTCTCATCCATAGGACAGCAGGGAAAGAGTGTCGAGAGCCATCCAGGNGAAATGGCACNTCCTAAGGGCTCAGCAACACCANGTCAATGAAGAGAGTGGAACCAGATGGGGTGTCCAGGACACATAGCACCCAAAACGTTCTTATTCGTCCTCACCATGGACTGGAGCCAGAATGGGACTCAGGAAAGATGTGGATCTTTATTCAAGTTTCCTGTGCAGCTGAGTTTGGAACTGGGACTCACACCCACCAGTCATGAAAACTCAATAACTATGTTATATTGTCTAGTAAAGTTTATAGAGTTCCTTAAGTTGGGACTTTGTGGTTTCCTGTCCCTAATCTCCACAATCACATCATTAAGTATTCTTTGGGGACTAGTCAATGTGTACTGCCTTTTGCTTCTTGACAAAACCTTTTGAGCATCCAAGCTCTCTGTGGAATGATCACCTGTGGTGTCACACTGCTTGGGAAATCATTTCAAATTAACTAAAAACTCCGTGTACCCCAATCCCATGTTCCTTTTCCAAGGCTAACATAACCAGGAACANCCTGCCTTNTCTTNTAAAGCAAAGCCCCTGTAGCTAGTGGTATCACTATCTACATTGCTCATTTTAAGGTTGACATAAAAACCACAGTGCTTATCACCCTAATTCACTTTTCACTCATCACTATGTTGAGATAGTGACATAGCCATATTGACATAGCCAGTTCCAATTCACTAATCTGTAAGACAGTGCCACAACTTGCCTGCCATTTTTCCAACTGATTGTCGTATGATCTTCAATATTTTGTTTTTAGAAGGAACAACTCAATGGCTACTTAGATAAATANCAACTTTTAAGCATGTACAAAGCCTTACCTAGGATACATGTTAAAATAATATCCCTAGGCTGTAGGCTACGTACATCTCCAGCTTTCCTATATNTTGTCAAGTTGCCCTCTGAAGTGGTTATGCCAATTGCAGTCCCATTAACAGTGTTTGAGTGTTTCCGTTTGTCCAGTCTCGTGCCAATGCATTGTACTGATTTTTATACTTTTTGATAACCTTTTGGGTTTGAAATATTATATTACTTTTAAATTTTGTTTGTCCGATTACTAGAGAAGCTGGGCATCTTTTTTACATGCTTGGAGACAAATACGATAGCTTCTGTGAAAAGCTGTTTATCAGTGTCTGGGTTTTTATTTTTTCACTTTTTATTTTTTGGTCTTATTATTGTTTNGTAAGAGTCCTCATTTTCTTAGATTAACTATGGTTTGGGAATATATTTTCCAAGTCTATATTTTCCCTTAATGTTTGCTATTTTAATGCATAAAAGTTTTTAGTTTTGTATAGGCATCTTTAGGCTTTCCCATTTGTGTTTTTATCTTATTTCTACGACCTAAGAGCGAGTGAATATTTTCCATCCAAGAATTTGTCTAAAAGTTCTACCTTTCACGTTTCCATCTGTAGCCTTCTTGGAAGTGATTTGTGTGAGTTAGGGGCTGTTGTAATGGAGCTTTTTCCTCCTGGCCNCTCACACTGGTTATCATAGAGGTTGAAGTCATGGCAACAAGATAAGCAAAGTGATACAGTGAGAGCTAGGCTATAGCACCCCACAGTGGGACTGTTAACAGGCCCTCATAAAAGGAAGAGNCTATCACTAAAACCTCANTCCAATCTAAGTGCACTCTGTCCTGGCCACCAGCTGCACATAGTCTTGGGCTGCATGGGGGAGGGGCATGGAGTACATAAGAGGTGGAAAGCTGACTTGGGGGCTAGGACTCATGGATGAAGCCTTTGTGGATCATCACCCATGTTAGGGTGGGACNATTCAGTGATACAGCNGTCTGAGTCACCCATACACCTGTAAATAACCTCAATAAGTTCATTGGTTCTCTTAAGTTGGACCTGGATGGAATCNCTTCTCTGGCTTTTGGTACCCTATTTCAGGTAACTATGCCTTCTTTATATGTCCCCAGTAAAAGTCACACAACAGACTCTCATTTCTTCTTGTGAACTGACATCATCATTTTCTTGGTGAGNTGTACTCGTTTGTGAAATCATCTCTCACATAATATGTACCAAGAAGCATGGCATTGAATTATGACTCTCTGTGTGATGGTAATTAAAGCAACATGTAGAGTGACAGCCCACAACACCTTCTTTATGATCTCCTACATTTTAAATGCATAGTTCTTTATTCTCCCATGGAAATAGCACAATTAGTCGAGGTTCACACACACACACACACAAAAAAAAAAACAACAAATATACACCCTGTAATTAATCAAACTAACTTCTAAAAATCAAATATACTTTNAAAAACAAAAACAATTTCATTCAGCACTGTGTCATTCATACCTAAAAGAAATGCACATTAGCTTGAGACCCTAGAAGTCTTAGGAACACATGTTCTAATACTCCCTGGAACCATTTCTGTGGTAGCTCTGAGACAAAATACCTTGGCCAAAAACTTTGTTTTTCTAATCCTAGGGAAGATACAAACTCAGCAATAGTGTGTTGCTCCAAATGGGCTGTCCAAAGACCTCCCACTGAGAGCTCCACAAACTTACAGCTTAGGTTACTCAGTGAGCTCACCCCATGCAGGTTCGTGGGCAGATGGCCAAACTTTGATACAAAGCTGTAATCAGATTCCAAAACAAGTATATACGCACACAGCATTTCCCCTGTTTCTTGCTTTAACTCGTGATTTATAACAACATGGAAAAAACTCCAAAGGGGAAATATATCAATTCAACCTGGTATAATGCTTCCAAATAATTATTTCAAGGTATTTCAGGGAACGTCTATAAATTATTTTTTTTACCCACATGTAATTTTCTGTTACAAGATTAAATAACAAGTCNCNTATTTAATTTAAATTTATCATAATTCACAAGGAAATACAGAACTAGGAGAAAGCTTAGAGAGAATTTACTTCAGTAATAGCTCCCAACCTTGATTGTACTATTATCTGTAGCCTTAAAAATATAACTATTTCAGATTGGCGAGATGGCACAGCAGGAAGAGGTCCTCATCAGGCTTGAAAACTTGAGTTTGATCTTCAGGAGCCACATGGTACAAGGAGAGACTCAATTCCCAGAAGTTGTCCTCCATCTCCCCCACAAATTCTGGGGCATGTGTGTACCTACCTCCACACACACAAAATAAATAAATCAATAAGGTAATAAAATATCAATGCCAAAGCTGCAAACCAAATAAATACTATTGGGATGATGGGCCTAAGTATCAGTGTTTTCCAACAATCCCTGAGTGATTTCACTAGACAACTAAAATTGAGAAATCCAATGGCCCAATTCAAACATTTAGCATATTGAGAAAATGAGATTTGGAGAGTTTAAGTGACTTTTCATTATATTTTTAAATTTGCCCTATCCTATATGGTAGCCATTCTTCACATGTAGCTGTTTAAATTTAAATATTTTCAAATCAAATAAATTTAAATTTGCATTTCTTACCCATATTTTACAAGTACTCAATATTCCACNTGTAGCTAGTGGCTTCCATATTAAACAGAAGTGATACAGAGATATCTGTCAAAACAGTACCTGCTTTTAGGTATTGCTATAAGAGAGGTAATTNTAAATGTGTTCATAAACATATTTCTTTAAAGCATGGCAAAGGATTGTCTTAGGCCTAGCTAAAGATTTCTATGTAAGCATTAATCAATTTCAAATTGCAAGCCATAATTCCACAATGGTTAGTATAACAAAATCTTTTTAAAGCAAGAGTATCTCACCAGTAGCATGGAGCTCAATAAAGCACCTAATACCATAATAAAGATGAAAGCGTCATAGGCCAGCATAGCTGTCACTCAAATTCACCTCATTCCACCTCTACCCCTAAGCCCATGGATAATAATCTGAAAGAACGGTCTGTTTCTTTGACTCGTGAGCAAAACATATTGGAAGAAATGGAAAAGCTCCAATTCCCACTGAGTGGACCATTAGACCCAAAGCCAGTCCACAGGTGTGTCCAGGCACAGCCTTGACCCCAAGAGTGCATACAGGAGATTGATAGGGGACAATACATTCTGTTTATGGATCAAAAAGCAAGGCAGTGGAGGAACCAAGAGGAACTAAGTTTTCTCATTCTTAGTGTAATAGGATTTATCACCACCATTATGATGTTTTAAAATTATAGAACAGAACAGACTTTTGTCCCTTAAACTATCTTGGCGTCTTAGAGTAAACACGCACAGGACAACAGCATTCATAAAGCAGGTGCTGGTGCTGGTGCTGGCGGGATTTTTGTTGAGTTGGTAGTATTNTTGTCAGTGCAACTATCTTAAAAAATTGCTAGCTTTGTTTTTTCAGTGGTGTTATGAAACTGAAATTTAATACCACTGTTCCTTGTGAATACACTGTTCCTTGTCATGTGGCTCAGTGTTTCCCATTCCCAAGTGTATTACATCAAGTCATGAGCTAAACATGCCTAAGATTAAACTAGAGGAAGCTAGCTAGCCAATATCGTAAGAAGCCAATCTTAGAGATTACAGTGTCCCAAGCATTTTTACAGAGATTGCATCATTTAATTCCCACGGCTTACAATGAGCTAAGTATTAATATTATTCTTTTACANATCCTCAATAATTTAGTTAAGGTCACACAGCTAGTAAGTGGTAGAATTGAACTCTGAACCCAGGCAGTCCAGCTTTTAAATGGCAGCATGTTGCTGTTTTCAACATGGACTTCATCAAAAAAAGGCCATACTTGATTTTTCAAGGTCAAGATCAGAGACAGAGGAATGGACTGGCCATCTGGTCAGGTGAAACAACTCTACCTGGTAACAAGGTGTGGATGTGGCTCAGACAGTTGGGATTCCAGGATGTCCAAGAGTGCTTTGTCAGAAGACTGCCTCACAGCCGAGTTGACGCTGATATTTTCTGTTCTCTGGCAACAGAAGTAGACGCAAAAACCAGAGACTAGGAGAGCAGGGGAGGACATAAAACAAAATATCAGGAGCNGTAGGTGCTTCTCCAGTGGTTATGCAATATCCCCCAGGGGCTGGGCTCTGGGAAGACCGGGGAGGCAAGGTTTCCTGCCCCAAGGCAGGGGGCCTGAGATGGAGAGATATCTGCATTAATTAGATCGTTATATAAAACATCACCTTTCTTCAGGCCATATTCTCTCTTTGGTAACCTTTACACATCTCAGCGTGTTTCCACATTTCATTTACAAATACAAACAAGAAATGCAGTCAGCTCCAGCGTCACTTGCCTCCCAGCTGGAGCAAACCAAATTATTTTCTCACCCAGGCAGCAGCTTGAGGTTCCTACCAGCATCAGAATGCTCTTCGGGTCATTTATAACCACTCTGTTTCTTTCACTCCGATTCTCTGCTCAGTGTACCACAGACCAATGCAACTTTCCCAAGAAGTCTTGCGTAAAGCCCTTTGAACTTGCCTATCTCCTTCTACAAAGCCTCAAGGATTTTATTGTTTCAAAGTTAGACTTGGATGAGGCTGAAGAGATGACTCCAGATGTTAAAAGTGCTTGCTGCCCTTGCGAACGACCAGAACTCAGTTCTCAGCACCCACCTTAGGTAGCTCACAACTTGTTGTAATTCCAGCTCCAGGGGATATGACCCCTGGCCTCCACTGGCACCCACACACATACACATATGGACAAACAGACATTTATACAGACACATCAATAAAAAAAGAAAATAAACTTTAAAAATATGCTTTAAGAGGAGTTTGAGGTTCACCTTAGAATTGAGTTCCAATACATGCCTGCATGTCCTCTCCACACCTCCTCTACTGTCAATGTCTCCTACAGAGCAGTCCATTTATTCCAAGTACTAGCATCAACCAAAGTCTAGCCCTTACGTTAGCATTCAGGGTTGGTGTTGTACATTCCACAGAGTTAGACAAATGTGTAATGAATGACATGAAGCCACCATTATAACATCATTCAATTATTTNTCTTTAAATAGTATTGTCTCAAATTTTCTACTCATGATTTTAAAATATACTTTATTTTTCAGAGAAGTTTTAGATTCAAATATTCAAATCGAAACTGAGCATAAACTACAGAGTCACAACAGGTACCTTTCACACATACTCAGCCGCTCCTATCATCNGTACCAGAATACATCTGTTAACCAATGACCCCTCACTGACCAATCATTGCCATCCAAAGTCCACAGTTCACAACAGAGATCGGTCTTCGTGGTGTACGTTCTATGGGTTTTGAACAGATGTTTAATGGTATGTATCCACTATTATAGTGTTATTTAGAATCATTTTGCTGTGCTAACATTTTCTGTGCTCTGTCTATTTATCTCTTCCTCTTGTCCTGGCAATTGGCAACCACTGAATANTTTATGGTCTCCACAGCCTTGCTTTCTCTAGAACGTCAGAAAGTTGAGATCATATAGTACATATCATATAGTATGTAGCTCTCCAGATGGACTTCTATTGTGTAGTAATATGCACTTAAGTTCCAATACCTTTTTATGCTTCATAGCTTTTTTTTCCCCCANAGACAAGGCCTCATGGATCCCAGGTTTTCTTAAGTTCCACATATTGCCAAGGATGTCATGTCATTCAATTTCGGATCCTCTTGTCTCCACCTCCAAAGTGCTGAGATTTCAGGCACANTAGNCTTTATATTATTCTGGGGATTGAAGCCAGGATTTCATACATGTTAGGCAAGCATTCTTTCAACGAAGTTACACCCCCAGTCANCTCGTTTATTGTGACCCCTAAATAATATTGCATTGTCTANATGTACCACAGTTTATTCATCCATTCACCTACTGAGGAGCATTTTAGTAGAAGCCATTGTAAACTTTAATGTGAAAACTTTGTGTGTGCATAAATTATCATCTTATTTGGTTACATACAAGGAGTTTGATTGCTGGATAATCTGCCCATAATTTTTAGATCTATTTAAGCTAGGTATATACCANTTGCATTTTTTGATGAAATCCTGTTGTGTACATCCAAATTCATGCTGATTATGACTTAGTATGTTGTGTGTTGCCTATCACAGATTATGAAAGTATGGGTAATTTATAAAGAACAGAGTTATTTACAGTTTGTAGAGACTGGGGAGTCTAATATGAAGTCACTGGTGGACTGTTCCGTCTCTGCTTCCAATATGGCACCTTGTAGATGCATTCTCCAGAAGAGAGGGAAACTGTTCTTACATGGGAGAAAAACAAATTGTTATGCCCAGATTGGGACCCCCAAAAAGACCACCGGAGATGGAGAATTTCCAGAATGCAACAGCAAGGTTTATTATTAATGNGCAGTTACAACCGGCTTGGAATTCCCATCAGCTGCACCCCNTCGCAACGANGCAGGGAGGAGAATTGCTCTTTCTTTGTGAGCCTAGCTTTTAAAGGCAAAACCCCAAAATTTCTCAAAGGGAAGGGGGTTAGTACGGGTTCATTTTTGATTGGCTTACTCTTAGGAATTTTTACAGTTCCTGAGTTATCTGACCCTTCATTTGATTGGCTTATCTCTGCTTACTCTTAGGAATTTCCATAGTTCCTGAGTTGTCCCATCCTTCAGNTTAACCTGTTGTTTGTCCTATCAGCTNTCTCTGGCACTGGGACATTCAGTGGTTAATCAGTTGCTTTCAGATAGCCCTCTGGGCATCCTGACTTTGTGACTTTGTACTGTTTTAATTCCTGGAGCCTCTGTCAGCATTTCTGGGAAGCTCAAAACTTCCTTTAGTTCAAGCAGAGGCTATTAGTTTAATTTTATTTTTGAGTGAGGGGCCTATTTTTGAGTGAGGGTCCTTCACACATCTGTAATTCCAACACGTGGGAAGCAACAGGGTCCTTCACAAATTACCCCATGTGGCCCCTTAAATCCATCCATGAGGGCAGAGTGCTCAGAACCTAGACACCTTCCAAAGNACTACACCTGAAGAAGCTGCTGCATTGTGGATTAAGTTGCCAACACATGGATTTTGGAAGAGACAAATACATTCAAACCATAGCAGGTACAGTGTATATACTCGGTCCTGAGAGTCTCTGCTTGTTTTTGCTAGATAATTCATGAATTGTCTCATGTTTTTGCTAGATAATTCATGAATTGTCTCATTGTTTCTGGAAAGCTAATAGACTATGAATTCACTACCAGTGCCGTTTGTGCTCGGTCTGACAGTGAATGACAGCAAACAAGGTTGGGGCTCTTAGACACTCCTCAGGCAGCCAGCCTAAGAGCCAGAAATCTGTAGTTGCCTTGGCAACAGCTTCCTGTCATGGGCTGAAAAGCATGATGTCTCTTCATTTGTGAAAAGTCTATTTTACACTCTCAATCTGCCTGCAGCATAAATATGCCGGGAATGAGACCCTCAGGACTGGATTTCCTTCTTCTGGTTTTGAAAACAGATTTAAAACTCATAGTAGGAGGTGAAAAGGAGGCCTTCTCTCTTTCTCTCTCTCTCTCTCTCTCTCTCTCTCTCTCTCTCTCTCTCTCTCTCTCTCACACACACACACACACACACACACACCTACTGCTATCGGGCACAAATACTCCAATGCAGCCAGAATTCCTAGTCATGAGGTTCCAGACAATTCTATTTTAGATACAACAATTGTTTTAGGTCATTACAGAAAGAAAGAATTCAGTGATCTTCCTTTTTTTCAGGGATGCCCTATGCCCTTTGTTGCATTTTAGATTCTAACACAGTGTTCTGAATAGATGAAAAAATTGAAATAGCCTTAGTAAATACATATTCGACAGCGCCCACTACATTTGAAGTATTGTTGAAAGAACTCTGCATATTCTCTAATTGCAAGCTTGCTCTGGTCTAAATTACTTAGGAAGCCCCCCAGCCTTGCATGGACAATAGACATTCTCTTCCTCTCAACCACCTCTAATTGATGCTTCTCTTTGAGCCCAAAGGGCTACAATTTCCTTGATTGCCTCTCCCTCAGAATTCCCCAGACTACTGCTTATCCCAAAAGCCTAAATTTCTGCCTGTGCCAGCTACAGGTATGTAAATAACATTTAAGCTTTCTTCCTTCCTTTGAAGAGTTAAGTACCAAGTCCCTAACAAACATCCGCCCGGTTTTATTTTAGAACTAGGAGAATAACTGGATTCCCTAAAGCAACAAGCTTCCCATACACCTATTCCACCTTGAAATCATCGGGGTAGCTACCACCCAAGTGGATGACATACCCTGGCAAGGAACGTTTGACAGGAAGACAGAGGAGAACGTTTGTGTGGATGTTCTAAGTTGATCCAGCTGTTCCAACAGTCACACCATGAAATCAAATCTGCTCCTAGCACCCTTGGCTAGCAAGAGGAAAAATATGAAGACAAAAAGAACAGATTTTATGTGGCTTCTCCTTTGCCACAGCAGAGGATAGCAGGAAGCCCAATGTTGTGAAGAGTAACATCGAAGTGTCCCAGTTGCAGTGAACAGGCGACATGAAGCAGATTAAGTGTCCTGAGAATCATGTGGCTGGATCTAAGGCAGTCTCTGTTCANTGGACTCACCTCCCTCCCGTCTTGGTCTGAGGTAAGTCCNAACTTGGTCTGAGGTAAGTATGCTGTCTCTTTTGTTGGGGGTTTTAAACACTCAGTGCTCTATGAAGNAGTCAATGTCCTAGGAGGTCCTACACTGAGAAAGAGNAANGAATCCTGGCTCCTTACCCTATGGAACTTCCAAGATGGCCGTTGACATACTTGAATCTCAACACAACACTCCATGACTGGAGGCTGAGCTCTCAGAAGAAGGGTTACCTAGTTCATGGGAGAGGAAACATCACAAAGTAACATTNAGAGTCAGATTTTTAAAAAGTAGAAATGGGGCAGATTGAAAAGAAAATCAAGAGAGTCACTCTACCTCTCCCTCCTTACAAAAGAACTAGCAGTGGCACAGAGATCTCAGGGTGGCCTTAGGGAATATAAACTATCAAGTTATTAACAGAGCAAAAATGCAGCTACTGGTCAACCAACAGACGTAGAACTAAGTTGATCAAGTAGGCTTTTACTTCGCACAAAGCTAAGACACAGAAATCAAATANATCAGAAGATCAGACAGGAAATAAAACCGTGTTGTTGCATAACATATGTAGAGTATTGAATTTAAGGACACCAAACTTGCCAATCAAAACATTGCGGCAGACCCCCATATGGGACAGGCCCCAATGGGAAAAGGAACCTCTCTGTCTAAGATATAGATTAGTCATCAAGAGATAGATTGTACATTNGAATGGACCTTGTCTGAAGAGTAGAAATCGTGCAGACAACAACAGCTAATGCTAAGATTGAGAGGCAGCTGGAGGATTGATGTTTCTGCTACTTTACAATTCCAGAAAGTGAGACAGTTTGCCTACCTACAGGGACCAGGAAAGTCATGAACACATTGATACATATCATAGATAATAATGAATGCTCCAAAGTCACCAAAGGGTAATAAGACATTCAGCCCAATAGTTTTAGCAATGAATTTCAGGTTCTTCCACCATGGTGACTAAAAAAATTGGTACATAAAAATTGTATGTACTTATAGGCTCCCATGTGGTAATCCAAATCTTGTATATAAAGATTTTAAAAAA
>LZPO01087191.1:459873-473226 GCA_001675575.1 Neotoma lepida | reverse complement strand
GGCCTGGCTCTACAAGAAAATGAACAGAGAGATACTTGGCCTCTGACTAGGCCACCCCACAGGACCTTGAGAAAGCCACAATGTATCCATAGCTTCTGGCCAATGAGGCAGATTCTGCTGCCTCTGACTCCAATGACAGGCAAATGCAACTTTAGGGCAAAAATCAGACTCCTGAAGAGTCAGCGCATGGTGTGAGGCATGAACACTAGTCACAGAAGAATGCTCATAAGCTGTGCCCCAGTAACACAAGACATGAGCTCACAGAACAATCCACATCTTGTCTTTATTAATTGGTTTAATATTAAACTGACAACCTTGTTTAAAAAAATGGGTATGACTACATGGTTCTAATGAGGATTAGGTGAGGATAAACACACCGGGTGTTGGTAAAATTGTGAAAAACAGTTCAAAGAACTATCAGAGAACCCCACTGTTCACTTCCGGGAAAGGAGCTGCAAACACAAGAACATGAGAATAAAAGCAACTAATGTATGTAAGGTAACACTGTCACCAAACGACTCTCCCCTCACAGCAACCCAGAATGATAGGAATGGTTAGTGTTCACAAGTGTACCGAAAGGTGGACACAGAACCAAGCTAAATGTACCAAACTTTGCTGTTCAGGATGACTTTCCATGGAAAAACAGTCACGAATCTACAGCAACACGCAGCTGTTTAAATGACTGACACCAAGACAGCTTCACAGGTCAGTAGAATGCCTATGTTGCTAATGTTATCACAGTTCACACCAGATCTAATCACACCCAATCACACATCTACATATTCCACAATTTCCGAGGTGTCACTGAATCTACTTGCTCATCAGACTCAAAAACATCAAGATCTTCCGTCATAGGCTCTTCCCAAGCTGCTCATTAACATGAGAGCACTGAGCTTCCACATAAGCACCCAGCACACATTTCCACATTCTGCCCACTTAGAAACCAAATTTCCCCTTAGCTCTGAGATGGCCACACTCTCCCCTAGAGAGGGAGAGGCCCTGGACCAGATCTTCAGAACATTCTGGACCTTAGCTTTTCCTTCTAAAATCATAACCTGACCCTGACTATTCACATCTGCTTAAAATGTCCCCTCCTGTACCTGTTGCCCCAGTAACAAGAATCACTGAATTAAGTACCTAATGTCTTTTCTTCTTTCCTGTTATAGAAATACTGGAGCACATGACAAATGCTTCTTCTGAACCCAAAACTCCACTGACCCTTCATTGAGCACATTAAAAACCTTTAGCAATGAAGTTAGTCTTCGTATCTATTAGGGATTGAATCCAGGATCCCACAGGTACCAACAGTCAGTAGTCCTCAGTATCTACAGGGGACTGATTCCAGGGTCCCACAGATACCTGGGTAGCTGCTCAAGTTGCTGGTGTTNATTCTGCAAACTTTTCACAGAATTATCCATACAAACCCTGCCATGCATTGCATTGGTGCAAGCACTGACCCCCTCCTGCATGCATTAAATCATGTCTGCATCACACAATATCTAACAGGACCATTAACGTGCTATTAATAAAGCTGTCATGTTACATTGTTCACAGAAGAACAAAGAGAAAGGAAAGTCTGCATGCTTAATGGGGTCTGATTTTATTTTTGTCTTCTAGAATATTTCTGACCTGGGGTTCAATTCATGAATGCAAAATTCCCAGATGTTCAAGGTTGGCTGTATTGGTCACTCAAACATGTTTATTTTTAAATGTTTATTTTTAAATCTGTTAAGAAAAAAACCTACTTCCCTCATATGACCAAGAGAAGTTATGTGCTTTAACACATTCACTCTACAACCTTACCTGTGTTATACTGGCATATGGAATGAAGATGGGTCCATTCACAAATAAAATAACCTTAGCTCATATTCAACCATCATTACTTTAAAAAAAATGGATCTGAACTGTATACAACACAAATACAGTATTATAATGTACCTTGCTTGGCTCTTTCAAAGTGTATGTTTTTATGTATCTTTGTAGCATTTAAGTTCCCAATGATTTCTTTGTGTGTTTTATTCATAAAATTCCCATTGGCAGTGCTCTAGCTTGTGTTTCTCCAAGGCACATAGAGGGTGGGAAGTGACATGGGACAGGAATGGAGGAGAATGGAGTATGTACAGGACGTAAGTACTGGCCTAAAAACAAACCAGAATGCATTGAGAGAGTGCACAGGGAATGGCAGCCCTAGAAACAAAGACACCTTCACTGTCTGGGTAGCAATCTAAGGATACAGCTGTTTTCATGTAAGAACAGGAATGAAGTTGCATTGCTCTGTAACCCAAATCCTTGTGAACAAGGCAGAGAGAAAACACCAGGGGGCAGTATGGCCATATGTAACCTAAAAAGAAATTCGGTTTCTAAGAATTTAACCATCCCATCAAGACAAAAAGAGGAATGAACCAGCCAGGCATCATGGCCCACACCTTTAATCACAGCCTCCCTGATGCAGGAGGATTGCCACTTGTTTCAAGACAGTCTGAGCTACATAGTCTTAAAACCCTGTCTTAAAAACAAAACAAAAATGATGAGAATGAACAAAATTAAGGGCCAGGAGAGATGTGGTAAGACAAGGCATCAATTACAGAGACACCCTGTGCACATCAGAGAAGAATTCCCTGATTATAATCTCCAATGGGAGCTCAATCAAATATTTGAGAAGGATAGACTAGAAACATACCTCTCATACAGGCAAATGTTTCACAGTACCTGAATTGGAGGTTGAAGAAAAAATAAGGAAATACTTTGTGCATTGTTTTGTTTTCTTTTAAGACACTCTCATGTATCCCAGATGGCCTTATATGTAGCCAAGGAGGACTTGAAACTTCTAATGAGCTGGAAGAACCACAGCATTCACAGACTGACTATAAAATGCATTGTCTGTTCTCTACATGGTGCTCTTTTTGGCCTCTCCTACTCAGGATTGAAGATGCAATTATCAATGTTCAAGTTTTCATAGTAATTACATCTTGGCACTGTGAAAGAAATCAAGCGATAGATGTAATGGAAGAACATGCGGGCTTCAGAGGATGGCAGTCTAAGTATGACCTCTTTCCACATAGCTGGTGGAAGTCTAGCTCTTCTACAGTCTCTTGAATCCTTGCATACTAAAGGACCAATCTGACAAGACTCAAAGGTGTCTGCTTCCCTTTCTTGTTCTTCTTTCAGAACTAGCCAAGTATTTCAAATGCTTCCTAATGACAATAATTAAACATCTGGTAATAGGGACCTACATGTGCCTGCAGAGCTTGCTGGGACTGTCCTTTTCATTAATTACGTGCATGCTGAGTGAGAACTAAGAGGACCTGAATTATGAATCAACTCAAGGCTGCAGGAGGAGTCCCCACAGCTATCTGTGGGAAGCCTTGTTAGCAAGCTCAGACCTGGGAACAGATGCTGGGGAAACTTGCAAAAGTGCCCAGCAAAGGCACACCTGCAAGCTTGAGGGGGACACGCCGTGAGAAGTGACATTTACAGAGTATTCAAACCTGCGCCTGGAGAGTGGGGTGGCCAAGCTGGCACCTTTCTTATATTTCACTCCGGATGGAATCATGTTCAGGTGCAAACTTTGACTCTAACCTTTGCACAGAGTGCCCAGGTCTGGCAAAGCCTTGGCAGAAACACAAATAAAATGCCACATTAAAAAAAGTGAACGCTTTCAAAGACCATTTCATGCTTCCCTAAGTTTCAAGGTGAAAGACAGAGAGAGAGAGAAAAGTAGGAATTCAAAGATGCTTGTGGGAGTCTGGGATTCATTTGGTGATAAAAGAATCTTTGTCACAATAAAAACCCACTTTGTGTTCTTAAATTAACTCATAACTATTTATGCCAGCTGCCCCAAACCATGAGATTTTGCTAATTAACACATCACTGCTACCTATTCTTTTCACCTTCATTTAACTTTCCTGGAGATCAAAAAACAAAACAATAAAAAATCTAGACACATCTACTTTCTAAGAAGATTGTTTAGATTTTATAGCCTTTGGTATAAAGACATGAAAACACGTAATGGTGTTTATTAAAGCTTAGGAATGTGTCCCATTACAGTATTCCTCAGAGAGCATTTTCCAAAGTCATCCCCAACCTAATTTACCTAACTCTGAATAACATTTGATGTACACTAGTGAAGACCCACCAGGAAAAACAGATCCCCAACACAGAAAACCTAAGGTGTCTAGTGTACCATGGAGGGGTCAAGCCTGGAGAGAGAAGCATGCTGAAGGAGGGAGGCTGAGCCATCCGAACCCCAGAGTCAGCTGGAAGAGGCACCTGGCAGGTGGGACTCAGCCCTCAAGGATGGGGTACCTGCTGGGCTGTACATGGATTGCTTAGCAAAAGGACTTGGTGGGAGGGGCTAGGAGAGACAGGCTAGTGTCCAAGGGCTGTATTGTGTCCTCCAAAGGACAAGGGAAGCTGCCAAGAATCATAAAAAGAAAAAAGATGAGAACTGGAAGGAAGGGGTACTTCCTGGCCACTAAACAGCAGAAAGGCCAAGGCCCAGCCCTGTCTGTCCTACCACCAGGCTCCATCAGCATCCTCTAATTGGGGAGCACCTGGCAAATGATACCACAAAGTGCTGAACACAAAGTGATCCTCATTTTGCTTCATGATTGCTGAGCCTTGAAATTCTGTAAAATGAAGAAGATACCAGAAACAATTTAGGCAGAGATGAGCACTGAGTCAGTCAAAATGTAATGACTGAGTCAGTCACTACTAGTGTTAAATTTAAAATAGATATAGATATTGTACTGGTTGTTTTTATGTCAACTTCACACAAGCTAGAGTCATCAGAGGAAGGAGCCTCAATTCAGAAAATGTTTCCATAAGATCCAGCTGTAAGGCATTTTCTTAATTAGTGACTGATGGGGTAAAGGTCCAGCCCCTTGCAGGTGTTGTTATCCTTGGGCAGGTGGTCCTGGGTTCTATAAGAAAGCGAGCAGAGCAAGCTGTGGGGAGTAAGACAGTAAGCAGCACTCCTCCATGACGTCTGCATCAGTTCCTGCCTCCAGGTTCCTGCCCTGTTTGAGTTCCTGTCCTGACTTCTTTTGGTGATGAACAGTGATGTGGAAGTGTAAGCCAAATAAACCCAGTCCTCCCCAACTTACTTTTTGGTCATGATGTTTCATTGCAGCAATAGAAACCCTACCTAAGAAGGATGTTTCTAAGTATTTGTTAATTTCTACAGCTAGACTGGTTACAATTTACCCACAAATCCCACTTGTTCATAAAATTAGTGCAATACAAGAACAAATGCAGCACTGGCTCAGCAGATGCTAAGAAGCTGATNCCCAAAACNGACAGACATCACCCAGCAAGGAACCAGGGGCTTGTGCCCAGAGAAGCCTCATTACCAGCACAGCTGGGATGCAGAGCAAGCCCCTCTGGCTACAAGCTGTGCCTTCTGAAAATTGAGCATCTAACACACCCAGTCCTGAGGTTCCTTCTCCCATTTAAAATTATTACTATGACCATGAACCTTCTTTGTAGCTTTCATGATATAATTCTGTAGGACTACATCAAAGTAGNGTCAGTCAGTGAATCCCTACGCATCTCTTACCCAACTTCAACATTTACTAGTATTTTGCCAATATTGACCACTCCCTTTCAGGGAGTGGCTGGGGAAGGAAGTGTCACTATGCTACAGGGAGGAGCAGCCAGGTCAATAATTGTCCGTAGCACGAGGTGAGATGATAAAGAGTTAACACTGATATCAAGACATCATAGTTTCTGGTGGGAAATTGGAGGTGTTTGTTTTTGAGACAAGGCCTCACATACCCCACGCTGGCCTCAAACTCACCATGTAGCAGAGGATTACCTTGAACTGCTGGTNGCAAGCTCTAGAGTTACAGGCCTGCACCACCATGCCCGGTATATGTGATGCTGGGGACTAAATCCAGGGTTTTATGTATGCTAAGCAAGAAAATAATAATTTAAATGAACAAAGTTACATTATTAACTCTTTTCCTTTAAGTCTGTATCACTTTTTATACCTCATTTCGGTCAATTCACAGTTTTGTGGTAAAAAAACAGCCCCCACCTAGAACCTAGGTCACTCCAATGAGGATTAAAAACTTAGAATTTCTCAACAAGGAAAGCTTAGTTTAGAGCAAAGAGTATCTGCCAGAAAGTAATCAGAGGGAAGCAAATATTTCAGATTTGTTTGGGGTTTGTGGCTTAAACTATTCTGAGTAATGTTGATAAATGTACATTTTTACCTAATTGCCTATGGGAAAGCCAAAATTAAATATTTAAAAAATTAGATGTCACCCTTGAATAATTAAGTTGCATACAAATTTAGAAACCACATTAACTGAGGTTGCTAAGGAAGCAAAAACTCCAAGTACAACACAGGAATAAGTAGAAATTAAGATCCATATACCTTAATATTTACACAACGAAACAATGGTATCACAAGACTCATCAGGAACACATTTCTCCTGAAGGTCAGGGGCACATCAGCTGCCAGTACCACCTTTTCCTCCAGGGCCAGGAGGAAATTCTGCCAGTGCAGAAAAGCCACACTTACACAGTCCATTTAAGAGTCTTAAGTCATTATTACAAATGAAAAAGGCCAATAAAATTACTGTCACCTTATAAACAAACAATAAACAAAACCATACTTGCATATATTCCTAGCAAGTAGCTTCCTAATAGGACATTTCGCCAGAACATACACAAGTTCTAGATCTTGCAGATGTGTTTATCCTCATTTTTCATTAACTACATGTGGCAGTATCCACAGTGGCGATAAAGAATCATAAAAATACAGCTGTGGGAGCTGGAGATTTCGCTCAGCTGCTAAGCACCGCTGCTCTTTTAAAGGAGCAGGCTTCAGTTCCCAGCACCCACATAGCAGCTAACAATCATCTGTAAGTTCAGATCCGGTTTCTAATGCCCTCTTCTGGTTTCTGAGGGTACTGCACACACATGGTACACAGACATACATGCAGACAGACAGACACACACAAACACACTAACTAAATCTTTAAAAATAATATAATTACAGTACAAAGCTAAATCCCACTGACTATAATTCTATTTCATATCACTTTAATAACAGGGACGATCATAAGACAACACACAGGTATGCTGACTTCATATAGTCTATGTAAACTTACATACAAGAACAAAACCCCAAACCTCCATTGTGTTGGGACAAAGGGGCTTGAAAGTTAAGTAAGAGATCTGGAGAGATGGCTCAGTGGTTAAGAGCACTAGTTGCTCTTCCAAAGGACCTGGTTCAGTTCCCAGTACCCATGTGGTAGCTCACAACCATCCTAAATTCCATTTCTAGAGGATCAAGTGCCCTCTCCCAACCTCCACAGGTACCAAACAATAAAGAACATACATACAAGCAAGCCAAACACTCATACACATAAAATAAATAAATATGAAAATAAAAAACTATTTTCAGATTTTGCTGAGGACTTTGACCATGCATCCTATAAAATAAACCCATCCCGTCTTCACCCAGAAGACTGTCCCCACATGTGATCGTTAGTCTCTCATGGGATTGTCGAGTTGCTATGGACACAGGAGTCTCACCCTGCAGCCCAGGCTGGCTTTGGGCACTCATCATAATGCTACGAGTACAGACTGGTACCACCAGACGCTATCTTTTCCACTTAATATATGATCTCAATTTTCTTGACAAATCTGAGGGAGCATTACACTTTTCTAACCATGCCTCCTTTTCACAGGAATGTAAACAAAACAATTCCAACCTTAGCATTTCTCTTTCATGAGCAACATGCTGGCTCTGGACAGCAAAACCATGCTCTGCAGAGGGGGAGCTTCATGCTTCAGAGCAAAGGATACTGCTTTCTCTTTTGCCAGTGCTATTTGCTTTCAGAAACAAACACTCACCGTGTCTTCACACAGGGGAGTGTTTCTCATGAACCCATGTCCTCATGCAACCTTCCAAATGCCACATCTCATATTTAGGATGAAAATTAACACCATCTTGCTAACAGCTCAGAATTTAATCGCTTACAAGTGTGTTTTACAAGAGCAGGACAATGCCATCATTACCCCTGGGGTGAGCAATGAGGAGGCTTAGGGCAGGGAGTTAGAGGTGCACAGTACAGATCAATTAACAAACCGGATTCTGACAGGACTGGAGTCTGACATCACAAAGTTGCCACAGTCCTTTCCAGGCTACTACCTGAGACCAAAACACTCAAGTGTCAAACACCAGCCCACAGACCTGCACCCTCAGGGTCAGGCAGTTTCACTTCCTGCTTAGCCAGAGGAGAAAACCTCCACCAATGGAATTATCAATGATGCCTTAATCTCCTTATTCCTGTTACTTTCCATGTACTCTATGTAGAAGGTTTAATTACTTAAATAAATAAATAACAGGTTTTAAGATTCATCAAATTACACTGATCCAAACAAAATATTATCAGTAAAAATAAATCAGGAATGCTAAAAATATTTAACTGCAAAANATCTGCTATTGTGATTTCTGATGAAATTTACAAAATTATTGTTTATAAAATATTTATAAACATCTTATATATAAGTAATTTATTTATAAAATAATTAGAAGGCTGAGGCTGTAACTCAGTTGGTAGTGCTTGTCTAGCATACAAGAAGCTATATAAACTGGGAGTGGTGGCCCACACCCATAACCCCAGAACTAGGGAGGTGTAAGCAGGAGGATTAGAAGTTGAAGGCCATCCTCAATTTACATAGAATTTGAGGTCAGCTTGGGTTACATGAGAACATTTCTCAAAAAGTAAAATAAATAGGATTCAGAATGTCTCTGATTTGCTTCCAGCACACAAATGGCCTCTGTGACCAAGACTGAGCAGAACGAAGGCAGCACTGGTTTGGTGGATGCTGAGAAGATGAGGATGCTGAGACAGACATCACCCAGCAAGGAACCAGGGGCTTGTGCCCAGAGAATAGTCACTACCGGTACAGCTGGGATGCANAGCAAGGCCATATTGTTTGAACAGCCTAAATTTATATAACAGCGTACAACCAGTGAAACAAAATGTCAAGAAAGCACAGCCACACCTACTTCCTATCATTTTCATTCAGTACTTTGAAAGTAGAAGGAATAAACTGTACTATAACTCTATGAAATAGTACTTCTAGGAAAGTGAGCACACTAGCTTACTGTATTCCAGCGTTTTGCTGCATGTAAAAGTTACCTAATCCTCTTTGCAGGATGTTTTGGTAACATACATATATACCTTAAAGTCATATTTGGGAGATTACACCTGAGAAACTGGAATCTTCTAGTAACATGACAAGAGTTATTCGTAAGACACAACTCTGACACTTATGTCAGAAATGAACAGACACACAAATAACACACATCCATACAGAAATGAGGAGCCCAGAAAACATCAGAAAGACTAAAGACAGAAGTGTTCAAACTAATTCAGAAGCTTTTTCTCAAAGAATGTTAAGAAATAAACACAGGGAAGAATAAGAGGTTTTTTTCNAACTCTCAAGGAAGTTTAAAGCGGTCAGAAAGTTCTGTACCAACCTGTCTTTTGCTGACTCTTGAAGTGGCTCTTTTGAGGTTCAAAGACCTTGACAGCCGCAGGGCCTTCACTGAGTCCTTCCTGGAGGCCCCAGAGAAGGAGAAGTACTTCCCTGTACGTTTCTGCCTGGCTTGGTCTGCCATTTCTAGCCATCAGGTGATGGGGGGAAAGCCAAGATGTCCCAGAATTCGAATCTAAGTACAGAACAAAATTATTCCCCAGAGTCCTCAAAACCCAAACATCCAGTCTACGACTTCCTTGGCGATCAGGAAGGAACACGGGCCTGAAGCAGGGGGAGAGGGTTCCAGCTGATGCACACAGTCTCCCTGGAAGTTGGCCGAGATGACACAGGACACTGTAGATCTCAGATCATCCAGGGACAGCCCCCAAAGCACCAAATTAAAACACCCTTCACCAGTTAAACAGGCTTGGTAGTTTGTCAAGACTAAAACTGGGTGTAGCAACACACCCTGGCATTGGCTGAGTATGAGTAAATCCAGAGTCAAGGAAGTCTCTAGCTCATCCACAACAAGCCACCAGGGGCTCCAGACAGGATCCCAACACAGCTCCCTCCTCACTCACTGCAGGGCCTCTTCATAGGACCACTTGACTTAAGCTCTGAAAACTTTCTCCTCCTCCAGTAATGAGAAATGCATGTTCAAGCATATACATTGTATTAAGAGACACACAGAATTAAGAAAGCACAATTGCCATGCACTCCGGCTCTAGGACACCCTTCCTCAGACCTGCCAAGGGAAGGAAGGCTCTGTTTATGTTCTCTCCCAAGAGGTCATGCAAGGGAGATAGGGGGGCTGAAGGGATGTTCTGTGAGAGAGAGTTCTAGCCTAGTCATGCCATGCCTAAGGGGCATTCTCAGGGTTTCCAGAAGGAGAAGGGGGGAGGGGTACATAAGGAGAAATTGGAGACACAAGACTTTATATAAAGTAATGAGTTCTATGAAAATCTCTAACAAAAATGGTGATTATACCAAGATTTAAAAAAAAAAACTATATAAAACTTAAGGGCTGAGAGATGGCTCAGTAGTTAAGAGCACTTATTGCAGAAGAACTGAATTCAGTTCCTAACACCCATATGATGGCTCATAACCATCCATAACTGCAGTTTCAAGGAATCTGACGCCCCCTTCTGACCCCCTGGAATACCAGACACACAAGTACATACATAAAGGAAAAACTGTCACATACATAAAAACTGTCTAAAAGTTAAAAAAGAAAATATAAAATTTAAGACTTTAGGGTAACAGCTCAATGGGCAAAGTGTTCACTATGCAAGAGTAAGGATCTGATTTCAAATCCCCAGAACTCACATAAAGGTGGGTCTGCAATTCCAGCACTCCTATGGTGAGATGGGAGCAGAGGCAGAATATCCCCTGAGCTCACAGAACAGCCAGCCTGGTGTATGCAAACATGAGCACTGTCTCAGACAAGGCCGAAGTGAGGACTGGCCCCAGGGGTTGTCCTCAACCAATGCACTTGTACCACAGCATGCACTTATCTGCCTTCATATGCTCAGCATAAATAAATTACACAAACACACTAATTAATTAACTAATAAATTAATTGAATTTTAAACTCAAAGCTTTAGGACACATTCAAGCCTAATGCAAGGCCTGAAAGACTTGAAGTACAAAAGATGACTTGGCAAAGCAAAGGCATTTGCCCCCGAGTCAATGGCCTGAGTTCAATCCCTGGGACCCACACGGTGCAGAGAACCAACTCCTGCATTGTCTTCAGATCTCCACATGTGGGCCAATAGCATGATCCTTTTTAGTGTTTCAAGTTATTTCCAGAAAATGTGCATGAAGGAGAAAAAATAATTACCTACTTATATCCTTGCTTATTTTTTTTGTGGGGGGGAGATGAGCAGGGAATGGAGGAACAGGGGACAGGGGAAATTAACAGCATGATCTTCAGTTCCCAAACACTAAAAAAATCGACTTGGACTCTCAGCTCCTTTTCTTTCAAAAGAATATATACACTGATGTTTTATATATATATATATATGTATATATATATATATATATACATATATATATATATATGGAACTGTCAAAATCTAAAGATGTAGACACCTGTATGTTTTGTCCAGCAACTACAGGTGAATTCCATTGCCAGCCCAGGCCTCATGAAACTGATAGAAAAGTAAAAATAGGCAAAGGAAACTGAAACTAATCACCTATATAAAACAAATGCCCAGAAGAGCCAGGTTAATATTTGCTTTTCTACCCTTAGGAGCTGATGTTAAAGGAATGACACCTCTGAGAGCAGTGCCTTTGACCAACTGCCATAAATGTCTGCAATTAACCTTTCCCAGGACCAACCACAATCTAAAACCATGACATCAATTCTTAGGCTTAATCATTAGCCCTACTTACAGATAGTAAAACCAAGGTTCAGTAGCATACCCAAGCCCACACTGCAAAGCCAGTGTGAAATAAGAACTGTGTACTTGAAAGCATACCAAATGGCCCTGGTCTATGAAGCAACACAAGAGATGCCCGGTCATAAGCTTACAATGACTAACTAACACAGCTGGAAGAGTGACTCTCCATTCTTCCTGCCTAACGAGGTAGCCCTGGACAGCACGTCTAGATGGTTTTCTCTGAGAAGACTGAGAACTAGCTTAAACCTGTCTCTTATACACATCTAGATGTGTATAAGAGACAGGGCATAGCCCCTTCCAACCCAACTTTGCCCTTTCACACTCCTTGCCACCCCTGCCTCTGGCAGACACTTGAACTACTGTACCCAACCTGTCTCTTATACACATCTAGATGTGTATAAGAGACAGGAACTACTGTACCCAACCCAGAACACTGATATATTTAAATGCTAGGAAATGTCACATTGATTTAATTAGCCAGCCATTTAGCTTCCTGATGGCTAAGTTAAATGCTCCCTTCTTCAGAGTCTCACTAAAATAAGTCCACTAGGAAGAAATTAATCAAGACAGCTGGTTACTGAATTCTACTTATATAAAGTATTTCAAGTTTACATTATCACACTTTTTAATCATCCCTCCCCATGGTAAGTCATACAAAAGCTGAAAACACAAAAGCAGTTTCTCTCCAAAACTATAGTCAGATAGTTCTAATGCTTTCTTCCTGGAATTAAGCAGAATTATCAAGAAAAAAATTAAGGTTGCTAGTTTAAAGACACCCCCGTCCAAAAAAATGTATCTTACATTCAGCTCTCAGAAAAACATTATTAACATGTCATGGTGAACATTCACATTTTTTTCTAGTGACCATAATTATTTCTACTAAAATTAAACCATATTCAGGCTAGAGAGATGGGTCAGCAATTAAAAGAACTGGCTGGTCTTGCAGACGGCTTGGTTAAGAGCACCCACAGGGACACCTGATGCCAACCAGCACAGACTCTGCCACTCATTCTCCACACTCATGGAGGGGTCTGTTTCTCAAGTACAAACCTGATCACCTAAAAACCCCTTCTGTTTCCAGTTATGACTCTAAAGCCAACAAAATAAAGGCTGCACTGGACAGCATTGCTCATCAACTAACTCCCAGACTTATGCAGTTCACTGACCCAGAACCCCTTTGGTGAAGGGAAGGCCAGCCAGTTCCCCTTCANTATTAGCCTTCTGCCCATCCTTCTTTGGAGGGACCTACAGCATGTTACTAGGGCAACTGTACCTGGGGGAAAAGAAATAATCCNACTTCCTGGGGCCTACTGAACACTAGTTCTAAACAGGCACTGGTACTAGGAGACACCAAAAAGCATTGTGGCCTACTTAAAGTAGAGACTTGTAGAGGTCACATGATCAAAGGAACTTTAACAGACATTTAAGTCACAGTGGGTCCAGTGGGTCC
>LZPO01087191.1:429616-441864 GCA_001675575.1 Neotoma lepida | reverse complement strand
CCACCACCACCTCCACCACCATCACCACTACTACCACACATCAGACAATATCTTTCACTTCCTCAAGTGTAAGGACAGAATGATTTTTACCTAGTTATTGGAGCCAAACTGCAGGGGGGGNAAAAATCAACTCAAAATAGAACCAGGGACCTCAAATAACTGTTTTGTTTCTCTCACACACAGCAAAATAGAATGCAAATAACCACCCTAGGAGATCTTTTAAAACAGTTATCAGCTGACAAAAGAAAATCTACACTCACATATTCACTCCCCAGCCAACAAGGAGGATTCCCAACTCAGACCAAAGTGAACTCTTTGACCNGGGAAGAACACCCCCACTGAAATATGACCCAATCTCAACAACTCAGAATTCTCTGAGACAAACAAAGCAACCTGAAAACAGCTAGCTCCCTTCTCCCANTTAATCCAAACCCACCTCTTGGCTTATTCCTGTGTAATAAATAAATAAATAAATAGCCCTCTCTCAGATTACCCCATCACAATCACACACAGTAATCCCATATACCAGGTATCCTAAACAGGACTGAGTCAAAAGAAACACTCCTAAACTAAGGGATGAGGGAAAGAAACAAAGCATTTGAAGACTCAGTACCTACCTCTACTCTCCACCTTGGAAGCCTGGGCAAGCAGTGAGNCAACTGTAACTTGTGGCTCTTCCATGCAAACTCTGCCCAGCCCACCCTGTGCCGGTTCTGGGTTGGGGCCCCACAGCACCACATCGTCACAATACCAGTGTGGCACAAGGCAGGGCCTCAGACGNTGGTGCTCTGCGTNCAACTCACAACAGCCCACGGGAGAGTGTCAGGCCTGTGCTCCGAGCTCCCTGGGACTGCGGATGCCAGAGGTGGGGTTCCCTCTCCTCCCAGAGNGCTCTTCTCAGTCAAGGGAGGGATCTACGATGGTATCTTCAAAGGACTGCCACGGCAGAGNTACTCCTTCCTGTGACTTCACTGTCTACTGGCCAGGAACACAACAGTCAGAGNGGAGGGAGTGACAAAGCCTCACAGGCAAGACCTCCTTGTCTCTCTGTCTGCCACTGTGTACCGGGGTAATGGGCCCTCCTCCTGTTCAGCTGTGCGTGTGTCTGTTTGCACCTCCTGGAAAGTCAGGTTCACTCCTACCTACTGCGGCACTCTTTCCAACACTTGACTTTCCTGGCATAGATCTACTCCTCCTGACNCTGGTCTTCAACACTTTTGTCTATCCCAATCAGTCCACCACAGTGGAAAGGACAGACAGACTGTGGCTGCACATGCCACCATTTATTATCCTAACAGACAGATAGATGACATCTTCACTCATTCGGGGAGGGGGGAGGCTTTGGGCAACAAATAAGCCCCACCCTCCTGGGGATGATTCTGCCTTCACTCTCAGGCAAAATAAAAAACGTTTTTACTACATTTTATTAATTCTTAGAGAATTTCGTATGGTGTATTTTGCTCATGTTTACTACTCCCAATTCCTCTCCCTAACTTCTCCTAGATCCACCCATACTTTCCTGTCATGCCCCCAACTTCATGTCCTCCTTTTATTCATTTTTTTTTAACTAACCCATCTTACCCAATTTGTGCTGCACATATACTCCTAGGTGTACGGCCATCTACCAGGGCCTGGCTGACCTACCACGAACCATCCCTCTAATGGAAACTGACTATCCCTCCTCTAGAAGTTATCAGGTATCCATGGCTCCTCAGTTAGGGATGCGGGTCAGGGAACCCTTGCCCCCTCCATGCTGGAATGCTGGCTGGCTTGGCGTTTGGGTAGTGTGCATGCAACCACAGCTGCTGTGAGTTGATGGGTGCATTGGTCCTGACATGCTAGGAAGATGCTGTGTTGATCCAATCCTCTTACAATCATTCTGTGTCCTCTTCTATGAAGGTCCCTGAGTCTGGGGGCAAGTGTGTGACAGAGATGTCCTGTCTATGGCTGATTGGCCTATTAACACTTATTCTGTTATAGGAGAATTNTTCTGAAACAAGGGAATTTTTAAATAAGGGCTAACCCCACATGCCTTTTCTGAGCAGGTTATAGTTACATATTTAGGAATATATTTGTAACAAAATTAAAGGAATAGAGTCTATGAATTTGAGAAACAGCAAGGGAATATGGGAAGGATTGAAGAGAAGAAATGGAAGGGTGAATAGATTCTGTAATTATATTTTAATATTTAAAAAATGTTTAAATATTTTCTTAAAAAGAAACAGCCTCAACATATTTCCAGAGGAGAATGATAGCCACAAATACCGGGTAATCACCTACACCAAGGAAGNGCTCTAGAAACAGGACCAGCCTCCCAAAGTGATACTCCCAAGCACACTTAAAGTCCCTTATAAAACCCTGCTTGGAAACAAAGAAACAAATTAGCTGTGTAGGAACTCCAAAGGATGTAATTACACAGCTGGTAATTAGGAAACACTTCCTCAAATGACAACACTGGAAACTGCAGCATTATCAGAGGAGGGAGGGAGAATGCTGGAGTAGAACAGGTTTGTGAGGCTTCGCCAACGAGGCAAACAGTGGAGAGTGCCAGCTGCACAGGGGCAGAGACAAGAGAAGAGAGTGGAAGCTTCATGGGGACAGATTCAGAGTGGGGGCTTTACAGGGACAGAGTCAGGGTGGGAAGTGGAGAGTTTCCAGACACGGGGATAGAACAGTGGGTTCATGACACAGCCAGAGAGTGGTGGCAATTCTTGGATGAGCAGGGCATTCTGGGGCAGCTGCTCTATCAATAATCACTGTAAGTCAATGAAATGGCTCAGTGTCCTGGCCCTGCCCAAGACACTCCACTGTAGGCACCACAGGTCCACTCTGTACAACAGAGCTCTACAGTCTGAACTACAGCCTGAATGAAACACACTCTAGGAAGACTTTTTTCCCTAAATAAGGATAAATGAGATAACCGTCCTCATCAATATATACTTTAATCCTGTTTAAAAAAAAAAACTCAAAATGCACAATTTACACTGTGTGTATTAGGGGATGGAGAGGTGACTGGGGTTAAGAGCAGTGGTAGCTCTTCAAGAGGACCGGGGTTCCATTCCCAGCACCCACATGGCTGCTCACAACTATCTATAACTCCAGCTCCAAGGGACTGATGCCCTCTTTTGACTTCCTCTGCCACCAAGCACACACATGGTACAGAGACATACATGAAGCNAGAACACTAAACACAGACGATATTCAAATTTAAATAAAATAAACTACCTGTAATGTTTGACTTCTCTGCTGCTATGTGAAAACACTGACCAAAAGCAACTTGGGGAGGAAAGGGTCTATTTGGTTTACATCAAAAACAACTTGGGGAGGAGAGGGTTTATTTGGCATACACATCCTAATCACAGACATTATGTAGGGAAGCCAAGGCAGGAACCTGGTGGCAGAAACCATAGAGGACTGCTGCTTACTGGCTTGCTCAGTTGCCTTCCTTACACAAACTAGGACCACTTCTCCAGGGCTGACACTACCCACAGTGGGCCAGCATCCATCATTAGTCAAGAAATGCTCCTACAGACTCTGTTACAGGCCAATCTAATGAAGGTAATTCTTCAACTAAGGGTCCTGCTTCTCAGGTGACACTAGTTTGTGTCAAACTAACCAACTCACCACCCTACGCTGTCTGTGACATTCTCCGTTGAACATACACTTACAAACATAAACACTGGCAGCAACTGGGTTCTGAGCTGTGTGGAAGCAGCCACCAGGCAAGCTTTCCAAACCCAAAACTCTAGCTCCACTGGACCCCTGTGGAAGACTCGCCAGATAAAAACACCCCTTCGTGGCAGCTCCTGCTGACCCACCCACTTCCAGAGGACTCACTGAACCTCAGCCACCACCAGAGATAACAGGATTTTTTGTGCACATACCTCTATGTGCACAGCATGAGCCCGGCCCTGAGTTCTGTCCCCAGCATCAACAAAAAATGAAAAAGAACCTGTCACCAGTCTGAAAGTAACATCACTTTAGAACACATGGGGACAATGAGTTCCATGAGCCCACTCCTGTTTTCCAGGACTTAAAAGCAACAAGTACCTAAAAAGTTCAAAAACAACACCCAGTTACAGAAATCAAATGCCAACACAGAGCTAGGGGGACTCCAGAACTGTGAAACACTGAAGACCAAGAAAGAACACTTCCTAAAGAATCATCATTACATTTCAACAGTAGACTCTTAGGAGAGAAGTGAGGGCTTGGAACACCCCCAGGGTATTTGAACAGGACCTGGATATGACCTGCGCCTGAGCACAAATACTTCCACCCACCTCACCCCTTCTTCCGGAGATGGTGACGAGCTGTGCTGAGCTGGCCCAGGCCAACCCCTGCCAGAAGAGACCATGGCAGAGCCCTTCATGTGAAAGTGCCCNGTGCTCAGGACCTGGCCCCAAAGCATCTCCAGGGCTACTTCTGTGTTAAACAACTGTCATAAGGAGGGACCTGACTGGGACAGCCACAGCGAGCACAACAAACCCACAACTTACAGCAGAACGGGGGATGCAGAGAGATTCCCAAGCTACAAATGCTTTAAGTTCTAAAACTGTAAAGATTGTTTGAATATTTTATCAGAACTCCTCTTAAACAAGTTAAATCTTCCTGGTTAAAATCTCCACCCCTTGATGTGTTTAATAGTTCCTTAAACACTCCGAGTGGCCTGTAGGAGCTCTTCCTGTTTATCAAAAGACTAAAATAACCAGCTGGCCAACAAGACTAGACAAGGAAACAAAACTTGTCTGACAACCAAGGCCACAAATATGTGCCTGTGAGTTCCAGAGAAACCACCGGGAGCAGCCACCCATGAGAGAGTGTTCATGTGACAGCAAGCAGACCATCCCTGCCACCTCCAGCTATCTGTAGCCCATGCCCTCCAACCTCCACCCCACAGCCAAGATCTTTCAAGCAGTCTGAGTAAGACATGCACCCTGAATTAAGAGCATCAAGATTTCAGCTCCTGTGTCCCAGCAGCNTAACACGTATGTACCAGTGACTCAATTAACATAAAAGTCAGCACACAACACATGTGAAATAAACATCAGAGTTCATGCACTGATGATCCAGAACGGAGAACCATTCATGGGCTGAGCCTGAGGGACTATGGTNTGTGTTTGTTTCTATGAGAAGCCTGAGGTTTCTTCCCGTACAGGCCTGCCCATAGTCACCTGGCATTCCTGCAAAAACTTGTCTTTCCTTTGTTTGAATACTCAAAGAACAGGGTTGGGGTGCAAAGCACCTTAGAAATAAACCATCCCTCAAGAAAATTAAGTCCAGTGTGCATTACAGCCCTTCTATTTTAGTGCTTTTTTTGTTTAAAAATGAAGAAGAGGAGGAAGGAGGGGAGGTGGGGAGGAGGAAGAGGAAGAAGACGATGACAACGATGACAATGACGACAACGATGACCTCCTTTGGGGGCTGGAAAGATGGTCCAGCAGATCAGAGCACTTTCTCCAACATCAAAGAGGACCAGAGTTTAGATCCTAGCACCCATGTAATAAGTCAGGAGTCTTTGCAACNTGTAACCTCAGCTTGGAGATCAGGTGCAGGGAGGCGTGGACAGTGATAAAAGGATCATGATGCCTGGGGCTTGCTAGCTTGCAAGCAAGCTGAGAAAACAGGAGCTCTGGGATGAGGGAGACTGCCCCAAAGGAAAAAGGCAAAGAGTGATAGAGACCACGTGACNTCTCTTGTGGCTTCTGTGAATACACAGGCATGCACACACATACACTCATCCAGGTGTATATGCATAAGCAAGTACATCTTTCTTAAAATTCTGTGAAATAATGCCACCTTGTACGGGATGAAAACTTCTTAAGACAGGCATGGTAGTACACACATGTAATGTCAGTACTTGGGAAGCTGAAGCAGGAGGATCATGAGTTTCAGGTCAGCCTGGAATGAGTGAGGAGACTCTGCATATCACAAATTGGGGAAAGGGAAGAGGAGAGAAGCAGGGAGGGAGGGACAAGAGAAAGCAGAAAAAAGGGGAAAAGCAAAGAGAAGAAAAAAGAATATAAATATATTAAAGCAAGTTACAATCCCACTGACATCATGAAAATGGTCCAAAGCTAAATCCCTTATAATGTCAAGAAAAGTTTATCTTTGAGAACCATCCNTCCCCAAAGTCACATCTTATGATGAGACAAAACACTGTTCAGGTAAAGAGAAGACACCAGGTGTAAATGCATGCTGCTTCACGCCAGAAAGGAAACCAAGTCTGGGACAATGGTTCAGTGGTAATGCACTGGCCACACAATCATGAGGACCTACCACTAGGTCCTCATCCACAACCCGAGCGCTAGAGCTTGGGGACAGAGGGACTGGTATATCCCTGTAGCTCATTGGCCAGCAGGCCTATCCATTTGCTGAGCTCTGGGTCTACAAGAGATGGTGTGTCAAAATAACTGTGGAGATATATTCTCTCTCTCTCTCTCTCTCTCTCTCTCTCTCTCTCTCACACACACACACACACACACACACACACACACACACACACACACAGTTTTTTTTGTCAGCTTGGCAATAGAGGCAAAGTATCTTGAAAACAATGATTCATTTATTCTAAATGAACACCAAGTAATCAAAGGAAAACTACATTAAAGAACTACATCGAGCAGTGTGATCTCACGGCAAAAATTAACTTGGCTGTAAGTTTTAGGCATGCTTTACATGCTTTACAAAGACCTGTAAAAAAACCAAGTCCAGAGTTGAGAACAATGCACTTATTCTAGAGGGGGGAATGAACCCTAATCTTTTAAAAATTGCTGCTTCTTTAGTTACACCTTATTCATCCACNGAAAAGAACCTAACCACTGTGGGAAGAATGGAGCATGAAGTAAGCCCTGTGAAAGGAAGGCAGAATGAAGCTGGTTCCACAGGAATGTGGTATCCTGGCAGGTGGCTGACTCTTCCTCTTCATCTAACCACACAGCACCAGGTGCAACTCTGGGGTGAACACTCTGAGCCGGGTGGACTGGAGAAGGAGCTGGTGAGGCAGGTGAGGGCACTCCTCAGAGGTACCTGAGGTCTGCTACCCATGAGTTCACATTTCACATCTTAGGAGGCAGCCAGAGGAGCACTGNGCACATCTCTGGTCACAGACAAGAAATGCTGAGCAAACCTGTCCTGTAGGCATTGGTGCCAAGCTGATTTCACCAGTTATGATAAAGTAGAGAGTGTGGCCGCTAATGTGGGGAAATTCAGACATATGGTGGGAGATACAATCAGTGCATTAAGTATCACTCTAACTTGAATGTATGACAGAGATCATTGACAGTTCTACCAATATCTGCAATCAAGTACATATATAATATTATAAATATACATTAACAGTAGAGAGAGAAGAGAGATTCACCACCAACATCCTGCCATTCATCCTTGCAGTTTTCCCCATCTAAGCAACACAAACATGAAATCACAATTCACACCCAGTGCTCTGCAAGAGATCACTGCAAATTACAGGCACAGAGAAAAGAAACCAACATGGACATCGCCACAATCAAGGTGCAATTACTGTGTCAACCCTGACGAAAAGCACATAAAAGCCAAGGAGTTACGAAGACAACGTATATATGCACGACAACATGATACATCATCACAGAAGACAAGCTTGCACAAGGACCACAACCATATACAAGAAGTACCTCAGGAAGGACATTTGGAGACAGGCACAGTGACACACACTCATCATCTCAGCATACAAGAGGCTGAGACAGAAGAATCGCTGTAGGTCTGAGGCCAGCGTGACTCCACAGAGAGTATCAGAGTCACCAGGANTATAAAACAAGAACCTATCAAAAAAAAAAAAACCAGATAAAAAGAAGACACTTGGGCCCAGAATCTGATGTCTAATCAAGGACTGAAGTCACTCATTACGAATCATGGCAGCCAAAGATAAAGCATTCAATATTGGTGCTGGGTAAAGTGCTTGCCACACATCNACAAGGACCTGAATTTGACATATCCTATTGGTGCTGGGTAAAGTGCTTGCCACATACCTACAAGGACCTGAACTAGACAGATCCTAAGAAACCATGAGGAAAACAGAGCATGGTGGCACATGTTGGTGGCCAATGCTTGGAATCCCAGAGCTAGGCAAACAGAAACAGGAGAGCTTCAGAATTCACTGCCAGCCAGCCTAGATAATCAGCAAGTTCCTGACCAAGTGAGATACACTGTCTCAAAAAACAAGGTGGATGGCTCCTGAAGAATGGTAGCTAAGGGTGTTCTGTCCTATACCTGTCTCTTATACACATCTAGATGTGTATAAGAGACAGGCCATAAATAGTATGTCCACGGGCCATAATGGAGGGAGGGAGGGAGAGAGAGCAAGAGAACACCTAGTATAACTTTATATGTTTAAAAACTTCCTATCTTCCTTGTTGCCTTTGTACCCTAAAGGCACATAACCCCTCTGGTTCTGTTATGAGCNCCCCAAATTGTCCAGGCAAATAGTATCTTGGCTTTACAAGCATCTTTCAGCTTGGGTTACTTATGATTTTGAACTATGTCCTAAAAAAATCAAAATGTTATTAGATATTAATCAGACCACAGGAATTAAACTCAACTTCCTATTATCAGAAACCTTCTATAGTTCCATTTTAACAGGTAGTTCCCAGCCTGAGAGCAATAAAAATACAACCACTTCATAAGTCTTGCATCATCCTAGTACACAGTGCTTTAAAATGAACTTGGGTATTGATTACAGTGAGACAGACAGGCACTGGGGTTGCACCTGCAGGNTGCAGTGATGGCTCCTTTGCCTTAAGAGCTCCTTGCTTGCTGGGTGACGCAGTAGAAAGCCTGAGGTCCCTGCAGCATAGCTGTAGCTAAGTTCCTGCTCCAACTTTACTTTGGAGACAGGTCTCTTACTGGTGTCCAAACCCAAGCCACCAGCAGATGGCACTCTCAGAGCATAAGCAGATGTGTCCCGTTCTCTGCAGATAAAAAAACGAGGGCTCTTGTGTCCATCAGGGCAAAAACACACTTAAAGGAAACACCATGACTAGCATTCAAAGACATGAATGACCAAAATGTTCAAGAGAAAATAAAACATCGCAAGTAACACTATTTAAAGTATTTTTCTAAGTAACTTTTTNAGGTTTAAAAAACACAAGCCAANGCACTGTGGTGGGAAACCACATCACAATCTATGGCTTTCTCTCTGCAGTTACCAGGGCCTTGGGAGCTCAGACAATGACGCCCATGTGCGTTCACAGTGCAAGCGTGAGGACCAGAGTTCAGATCCCTAGCACATGGGCAAACACCCGGCATAGTGGNGAGCTATGTAACCAGGTGCCAGAGAGCAGAAACAGGAAATCCTAGGGAATTCAGACACCAGCTGAAACGGCAAGCCCCAGCTTCCGTGAGAGACCCTGACTCAAAATCTGTGGGGAGAGGCATGCAGTGGAAGGAGCCGACTTCTNCAAGTTTTCCTCTGGCTGCCACACACTTCGGTGGCACACACATGTGTGCACAGACATAACTAGTTGATTAAAAACTAAAAAGTAAAGTGGACAGCAATAAGGAGAGATGACTGCAGTCAACCTCTGCAGTGGTTCAGCTTGCTCCCCCCAGTCCCCTGACACCTCATTTTACTGCAGAAGTTTGTTTTCTTTACAATATTGAAGTGGAACCCACAGAGTCCAGCAGCCAGACAATAACGCTGCCACTCAGCTCCATCCTGGCCTAATTTTGTTAATTATTATTTCTTTAATGTTCACATATTTCTAAATTTGGTAGCAAAAAACAAATTCTAAGTCTGCTAATGACTTTCTAAACTTTCCAGTAAAATATTAAGTTATATGTAATAGGCTAGCCTATTCCCAATCCCAGCCAAATATTTAAATAATCTGATTATCACCATAGTCACAAAAACACAACAGAAAATACTAATAAAATATGCTTATTAATCAAATGGGGCAGTTTTCATAAACCAGGAATCATAAAATTAGGCCTATCATATTAATTTGTATATTTATTATGTATCATTTCAAAACAAAATATAGAATATAGAATAATATAGAAAATATAGCTCNTGGGCAACAAGCAATCCCACAGACACTGCTGAATAGTTTTATGTCAACTTGACACAAGCTAGAGTCACCTGAGAAAATTGAGAAAATGCCTCTATAAGATCAGGCTGCAGGCATTCATGATGGACATGGGAGGGCCCAGCCCATTATGGGTGGAGCCATCCCCCAGGATGGTGGTCCTGGGTTCTCTAAGAAAGCAGGCTGAGCAAGTCATACAGAGCAAGACAGTAAGCAGCACCCCTCCATGGCCTCTGCATCAGCTCCTGCCTCCAGGTTCCTGTCCTGACTTCCTCCAATGACCAATAGTGATATGAATGCATAAACCAAATAAACTCTTTCCTCTTCAAGTTGTTTTGGTCACGGTGCTTCATCACAGCAAGGGAAACCCTAACTAAGACACATCGCTTAGTCTACTGGATGTTGTGGCCCAAGGGACAAAGCTGGGCTAAGGAGGTAACGCATGGAGCCAGACATGGCAAAGTTTCTAAAATCAGCTTTGTAAGCATCATGGCCTCTCTCTCAGGCATGAAAATGGATGCGTAGGAGCTAAAGGTAAAAACTGCTAGAAGGGACACTTCACAGCCACTTCCTAGTTTCCACACAGAGAAATGCAGCAAGAAGATCTAATTCACATAGCTGTTACAGGGATTAGATGAATCCAATACATTTAAAGTACTTCAAATGGGGGAGGTGCTACCCGCCCGCCCTCACAGTATGAAGAAAGCTGGGGTGGGAGGATAGTGAGTTGAGATTCCAGNCTGAGAGTAAGAGCTGTCTCAATAAACAGGTAACGAGTGGACAGATACACAGCAGAAAAGGTATTGTGATTATCTGTGCAATTCAACTATGAGATGCAAGCTTTACAAAATAAAATAAGTAATTTCAAACAGCTCAGGGCCTTGAGTCACTGCTCAGGAAGTACTGGTTGCTACTTTGTGAGACAAGATTTTCAAATGGGTCCTTGAATTTCTCAACTATGTGGACTTAAGTCTTAAGTTGTGAAATCTTTGGGGAAGACATAAATATTCAATGACAACCTATCTTTAAAGAGACTGAGGAATGCACTGGTGGGTCTCACCCTGGATATATCATCTTGGTTGGTTAACCAGTAGTTACCTCCCAGGCCAACCCAGACCCACTACAGGAGGAATTCAGGTGGGGTCAATAGGATGTCAGATTGCCCTGGACTAAGTAACAAAAATTACTGTGCAATCAAGCAACATCTCCACAAGTCCTAGAGCAGCTCTTGCCTGACTGCCTGATGTGGACTAATTCTGCAGCCTTGAGTAAGCACTTCTGGGANTGGGGGTAAGGAGGGAGAAAGAGATCCCACACTCTCAGAGAACATGAAAATGCAGTATCTAAGCATCAATTTCTGAAGAGAGGAACATATTGGAGTCCTTCCAGCTTTAAAGTTCTTTGTGGGCAATCAATGAGTGCGTCACAGTTTTCTGCCTAAAATGTGTCTCAGCCTTCCACAGAAGCCATGTCACTTCCTAAAGCTCTCTGCTGTGACTATTTTTCGACATAGGTTAGAGCAAACAGAGGTAATGACTTTTGAAAACGCAAGCTTGCCTCTCCCTGACACCACAGCCTTACATTCCCCTCTCTGGACCCAGATCTCTGTGGCTTCTATAACCACAGTGTCCCCGAGGCCACACGGACCTCTTTCCCTGCCTGTCTGTGGGCCTCCCTGTTAGCATCTGCTGGGTCAGTAACAAACGCAGTGGGTTGGAGCAATAAGAACCCTCAGCCATAGCCCCACCGGCCAGTAAAGGGCTGGTGCAAAATCAAATCACATGCTTGCCCTTCAGCCCACAAAAATCAAGCCAACCTAAGCAGAGGCGGTAGCTCAGCCAATAACCTGTTCTGCTTGCAAGCATGGGAGCCTGACTTCAATCCCCAGGACTCACATAAGGCCCAGGATAGTGGCACACACTTGTCATCTGTGATGGNGAGATGGAGACAGATGGATCCCTGGGTCTCTAGGGCTTGCTGACCAGCTGGCCAGCCTAGCCTACTTGGTTATCTCCACAAACCAGAGAGATCCTGTCTCAGAAAACAGAGGACAACCTGAGAAAGAACATCCATGAGCTGACCTCTGACTTTCACATACCTACACACAAACACGTACATGGGCGTGTGTGTGTGCGCACAAACACACACACACACACACACACACACACACACACACACACACACACACAC
>LZPO01087191.1:374935-391820 GCA_001675575.1 Neotoma lepida | reverse complement strand
AAGTCCTTTGGAGGTGCTATGTTTTACAGCCAGTATTCAGCCCTTGTGAATCTCTAACACTGGACAGAATGCAGCATTCTTGTTTTCAATACTTTGGTAAACAGTATATAGAAAATAACATCTGCTCTCACTGCAGTATTCAAATGACAGTAAAACCTAGGCACAAGAATGTATTCCTACCATCACGGTATGTAATGTAATCGCACTGCAGAACCTGCTGCCCCCGGCCAGACAGGTTCTTCCCCTTGGAACTTACCAAAGAGATGAGCTCTCAGGCCCCACCCCAGCCTGTGGAATAGGATCTACACCTTTACAGTGGTGGGAGGAGAGCATGACTCCTGCAGGCTGTGCTCTGACCGCCACAGATATGTGCCACACATACAGTAAAGAACTAAATTTTTTTTAAATAAAGAGGTTTTTTTTTTTTAATGGTGTCAAAATTCTCACTAGATGACAGATCAGCCTCCATTGTGGTGTTTCTCAAAAGCCACTCATCTGTGATTCCGGAAGACTTAAAACCCTTGTGATAAACTAAGGATGCAGCTTATTGGTAGCATGTTCCATTGCCACCACTGCAAGAGTAACCAACCTTTGAGGATTGTTGTGCCCTTTCCAGAACTATCTTCAAAGACTAGCAGTGCCACCTCTTCCTGGGTCCATCTTCTCCTGCCCCATTCCAAGAAAGCAAGGGAGCCTTTTGCCATCTTCTCTATGTTACCTTCCACAGCTCCCAGACTCATTCTTGACCAGCACAGTCAAGGCCATTCAAACTTGTCCTGACCTAAAATTTATTACTCAAATGCTGCCCAATCCTCAAGAACAAGTCACATATCCTCTGTAAAGTCATCTCTGAGCAAGCAGAGGCCAGCGTTCTGTGTGTCCTACACCTCTTGGTGAATTCATGTTCAAGACACCCACCTAACCTTCTCTTGCCATGGTAACAGCAGGATAGAGTTTATATTTTGAATCCTGTTAATGACCATCACAACACGGGGTTAATAAACACACTAGGAGTCAACTGTGACTATTTAAGCCTGCAAGACAGTTGAGCTGGTCCCTGAAGCAAAAGACCTGGCATTCAGGAATCCTGTCCTTAAAGATAAGGTGAGAAGGTGGTCCAGTCACTAAAGTGCTTGTCTTGCAAGCTTTAGGACCTGAGTTCAATCCACAAAGCCCACATAAAACAAAAAGAAGTGGACATTCCACTGCAAGCTTGGAATCCCAGAGCTGGAGAGGTGGAGAGAGGTGAATCCCTGGGGCTCACTGGCCTACCAGCCAGCTAGCCTAGCCTAAGTGGCAAAAGAGACCCCACCTCATCAAGCAATGTAGACAGNATCTGAGGAGTGACACCTGAGGTTGTTCTCTGGCCTCCACATATGTGTGTGCACACTCTACACACATATGCACCTACAAACCCACACAAACACTTAGAAAGAAAGGTGGGGAGGGAATTCCTTCTAAAGTGGTACCAAAACCAATACAAGCCAACAAAAGATTGGTGAACAATTTTGTTTCAGGAGAAGAGAGTAAGAAAACCAGATGCCTCGTTGAGAGCATTTCTATCATGTGTTATAGTTACAAAGCCTGGTGCAGCCCTCACTGATTTTTAAAACTTTTGTCTTACCCCAATTATTTCATTCTAAAATGTCCTAAAATGTCCCTGAAAAGACTGAACAAGTGCTAGTGTCCCAGCTACCACTAGGTACCTCAGAAGGTGCCTGGCGCCTAGTAATGCTCGGCATGTTCACTGAATGAGAGCTAAAGGAAAAGNNTGAGGACCGCTNATGCACCGGCCTCATTACAAGTGGGAAGGACCCAGGATTTCCAAATATTTGTGCCAAAATATGTATTTTTTTAAGTCAATTTAAGTTTCTTCTACTCCACTAAAGAAAACTGTACAAAGAAGAAATGTAACAGGAGAGTCAGTAGCACACGGAGTGCATGGAGCCTTTTCATGGCTAAGATTCACCACAAAGNCATGAATAAGCATTTGTACAAATTTCAGCATTCATCCAAAAATATGTGATCCCAGTTGGTGGGAGCTGGATGTGTCTGACAAACTGGTACTACAGAAAAAGACAGGTACATTTCCTAAGAGCATGAGTCAATAGACTGTTTATAAAATCATCTTTAAATGCTGGCCTCAATTGACAATACCAGATAAGAATGCTACTGTCAGCATCTAAAGATGGCACAATATATATATAATGATGTCAAGTATACACAAAGTATATAAGATATCCAAAGTATATAAAAGGATATAATGCTTTGAAATTCAGTGTAAAAAGAATCAAAAGTATTTGATGACTTAAAGATTCACTCTAAAATGCTTAAGGGAAAAAAAAAAGACACTATTTCCACATGGTTCCATAGCTTGTATTCTCAACAGAGGGTAAGGCTACAGAAAAGACCCCTGCAAACAAACTGTGCAAACAGGACAAACTTTAATGTCACTTCACCAAAACTATTTCTTGTTCATTCTAAGGCAAGGAGGAAAGTTGTACACACAGACAGAGCACATGGACGGATTTTCTCAACAAGGTTCCTTCCTCTCAGAAGACTCTTGCTGTGTCAAGTTGACATAAAACCAGCCAGCATAGTCAACATCTTGTGGAGAGTCTTTTGGTGGTTAATTCCTTCTTCTGCAAATTGCCTATTTGAGTCCTTTGGGCAAACACTCCTGGGCTCTTAATGTTCTTCTCATCAATTTGATGGAGAACAAGTGCCCCATAAGTGCTCCGTATTTTCAATTAGAAGCATTCATATTAGAATAATAGAAAGTTAATTCTATTATTGATTGGTTGGTTAAATGTTCAGAAGACATCAGAACTCCCATAGACTTCCACACCTGCAAAATAAAATGTGCTTTACTTTAAACCAGCCAACTCTCCATGTGCCTGAACATAGCCCACATTTCTCTCCCATCACTACTTTCCAACAGAGCAAACTCAATCATAAAAAAATCAATGGTCACAAGATATATTAACTGAGATGAGAAAATGACATTTATACAGAAACTGGGTCATGACAATTCATATGTGAATGGGAAAAGAACTAGGCTTCAATTTTTATTAGAAAAGTATAACCCTAAAGAGTACTGCTGATAAAATGCATCATTTCACTTCGCGCATTTGGCCACAGAACTTACAATTGCCTTGAGTCACACTGTACACAAGATGTGGCTGCTAACATGAAGCAAATGTTAATGCCAAACTGCCCTTGGAAAGCAGGTAAACAGCACACACCACATACACTTGTGGGTTTCCTAGCAATGCATCTCTCACAGAGCAAGGTGTTGATCCTTCAGTACTGAAAGACACTGCTGCCGCCATTGAAAATCCAAAGGCTCACTCAGGCCTACACTTAGAGGAATGCCGCATGAAAAACAGTCACGATTATGTCTAAGCACACGTTGGAAGTTGGGTTAATGAGAAATACATGTATATGACACAATGTAAAAGAACTGGAAGTATAAAAGCAAACAAAAACAGCAGTCAAAACCATAATGAACTCCACACGCACCGTTCACATACTGAGAAGACATCCCTCTTAAAATCTGTGGACTAAAACTAGCTGCATGTGTATATCTGTCACTGCTTAGCAATCTTCCAAGTACCAGTGGTCAGACTTCAGAGTACTGAACTGGAATAAAGTAATGTAATGATACAGAGTTTGCCGTCTACTGACCAGAGAAGTCCAGGATGCAGTCACAAGAGCTGAGAATGATAAGCACAGTGCAGGGCTTAGAGAAGTTCCAGAAGCAGGTATATTACCCACAAGAGATGACTTAGTTTGTCGCAGGGGAGAAGCGAAAAAAAAACAGGGAGGAAAGGCAGCGGCACCAAAGCAATGGATCTGGCTGGCTGGGGACCGTGGCTTCCAACAATAGATCTGAGAGCCCGAGAGTGGGCACACAGCCAAGGAGGAAACAAACATGTGGTGGATCTACAGAACACTCTGTCAGGAAGATAAGTCCCAGGATTCCCTGAAGCTCAGGAGCAAATTGTTTCTTAGCAGGCAAAGGAAGAAAACACGTGTTAAGGGATGCTGCAGTGTGGAGGATGTTGCCACCATGCACCTATGGCTCTTCATTTTCTCTACCAACTTAAAAATCATCGAGCTAGAGAGGGAGCAGCTATGTGAAGAGAAAACTAGGAACCACTCACACCCTCACCCCCAACACACCATACCCCCACAATTAAGGCAAAAACTTCCAAATCTCCGCTGTTTGTGTCATTTCCACCTTAGGGTACTCCATTGTACCCAGGAGGAGATGCAAGCTACTCTGCACCAGGGGATCTGTCCTCAGCACCACAAGCCTGTGTGCCACCTTCTCCGTCCTACAGACAGACTCCTCCAAATCTGCCTGAAAAGCCTCTGCTGCACAGTGTGACATCTGCCATTAGCCTGGGGTATCAAAAAGCCTTCCTGGGGCTAAAGAGATGGATGGCTCTGCAGTTAAAAGCGCTTGCTGTTCCTAGCACTCACATGGTGGCTCACAATCATCTGTTACCACATACATGATGCATATACATACACGAAGTCAAAACATTCATACACACAAAATAAATCTAAAATATTTTTTATTTTATTATAATTATGTAGTACCATGCATGTATCTCCTGCCCCACTGGCCAATTCTATGGACATCTGTATGGCCATCTCACCCTGGACTGGGAGTTCTGAGGACATCCTTCTAGAACACCCTTCTTTGCCAGACCCAGGAACACAGCAGGAGACATTCATTACTGGCTAATTAATCAAGCCGCCAGTGTTTTGGAAGACAGGGACAAGAGATGCAGGTCCATGCTGCCACCCACAGTGCTCTGAGGAGTTCCTCTAACATTTTAGGAATCTCAACTGCTAAAACCAGGATTTGTGGCTGCCATGCTGGAAAGAATTTCAGACTAGATCATGTGTATGAAGCACAACTGAGCTTTAATAAAGATATTCTAACATGGACTTAAGCTGAAGGGTTAAGAGAAAGAGAGACATTAAGAAGGTTGGACACACCACCCAAGAGCATAATTTTCTCCTCAAGAGAAAATCCAGGCTCGATATCTTTGCAGGAGTTCACGTGGAATTGTGGTGGAACTCGAAGCTACTATCTTCAAAGGGTTGAAGGAACCTAAATGAGATCAGTGGGTGGTGGCTAAGGGACCCCTGATTGCAACGGATAAGGTAAAAGTCTAACACTGGGAGGTAGCAAGATAGGCTAGCTTCACTATCAACAAAGCTAACAACTGTCTTGTTGGAAGTCCCAGGAGTCTGCAGAAAGGAATGAGGTCATACCCAAGGTCATATATACACAGTGCTTAAGCCTGGCTCACTGTTGTTTTAAAATATCTAAATATAGAAAGGAATATTATTATTACATCAGCAACCTTCACAGCAAATGTTTCAGCACAGCAAACTGTGCCAAAATTCTTGCTTCTCGGTTGGTGAGAAGCTTCCACCAGGCTGGGGTTAGGGGGTCCTCTCCATCTCATGCCCAGCTAACACCCTTCCCTGTCCTTCTAGCCCTACTTCAAACCAATGACAAGTTCTCCTAGGGGTAGGAAAACCAAGACAAACACTGTGTTTGTCTTGCAAAGACGTGGGCTGGGAAAGAAGCCCCACTGAACCACCACGCAGAGCTGGGCTAAGCGTTATTCTCCAGTATTCCCTTTACAAACAGAAAAGGGGGAGTGTGCGGCTCGGTAGCTGGGTAGCCTGTGTGAGGGCTCACAGGTGAGCAATGGTCACCCAGCCACGGCCACAAGCCTGCAAGGCTTAAATGCTTCTCTGCCTTAGGAACCGGGGAAAGCAGCCGATTCTGGGGAAACAGAGGCTCAGAGAATAACGAAAGTGAGAATGAACATTGCTGCCCACCCTGACCCCATCAGGGCCAGAGCATGAAGTCTTGCCTGTTCAGAATACGGCTGTATTCAACAATTACCACAGCATTACCTGAGGCAGTCAAGCAGTGAATTAGATAGTGTCCCACCTGCTGAAACCATACTATAAAGCAAGAACTAGCAACTTTTCAGATTAAACACTGAAGTCTTTCATTATTGAACACTGTCTCGAGGGTAGATGTGGTGGGGGAAGAGTAGATGGGGGGAGGAGGCACGGGCAGTGCTGAAAGAAAGTTGGNTCCTTGTGAGAAGACCAAGCTGTTTCTAAGTCAGATTCACAGTCTGCTGAATTCTAAACCTTGGGACCTAGTAATTTCTAAGTAGGAGTTTCAGTTTATTGAATTTTAAACACTGGGCCTGGCCCAGGGGAAAGCAATAGCTTTGAAATAATGACTTGGTGTCGTACAAGGTCAGCAATATGGCCATAGTACCTTAATTTCATCCCCTTTAGAGCTACACGTCATGAATGCACGGAAACATTTGAGGTATATGTTGCTAAATGGTAAATAATATAAATTAGCCATAGTGAAAACACAATAAAAGTTGCAAACTCATGTCCTAATAAAAGATGTCACTCCTTAGAAGCAGGCCTGCAACACATGGCATCAGGGGACCCCCAGCCAAGCTATGGGGAGATTATTCCACCATGTCTAAAAATATCTACATATCTAGAAGAACCCTGCACTTTGCAACTCTAAATTCTACTATTTATGAATTTATGAACTAAGAGACCAGGTAATGTATTGATATAAATGACAAGCCACGTTCCCTTGTGTGCAGGTATGTACATATGTTTGAGTTTTTGCAGACACATGTGTATATGTGCATGTGAAAGCCAAGGGTCCAGTATCATTCCTCTGCAGACAGCCATCTACCTTGAGGTTTGGTGTGGTAGTTTTCTGTGAGCTTTTGGTGCTGGTTTTGAGGTAAGGTCTCTCACTAGGACCTGGAGGCTAGCTGATGCATTGATGCTAACTGGCCAGCAAGTGCCAGGAATCTGCCTGCCTCTGCCTCTTGAGCACTGGAATTACAAGTGCATGCCACCCCTACCTAGTAGCTGTTTACAAGGGTGCTAGGGTTCCAAACTCAGGTCCCCATGCTTACAAAGCAAGCACTTTACTTACTGAGCCATCTCCCCTGTCCCCAAATAGTGTTTCCAATAACATTAACAGCTTACTGTTGGGAGGACCTGGTATGATTAATTTTCTTTGCAGTGTTCAGGTTTTCTTTTCTTTTAATACTTTTCATTGTACCTTCCAAGTTTCCTAAAAATGAAGTGGACCAGCATCACTGATGACAAAATGCTGACATACAGCAGTGAACTGAAAAGTGAGCACCCAGTCAGTCCTGGTGGCACACACCTAGAATCCCAAAGATGAGAAGTGAAGGGCTGGACACTACTAGTTTCAGGCCAGCTGGAGTTATAGTTTCAAGGCAACCCTGGGAGAACTAGAACTTGCCTCAAAATGTCAAGCAATGACATTAAGACTTCTGGATAGTGGACTGGAGAAATGGCTCAGTGGTTAGATCACTGGCTGCTCTTCCAGAGGTCCCAGGTTCAATTCCCAGCTCCAATATGGTAGCTCACAACCATCTTTAACTCTAGTTCCAGAGGATCCTCTTCTAGCCTCCATGGGCACACACGTGGTACAAAACATGTGCAGGCTGAAACACCCATACACAAAAAATAAAATTAAAATTAAATGAATAAATAAGATTTCTGGATCGGATCTGAAATCAACAACGACTCTCTACCCAACGTTCCCGAGACCACCCTGTTGTTTTCCCTTCCATCTCCAGACGCCACTGTATACCTGTGGGTAACCTCATGGAAGCTACAATGACTACGACAGCAGCTACATCTTTTCCATGAATGGTTCTGAAGTTACCAAAACCTGTTCTATAAAAAACATTAATTTGTCCTTGACAAAAATAACCTGGAATACAAGTTTTCAAAAACTGTGCTTTTCAATCTCTTGCCCCCAAATATGGATGCTCTCCAAAATTAGAGTCACAATTATAATTTGTGAAACACTTTAAGAGTGCTCCCAGTCAAGCCCAAGTTCTGGTTTATAGCTAAGGTATTCAGTGCAAGCACTCTCAAAATAGCTTCAGAATGATGGAGAATATAAAGTAACAATTGACATAATAGGAGGCATAAGCACTTCCCTTACCCTAGTAATAAAATTTTGTTGGCAGTATTTTCGGGTATAAACATCTCATTATTACAAGCTTGTAATCAGAAAGCTGTCACATGCACCCTGCACTCCAGAATTATTTCTCAGAGGTCACCAGGACACACAATGGGAGGAAATCCGACTCTGCAGTGAAAAGCCTGCTGGGAGTCATTAAAAAAATCATTGGGAAGGAGAAACTTAGGCTTTGGTCTCATGCCTGCTTGATCCCCTGGGCCAACAATACACTCCTAGTNTCTTAAACGTTTTTACAAAAGCTGTACTTCTTCAATATAAATGAGGAGAGAGCTGTTATCCCAAATTGCTGTTATTTTTCTGTTCCATTTCTGTGTGTGAAACAAGACTTCTAAACTAACAAAAAACAACAATCAGTCCAAAAGGAAGACACAATGCACTATAATAAGGAAATGCTAAAAACATTACTCACAGCACCAAGCATAAGAAGAAGATGAAACTTCTTATGTTTGGGCTAAATCACAAGATTGTTTTGTTTTGTTCTGTTTGTTTGTTTTTAACATAGCTACAATGGCAAACACAAAAGCAACTTAGGATTTCCTATAGATGAAGAGTGTGTTTACATTGATTTTGTACTTGCTGTGAACTGGGGACAGTAGCTTAAGCTCACATCCCATACTTCTCAGTTCAAGCTAGGTATAAAGATGAAGCTGTGGGTCTTTGGGGAATGGGGGGGTCTTACCCCACCCTAGCCCACCTGAGCACTGCACCACCCGTATGCACAAATCAAGGACAGAAATCATGGTGGGACTCCTCAACCTCACAGTTGGTGTTCCTTGCCTGGTGACTGAGATGTCCTTGCAGGAGAGAGCTACCAGATTTCACTTGCCCCTGTGACCTGAGCCCATGCTCCTTCTATGAGCTTGGCAGGGGGATGTCATTTCCTGTCTGCTCTTTAGTCATTTCTCATTCCCTTTTTATTGATGTCTTCTGGTGATTTCCACATTTGGAGAAATGGAACAGAATAAACAGATTCCTCAGACCTCAGCATGGTTTGCTTGCTTGCTTGCTTGCTTGCTTGCTTGCTTGCTTGCTTGCTTGCTTGCTTGTTTTTAACAGTTAATGCTTAGACTGGGAATGTTACTCAGTTGGTAAAGTGCTTTCCTAGCATGATATACAATGAAACAAAGCCAGGATCTCTTGTGAATACACATATGATATACAAAGAAACATTTCCTGTGAATTCGTGATGCACAGTGAAACAAAGCCAGGGTCTCCTGTGATACATGAATGAGACACAATGGAACAGAGCCCAGGAAGTCCTGGGAATGCATGAATGAATGCTGTGAAACAAGGCCAGGATCTCCTGTGTATTATGGTAATTAGATGGCCAGCCCAATTATTTATATATTTTATCAAGATAGCTTTATTTTAGAAACAACTTACAGAACAGTGGGGAGGGAGTGAGTACAGGGATGAACAGGAGAGCGACGCGATCCAGCGGAGAAATCTGGCTCAGTCTTCAGTCTGTCTTCCAGACCACAGCGATCCCAAAATGGCAGGAGCAGGGCAGGTCACATTGCCATCCCAGATTTTTAAGGGGCTCAGGTGAACCACTCCCTAAGAGGAGGTCTTAACCAGGTGTCATGATTACCTGGCTAAAGGGGGCTGTTCCATAGCCAAAAGCCAAAATAGCTATCCACTACACCTGTAGATGCATTACACACTGTGAGACAGAGCTAGAATTTCCTATGAATGTATATATACATTGAAAGAACCAGCTTCCCCTGCCCCAGGGAAAGGATTCCACAGTGGCACTGACTGCTGTGAGGAAGGTCCTGTGCTGACTGGGTGCGCCATTGTTTGTAGATGGTTCTGTTTCTTGCAGATGGTTCCACTCATCTGCAAAGGGCAGTCACTCCAGCACAGAGTTGGAGGTATATCAGGAACTATTCAGAAGGGTTAGAACGTTTAGAGTACACAAAACCCAGTGAAACAGGAATGGCTGTTCTCTTTCCTACTCACTAAAGATATTCTTCTAAAATCAAAATGTTAGTCCTATGCAAATACAGTCAAGGCTTTTCCAAAGGCAGTCATTAATTCTAAGTGTGACATTTTATTTCATTTGTGAAATGTAATATTCAGTAATTCTTTAGCCTGTCAGTTTATCTGCAAATAGACTAGTTCCATTAAGACACATTCTTTAGGGCTGGAGAGATGGCTCAGTAGTTAAGAGTATTCACTGGTCTTACAGAAGACCCACATTTGGTTCTCAGCACCCACACTAGGTGGATCAGAAATGCCTATAATTCCAGCTCTATGNAATCTGATGCCCTCTTTCTTCCAAAGGCAACTACACTCATGTGCACATACCCATATACAGACACATGTATACATGTGTGTACATGTATACATAATTAAAAATAAAAAATTTTTTTCAAAAAGACACACTTTTTTTTACTATGACTTAGGAACGTAGCCAAGTTGGTAGAGTACTTGCCTAACATGAAAGAAGCCCGGTGTTCCATCCCGAGCACCAGTATAAGCCAGGAATGGTACAGCATACTTGTATCCCCAGCACTAGGGAGGTGATGGCAGGAAAATAAGAAGTTCCAGGCCATCCTCCTTGGCTACATACCAAACCTAAGTCTAGCATGAACTATATGAGACCCTGTTGCAACCAAAATGTTTTATTAAAGGAGAAATTAACAGATAAATAATAGTNGCAAAGGAGAACCAAAAGAAATTAACAATTTCAGGCTATACATACAGAATAAAAAACAAAACTTTGGCCCTGAGCTACAATCAGAGTTCCACCCAAAGCTGAGGCGTCCGAGAGGATGCTGGAGTGTCCACACCTGAACTGCAGGGCTCAAGCCGGCAACAGCACACAGCCAAGGAGACAGGTGGCTTACTCAGTTAATGGGATTTTCCCCCACAGCCCTTCAGCACTGAAGACATTGCCTCCAGCCAGCAGCTGTGAGGAACTGCGGTGTGGCTGGCGACTACAGCTTTAGATGTTTAACTTAATGGGAGAACACAGACTGATTCAAATATACTGGCTTTTGGTCTGGAGATTTTTATGTTGTTGTTTTGTTTGCTTTAAATATCATCCTAGTTGGCGTCTGGACCCAGATGCTGGTATAATAGCAAGAGAAAAGCCAACAATAATTTTTAATTTTAAAGATTTTTTTTACTAAGAAGCACAAGAAAGTTGCAGGCGTCCTTGAGGATCCTGAGAAGTTCTAGGAGAGCCAATGCAGACCCCAGCCTCCATCACTGGTCCTGGGTAGGGTTGGGGGGCAGTTTTATAAAGGTGACCTATGAGATTGAGGGTGGATTCCTAAACACCCTGGGAGAGAACCAGGTACAGTAAGATCAACCTGAGGATACGGGAAAATCTTTGGTGAGAAATGCTCCAGCTTTTCTGATCCCCAACTGCCAGAATCAGCCTTATACTCATTCTTTAAAAAAAGAAAAACTTTCATCTGTGCAACAACAAAGCCTTTTTTGGGGTGTTGGGGGAGAGGGAATAGGGTGTCATGAATCCTAGGCTGGTCTTGAACTCACTGTAATATTCTGCATTCACCCCAGTGCTGAGATTAAAAGCATATACTGCCTCATCCAGTTTATGCATAGCTGGGATCAAACCCAGTGATTCATAAGTGCTAGGCAAACACTCCACCGACTGAGCTACATCCACAGTCTAAGATTATTTTAACTTAAAAAAAAGCATTGACTTGGAAGTATTACATACTGAGATGTTGCATCTAAATATCTAAATATGCTCTCTAAAATACACTTATTTTATTGTCCTCCTAGGACATTTAAATCAAAGCAAATGATTATATAGTCTAAACTCATCACAAAAATATTACAACCACATTATAAAAACTTCAGGAAAAGTCATAATCCCGTCACTTTAAGACAAACACTGGCGTTGTATCATTTAAGTGAATGCATCCCTTTAACTGCTTTGAAACCCTACTCAAAATAATGTAGTATTATTACAATACTAAATAATTAAATAATATTAAATACTAATTAAATAATCAGGGCAAAATATCTGAAATGTAGTTTCTGAAACTGCTCATGTTTAGACCCATAATTTGATTATTTCAAGTATTCTAAAAAGTTAACAGCACTGAAGTTATTAAATACAAATGGCAAAATTTAACTAAAGGAGCTGAAATGGCTCAGGGTGCAAAAGTGCCAGTCAAGCCTGACAACCTGAGACCTCAGAGGCATCAGCAGAAAGAACAGAACTAGCTCCCAAAATTGTCCTCTGAACACACACTCACGCAAGTATACGTACAATAATAAATAAAAACGAATTTTAAAATTTAAAGCAAATAAAGTATGGGTCTTTGTGAAATGATAGAAGAAAAAAAAAACTCTTGTGTTTTACTATTTCTCATTTTAGCCAAAAATGATGGAAAATTAACAAAAGCAGGGATGTCTAGCTGAAGGTAAGATTTTTCCTGGTATTTTCAAACACTTTTTTAAATCATTTTCTTCCCCTTTCTTCTCCCATTTCTTTGCCTCTTGTGGAATTTTGGGAAGAGCAGATAAAATGTCCCAGACCATCAAGGAGGAACACTTGAGTTCTTTGGTGCAAAGCTTGTCTTAACCACTGTACCAGAGTAATATTCCTAGTAGGCATCCCTGCTCTTACTTCTCGGTACACTCTTCAAAGGTTAAGTGGCAGGGGCTGGGCAGGAGCTCTAGGTTCTGATTCAGGGAGGGAGGGAGAGCGAGTGTCAGAAAACTAAGGTAAGTCTGAGGAGAAGCCCAGTGGGCAAAGTGCTGCCGCAGGAGAATGGAACTTTAGTCTGGATCTGCAGAACCTGAATGTGGCAGTGCATGTGTGTAATTCCAGCANTCCTGGATGAGATGGGAGCTGGAGACAGGACAATCCCAGGAACCTGTGGGCTGGCTAGCTTGGCACAGTAAATAAGACGCTCTCAGACAAGGCAAGGGGAAGACTGACACTCAAGATTGTCTGCATGCACACACACACACACACAAGAAAGAGAGAGAGACAGAGACAGAGACAGAGAGATAGACAGAGACAGAGAGACAGAGACAGAGAGAGAAAGAAAGGGGCAGATTGAAAAGGAAAAGAAAGTGAGTGTAAGAAATCTAATCACCATCTTAATGTCTCCTTACCTTGGAACTGCTGGAAGTAAAGTGGATACTGGAGTTTGTTCCAATTAATTTACAGAAACAATTATAGCATCAAGTAGCTGCAGGGAAGTGCACGTCCTGTACATTAGATGGGGGTGGAGGGACTCTCAAGGGGGAAGTAATAACTGCAGCTTCACTTAGGAATGCTGTCAATCTTTCAGTCCACGTGGCAAGGCTATCTTTAACAAAACATACAAGTGAATGATCTTACTCTACTGAAAATGGGTGATTTTCCAAATCTTCCAAAACCTGCATGTTCCATAAAGCTGGGCTTTTGTAACCCTAGAAGCATAAATACACTGTTTTCTAAATATTCCCTTACTTATGCATTTTGAAATCCATACTCTTCAGGTAACCCACAAGAGAAGGCATTTGCAAGGCATGTTATACAGCACACCATATTTGGAAAGAAAAGCTTATTTCAGGCATTTCTCCCCACCCTAAACATCTCTTCCTCTCTATCAGCATGTGTGATGACGCTACCAACCAGTGAAATAAGGTGAATAGGCAGAGGTAGGTAATGAAATCATACATCAAATACATACTCCAACAGTTCANCTTTCTCTCCATGCTTCCCCTGGGGCACTGTGGACGCTCCACACTGCAAACATTCACATACAGGCATGATGCCAGTGCAGGATCCCAAGGAAAGCTTCTAGGTTACCTAATGCGAAGATGGCTGTCATCGCTGTTTTCTAGTCACAGCTCTCACCCGTCACCTTGACTCTAGGTTACCATAACGCTGATGGAACAGCCCAAAGAAAGAAAAATCCCACAGTGCATTAAAACTGTACATTTACAGCAGAGGAGCCCCTGTAGGGGGAAGGCACATGTAGGTTACCAGGGAATTAATTGCCAAATCCTCTCACATTTTGAATGGCTTTATGACTGCTACTGTCATGAAGGAGGAGAGACCAAGGACTTTATGAATGACAGATGAAAGTAGCTATACCCAGAGGTGTCTCACTACATGTGGGGATTAGCAGGAAAGCAGCATGCCTTTCAGCTGAGGACAGGAGCCAGATCTCCACAAGGTCCATGACCCCTTCCTGACACTTGCTACATACTGTAGATCTTCTAAAAACCCCAGAAAGTTAGATTTTGGATCATTTCCAATATATACATCTATACTTAGAATCCTTTCCAATATATACATACAGATTTCTTTTAGTACTCCAAAACTGACATGCAAAGTTCAAAGAAAAAGCAACAAATCAGCACCACTGTTCTAGATACATCAAACATCAAGACTACTGTGTATGGTTGCAATACACTGTTCTTTTAAAAAAAGAAAACAGTCTCTAAATTCATCTAAATATTCCCACCAGACCCCAGCATGGCGGCATTGGCCTATCATCCCAGCACATGGGAAAGAGGCACGGTAGGATTTCATCATGCTTCCTCAGAACAAAACGCAACTCCAAATTTAAGAACTGTTTACTTATGGGATTATCAGCAGTTGTTGGTTTTGGTTTTGGTTTTGAGACAGGAACTCATACCAAGTAAGACACATTCTCAGCCGTGAGATCTTTCACATAATATTCTCATATGATGACTGACCACAAGAAACTGACAATACAGAAACAAAACATTGGATGAGGGAGGACTACTCTCTATCTCTCATTGAACCTTCAAGAAGTCAGCAGCAGATGATTAAAGTGTCAGTTGGGATCTTGCATCCTTCCCTACTCACTCAGTAGGGCTCCCAGCAGAGGCCACCACCCTTGCAGACCAGTATGCACAGATGTAACTAGACTAATATCGACCCGTAAAGACACAGACTGGGGACCTTGTAACTTCCTACTCGTAGTCCTACCTCAAAACATTTAAATACTCTATGCTAGGGAACATTTTTGTTTGTTTAGTCTTGGTTTTGCTGAAACAAGTTCTCTAAATGTGATTCAAGGTAGACTGGAATTTGCTATGTAGTCCAGGCTGGCCTCAAACCCACAATCCCCCTGCCTTGGCCTTCCAAGTACTAAGATTACAGGCTTGTACCACCATGCCCAGCTCTGAGGACAAAATTTGAAAAGATGTGCAGCAATGAGATGGCTCAGCAGGTAACAGCACTTGCCACACAAGCCTGACAACTTTACTGAGTTCCATCTCTGGGACTCATGGTTGAAGGACAGAAACAACTGAAAATTGTCCTCTGACCTCCACACAAGAACTGAGGTACACAAACCCACACATACACCCAGGCACACATGCGCTGGGCAAGTACACATGCACAGCATGTACACTGTAAAAATTAGGAAATAAATTAAATTTTCAAGAATAAGTAAATTTTTATATATCTACAGAGTGAAATGTTACGTGGCCTTTAAAAATTATCCTGAAAAATATTAAGGGACATGGGCAAAATGATAATATGTTAAGTAAAGTAAGTTGAAAGAATTACATGTGCATTGTGCCATCAACTATTTTAAAAATGATGTGTGGGCTGGGGGTATCAATGGACGGTGGAGTGTTGAGCAAAAACAGAGCTCTGGGTTCTAACCCTAGCATCCTACACACACCTATAAACACACAGGCCTCGGGTATCTACACACACCTATAAACACACAGGCCTCGGGTATCTACACACACCTATAAACACACAGGCCTCGGGTATCTACACACACCTATAAACACACAGGCCTCGGGTATCTACACACAAGCACAGAGAGAGATGGAAAAGAGAGTCTCTTAAACTTAAAATTATTCTGAGTGGTAAGGTTATTCATGCTTTATTATCATCTTTAGAATCACCTAGATTTCCTAATTTCATACAATATATATATTTGCTTTATTATAAGAAATACAGGGGCTGGAGAGATGGCTCAGTGGTTAAGAGCACTTACCGGTTTTATAGAGGGCCCGTGTTTCCTTCCCAGCACCCACACGGTGGCTCTCAACCACCCGTAACTACAGTTCCAGCAGATCCAGTGCCTTCTTCTGACTTCTGCAGGCTACTGCACACACAGGGTGCACACAAGCACACATGTGCACGCGCGCACACCTGCACACACACACACACACACAATAAATTAATTAATATAATTTCCTTTGGAAGTGTCCACTATGATTGCTCACTTCAGTGCCTCTGATAGAATCCTGGGCTCCAGAGTCCTAAATTGTGAACTGTGAAGACGAACTGTGCATGTCGCAGTACCACTCAGCTACAATGAATCTGGAAATGACTCTGGTTATTAAAGATGCATGTGTTCTCAAGGGCAGCATCAACAAGCTCTGAAGCCTGAAATGCAGTGTGGGCACCCACCCACGTCCACACCGTAACAGAATGGAATTCTCATTCAAACAATAAAAACCAATAAACAAATTGGAGAGTGTATTTGCTTAAGGAAAACACCACTTCCATGTGGTCTTTCACTTCTCTGCCAGCACTCATTTACCAATCGTCAGGTCCCTGAGGAGGCATGCACAGTAATGGTACTCGACAAACAAGGAGGAAGAAGATGCTGGCATCATTCCACCACCCATGGCACGGAGCTCCGACTGCCAACAAAAGGAGTCTCCCCCTCGGCTATGGAGCTCTTCCTCATCCTGATTCCAATACCCTACTCACTGCTACCACAGTCAGCAGAATTCAGACAGATATCACAATTGCCAAAGCAAAGGAGAAAGGAGGATGTACCAGAGTGGGGGAGG
>LZPO01087191.1:299769-327192 GCA_001675575.1 Neotoma lepida | reverse complement strand
CTCTGTCCTTATTTTACATCATGTTCTGGTTGACATTTTTTTTGTCAACTTGATGAAAGCTATAGTTATCTAGGAAGAGGAACTCAAATTGAGAAAATGCTTCCATCCAGATTGCTTTTGGCAAATTTGTAGAGCATTTTTTAAAATTAATGATTAATGGGGAGGGCCCAGTTCACTGTGGGCGGTTGCCATTCCTGGGGAAGTAGTCCTTAATTGAGTGATAAAATGCAAAGTAAGAGGTTTCAAGCTTTATCACAAACAAATAATATTGACACTGACTGTATTGGCTGGTTTTTATGTCAGTTTGACACAGGCTAGAGTCATTCTGGAAGCGGGAACCACAACTGAGACAATGCCCTCATCAGATTGTCCTGTGGGAAAACCTGTGATGCGATTGATGTGGGTAAACCCATGCCACAGAGAATGGTGCCAGCCCTGGTCAGTGGTCCTGGGTGGTATCAGAAAGCAGGCTGAGCAAGCCATGAGGAGAAAGCCAGTAAGCAGTACTCCTCCATGGCCTCTGCATTCTTTCCTGCCTCNAGGTTCCTGCCCTGCTTAAGTTCCTGCCCCAACTTCCTTCAATGATGGACTGTGATGTGTAAGTATAAATGAAGAAAAAAAAACCGTTTCCTTCCCAAGTGGCTTTCGGTCATGATGTTTTATCACAGCAATAGAAACGCTAACTAAGACCTTGACTCATGAATATTAAATACATTTAATGCTCACTATGAGACAAGCATCATGCTAAGTGTTTTATATATTATCATACATATACATATACATATGCACATATATGAGTTTATTTAACCCGATGATGCTAATTGTGTTGGATGTGAGGTCCCAAAGCACTAGAATACAAGTCTTTAATCTTCTTTAAAATATCCATGCCTGGGAAAGACGGCTTAGTTGGTAAAGTATTTGCCATGGAAGCACAAGGCTATGAGTTTGACCCCCAGCACCCATCTAAAAGCTGAGCAGGATGGTGTGCATCTGCAGTTCTGCTTCTGGGGAACAGATATAGGAGCATCACCGGGACTTCCTGGTTAGGTTCAGTGGAGAACTTGTTTCAAAAAGTAAGGTGAAGAAGACTTGAAAAAGATCCCAGACACAAATCTCTGGCCACCATATGAATGCATGTGTACATGCACTCCCACACTCCAAATATCGTCAGGACTTTAGACCTGGAGTGTAGGGAGCTCAGATTCTGACAAGGCTAACTAAGTCCTCCCTCACTAAAACTCTTGGGGAGACACACAGCAATGAAAATAAACATCAATTGTCCCAAGAGCTCAGTGTTTCTTCCTGTAACAAGAACAGTACAGATTTGTTTGGCAACAGCATGGGGTTGGGGGCAAAGCCTAGCCAACACTTCTGGATTCACCTGAGGACCTGTAAGGAAAGATTTGGATTGATGTGTTGATGGTCTCCATGGCGTATACTGCCCAGATCCNACATTTCACTCTGCTGCGTAGACATGCACTCTTTATATTTAGTTCCCCTTGTAGACACTCCCAGCTATGATTCAAGTTCAGTAGACTCTAGTCTGAACTTGATCCCAGAGTCTCAGGAGTCCTCATAAGGGACCAAGCTAGGATGAAGATATAAGACCTCAGAGGTTTCTACAGTGGAGAGTCGTTAAAGTTCTAATAACAACATCAACAGCTCAGCTCTGGCTAATTCCCCTATAGCCCATATTTATTATGATCTGAAATTATTTCTTTGATGCCCCCAACAACACCCTCCTGTCTCCTCCCTCAGACATGGAATCCACCATGGCTTTCTATCACTATGGAAATGCTCTGCTTCTGAGCCACATCCCCATTCCTTGTGTCCTGCATCTTCCCAGCAGAAAGTACCCACTTGACTTGTTTGGAGAGCTACAGGAGGGACTGATTTCCTTCTCAAGGGTGTGGCAAGCCCTGCCTTCAGCTTTTACGTGTCCCAAGAGGCATCAGCCAATTTGTTGAAATCCAGAGCCTCCCACTGTTGACACAGAACTCCTGTGCAAATATTTGCTGCAGAGAAAATATCTTTGATGTCCATGAAACCAGTGAAATGAACTGGAGAATTAATGAGAGCATTAAAATAATTTCTCCTAAGAGCTCAAGCAACCCCTGGTTGGCCTCATCCACAGCATAACTTTAATGAGCCTCTCTGTCTACTCCTCCTCCCCACTCGGCTCCTCTAATAAAAAGCATTCTGTGTCTTTAGCTCTGAATTAAGTTCCTACTTGTCATCTGGTGTTGTCTGACTTAATGTGTTTCCAAACAGCTTCGAGCTCTCCCTTTGGAACCTGGAGAAAGAAATTTGGACATTTCCTGGCAGTTCCTTTATTTTCTGTTTGGAGACAGGGTCTCAGGTAGCCCAGGCTGGCCTCAAACTCTTTCTGTAGCCTGAGAATGACCTTGAACTTTTGATGTTCCTGCTTCTACCTTCTGAGTGCTGAGATTATAGGCATGCACTAGCACACCCAGTTTTGCGTGGTGTTAGTTCTTATTTTTTCTTTCATCCTTCAGAATTTAATAAAAGAAGAAACACATTTCTTAATGTTCAGGCTCACAATAGAGTAATCTTAATGTCTCAATGGAATTTGATGCCAGAAGTTCTGGGATTCACATTATAACCCTGCTTTCAGGTTTTCGTGCCTCATGTCCCCTTCTAATTTACTGGCTCAGGAAAACTTTGTGAGAATTGTGTTTGACTGGTACCCTGCTGTCTTCTTTTTTCACTGTTTTCTTACTATGTTTTGTTTCTTTGAGACAGGGTCTCTTGTAGCCCAGGATAACCTAAACTTGCTGTGCAGCTGAAGATGACCCTGAACTCCTGATAGTCTTGCCCCACTTCCTGAGTACTGAGATCACAGGCATGACACGACTGTTTTCTTTTTAGCTTAATTATGAATGGCAAGGAGAAAGTAAAATAATAAAATCTATTAACTTGCTCATCAGGAAAACAGCCCATTCTTTTCAAATGTAAGCTGCTCTTCCCTCTTGGTAATGTGAAGGGTTATAAATTAGCACAGCATTCTGTAAGACTGTCAAATAACAAGTACTTTGCTCCTATTAAAGTGAGTTATTTTAAGGAGCAGAGATAAGTCATCCTCATCTACTAGTGTAACTGATGTTTCTGCTTTCAATGGGGGTTAAAGACACTTTGGAAGCCACCTTTTATTTGTTATACACCAAATTGCTGAAGCCTTAAACAAGAAACAAGGGAGAAATATCCATCTGACAAATCTTATAACAGTTGCAAAATCCAGGTTGGGATCCTTTGGAGAATTTATAATCTGAAAGTGAAGACAATAGGACCCACAGATGAAAATGAACTAAGTGTTTGTCTTAGTTTTCACTAAGCAAGGCTTTGCTGATGGGCCATAGTTTGACTGGACTGACATGGCCTTGGCCATCTGAAAGACGAGGTTTTGCCTCCCAGGAGAAAGGATGAGTTCAGGGTAAGAAGGAATCTTCATCAACTTCACATCCAACCTCCTGGGGGGATGGGTCACTTCTTTTTGGGTTGTTGGTCAATGGGATCCCATTCGCCCCCGCCCCCGCCCCCGCCCAGACATCACGGGGTTGCCCTTGCTCTTGGTTACCCTCCAGAACTTGATTATAAGACTCTATTTCTGCCAAGTGTGGTGGCCTATACCTTTAGCCCTAGCACTGAAGAGGCAGAGGTAGGCAGATCTCTGAGTTCAAAGCCAACCTGGTTTGCAAAGCCAGTTCCAAGCAAGCTAGGGCTACATAGTGAGACCGTTTCAAAAACAGAATAACTAATTAACTAATAACTATAACTAAATAATAACAAAAGGACCTATTGTTAAAAATACCATATATCTGAGTCACAGGACGTGGAGAAATCAATAATGTACTGACCTGGAAGCTTCATTCCTACTAGTTAGCTTTCATTGGGCTTGAAGGTTTTATGCACACTACCAGGAGAGAAAACTATCAGCCACACCCAGATGTGAAACTGAGAGTTACAACAACCAGTTGCCCAGCAAAATATACCTTTGGGTACAATAATGGCATGTATATTATGGGAGTAATCAACCACTCTCTGATTGCATTTAAAACCTACTCTTTAAGACTGGTCCCATGCCTGGTGCCATTATTTGAATCAAAAAAGAAAATCAGTGGCTAGCTACGTCACAGGCTCTAGGGGAGAACTTACTATTATTCTGTTAAATGGACATAGGAATAAACTGCCTCCTAAATTCTTTTCTTTATCCCAATGAATTAGTATATCTCTCAGCCCTCATCAGAAAGCTTTTGTTTTCAGTAGATGGTGATTAATAACCGATCAACAACTGGTCAATGTGAAGAGAACAAGCTTAGCTCTAAATGGGACATCTTTATCACATCTCTTCCTAAGAGGGAGTGGCAAGACTGTAAAAGCCAAAGGAAGTGTTTGTAAACAAAAAGTAAGTGTATCTCTGTAAACAAACATGATTTTCCAGACAACACAGTTGTACACCTGAACTCACAGTAGCTCAGACAGCTTGTACAAGACCTGCACAAGATCAAGCTAGCCGAAATCCCAGGTGCTCATGAAGTCACATTCCTCTCTGAGGAGACATTGACAGTTGGTGGTTACTGGAAGAGGGAGAGTTAACTTTTTGTCGTGGGTGTGGGCCCCTGAGAGACTCTCCATGTTGTTGGTCTATACCATGCACATGCAGCCATCACTAAATGGACTTGGTGTCTATTACATTTTTTATAAAGATCACATGAAGTTGGAAGGGGAAAGGGGGGCATAGGGAGGAACTGGTGGGAAGGGAACAGGTGGTAGATTGGATCCAAACACATTATATGAATGCATGAGTAATAACTAAAATATTTAATAAANTGTCATATTAAACTGAAAAAAAAAAGGAATTAGCTGCCATGATCTCAAGAGTAGTGCAGTAAAAGTTAGAATACACAGCTTCAGAAATCATAGAAGTAACCTGGAATAATCTGACAGTAAAAGAAAGCTCGGGGCTGTGAGTGACGCTGTATTTTCTAGGAAATAGTTAAGTGTTTTAAGAGGCAGTTTGAGATGCCAAGGAGATGGGTTCTGGGCTGTGATTCCAGCACTCTGGAGATGACAGCAAGGGCTTAAGTCCAAAGTTATCCTCTTTAGTTTTGTCTTGTTTTTAAAGGAAGGCTTGTGTATTGTCATTCAAACCAATACCTTTTCTGAAGTACTGTACTTGTAAATATAATGAGAGGTGTATCCTGGCATATCTGCCCTCCACATTTGGAAGTAAATGTAATCGCTGTCAGGAGCTATCAGTAAAAGATTGGCAGCTCCCTGCCTAAAAGCCACAGGGGCAACAATAATCTGAGCTTCACTGGGAAACCTCACATTCCATAAATGGCACTTAGAATANGGATACAGGTGGTCCCTCAGACACAAAGGGCAGTTCAGAATGAAATATACAGGAAAAGCCTTGAGAGGGAAGCTACCATTCACAAAGCCTGAGGGAAGCACTTTCTTGTGAAAGGCTGAAGTGTGGATAGGCAAGAGCTCATGGGTCTTCTGATGTTCTTCAGGATGCAACGACCTGGTATATGATCCCAAAGTGCCTGGAGTTTTGAAGAACTAGAACAGAGAAGGGGTAGAACAAAGTGGAGAACTGGTTAATGACGCCAGTAGACGGGGCTTTCCTACTGGGATTCTTGGTCTCATTAATAAAAGAATTTAGGGACTGACTTAAATGGAAGCTTGAGAACCGGTTTATTAGAGTTTCAAAGAAAAACCCAGGGCAGGTAAGCTGTAAAATCAGCTGCCTCCTGGAGGAGGAAAATGAAGAAGAGAAGGAAGAAGAGTCTGTGGAAATGAGTTATGCCAGCATGGGGTAAGCCACAGGGTGACAGGAGCCAGCCAAATGTTGGAGAGGAGGGCATGTGAAATAGTGAAGCCCAAAGTGTTAGGAAAAGCATGGTTAGATAAAAGCTGGAAGGAAATGTAAGGTGATGCTTTTCTCAATCATTCAGAAAAGTGGGAAGATTTATAAAGCTTCATGACTTTGGCCTCCTGCAGTAGGGAGTGAGAATTCTGGGAAGGAAGGACATTATCTCATTAAAGGTATAATTGCTCTGCCTATCTCATTAGCATAGTTTAAGGTTAACCTGCCTTCCCAGGGGTTGTCCTGCCTTCCTGAGGATTGTCCATTGGTCAAGTGATTAGCCAGTCCAACCGCTATGTTAGATCTCTACGCAAGCCAGAGATTTTATTCTCCTGGCCAGAAGGAAAGAGCTTTCCCTTCATGGACATTTACTGACTTGTTTCTGTGCGTAAGAGTACATCACAGGAAGACTGAGTCTCTAGTAGAATAGCCTGACAGAAACAACCTGAATGAAATGAGGACATGACCACTCCAAGGTATGGTTGAGGAGAAGGTTTTTATTGTAGCTATGAGGGAGAGCACAGCCAGAAGCATCTGGAAGAGATGGGAGAGAAAACAGTAAACTAAACAAGACCATAAACTGAACTGGGCCATGAAGGGGTGGGGGAGATCAAGAGAGAACAAGAAGAGAGAGCGAGCAAAGGAGACAGAGAGAGGACCAAGCAAACCAAGAGGGCCCATGGCCTAAATGGCACAGCTATACAGGAGTGAGAAGCTGGGAAAAGGGAAGCCCATGGGCTGGAGAAGTTTGAGGTAGGAGGTGGGGTGAGAAGAACTCTGAGGAGCAGGATACCAGATGGACTCTGTAATAGGTACTTGCTGGGAGCTCCTAGAGGCCAGAATGTGCTCAGGTATGCTAATAGGCACCACAGTTTAGCTGTTTATCCAGGGTTTCTTTTGGACTCGACACAACAAGCAAACAAACAAACATCAAGGGATTGGGGAGCAGAGGAGACGGCTCAGCGGTTAAGAGCTCTTTCAGAGGACACGTTCTGTTTCCAGCTCTTACATGGTGGCTCACAACCATCCATACTCCACCCAGATCCACGACTCCAACTCCCTCTTCTGACCTCTGTGGACACTAGGCATGCATGTGGTGCACACACATGTAAGCAAAGCACTCATACACATAAAGCAAAATAAATTGAAAAATATAATCTAGGGGCTGAGAGTGTAGCACAGCTGAGAGAATATACACCTTGAATGCCTGAAGCCCTGGGTTCCATTCCCAGCTCTGCATAAACTGGGTGCAGTGGCACACACCTAACCCCAGCACTTAAGAACTGGAAACAGGGGGATCAGAAGTTCAGGGTCATTATCCAGTACATAGGGAATTCAGGCCAGCCTGGGCTACATCAGACTGTCTCAAACAAAACAAAACAAAACAAAACAAAACAAAACAAAACAAAACAAAACAAAATGAAACTTTATTACAATTTGTAACAGTTAAATGTTAAAATTCTTTCTTCTAACAAAACAGCCAAAGGTGTTTTGTTCTTTTCTCTTCTGTTGAGACAAGGTCATACTCTGTAGCCCAGGTTGGCCCCTTGATCAGTTCCGAGTACTGGGGTTATAGACATGAGCCACCATATCCTGCTCAAAGTTGGCTTTTATTGTTGTTTTAAGTGTAAATATGTGGAAGCTGAGTTACAACTCAGCTGTCCTAGCATGTGTGAGGTCCTGGGTTCCATGCCCAGTACTGCAAATACAGAAATAAAAACAAAAGCAAAATAAAAGCATATGTACCTTGGATTCAGTGTTTTCCTTCATCAGAGCCTTTTGACTGGGACAGCAAAATTCACAAAATAGTTATTACTAATAAGATATGGATAGGAGAATGTGAGAAGTAGGAGACTCTTCGTTCAAGAGGTCTCTAGGATTATAGTAACCACACAGCTATGAAGATGAGAAGAAGTTCCCCAAACTACTTATCACCACTGAATGAAAGAGTAAATCTCATGTTGGCAAGCTGTCCAACAATGGAGAGGTACTATTTTATTAATGCCTTTGGTTATCTTCAGGCTCTTAAATTTGATTTGCAGTTCGACTGTGGTAGCAAAAAGAAACATATTAGTTTATAAGGTTGAGAAATGAATGTGTGGGTCAAGGAGATGGCTCAGTAGTTAAGAGTGCTTGCCATGCAGGCATGAGAACCTGAGTTCAATAACTCCCCAGGACTCATATAAAAAGCCAGGCATGGCCACACAGGCCAGCAATCCCAGTGTTGTGGGGGCAGAGATAAGAGGATCATGGGGGCTCCCTGAATGCCAGTCTAGTTCCAGATTCGGTGAGAGACCCTATCTCAAGGTAGAACATAATAGAGCAGGACATGTAACATCCTCTTCTCCCATTTTGCAAACACACGTGCACATGTGTGTACACACACACACACAAATATTTTTAAAGAAAGAAAATGAATGTCATTTAGACAATAGTTGAAAATCCACTAAAGCACTGACTAATTCTGATTTATCATTTCTCTTGGTAGTGTGCTCAGAGCCTTCACTGTTTCCAGGCTGAAGAGGGGTTTGGACCCTGGAAGCAGAGTGGCCACATATACTAGTATTCAGTACCTTTCCATCATGAGCCCTCAAGAAAATCCCTGGCATCCATGAGAGGTTCCACGAGGGACCCAATTGTGAGTCCTTCTCTCCCCCTCTGCTGGGCGTGCTGGCTCTCACAGTAGCCCTAGGAGAAAGTTAGAAATGACACATATATGAAAGAGGAAATTGAGGGTCAGAGAATTTGGGCAACTTGGCCAAGGTTCCCAGGCCTGGGGCATAGACCTATAATCCCAGTACTTGGAAAGATGAAGCAGAGGGATCCAGAGTTGAAGACCAGTCTGCACTGGATAGCAAGAGTCTCAGAACAAAAAGTAAGGCTGGTCTGTAGCTTAGCACCTGGAGGGGAGGCAGGAAGATGAGGAGTTCAAGGCCATCCTCAGCTGCATACAGAGTTCCAAGTCAGCTTGGGATAAATGAAGCCCTGTTGTTTAAAAAAAAAAAATCATGCACCGTTAATCCCAGCACTCAGGACAGAAGCAGGTGGATCTCAGCAAGTTTGAGCAGTCTGCTCCACATAGCAAGTTACAGACTAAGCAGTAGTAAGTACATAGTACATTTAAAAAAAAAGTCACCAAGTGTCCATGGAGGGACACCTGGTGACTTTTCTCCTCACAATGACTCAAGGGAAATCATGTGGACGTTGAGAACAGTTGTCTACTCTATTTTTTGTTACCATTATGATGCAAGTTTACCATAAGCAGCCACAACCATAAAAGTATGCCAGGAGTGCAAAGCAAAATTAAAAAAAGACAAAGGCATGTTGACTTTTGGTTTGCTTTTTTTTTTTTTCTTTTTCCAGTTTTTAAGGCTCATACTCGTCCCAGGTCAGTGAATTATATCAGTTACATTTCTTGGAGGAACATTAAGAAATGAGTGGAGTTTGGTTTGGGAGAGTGTGTCATTCCATGTGGGAATTTAGAATTTTCTGGTTCTCTTCACGTAAGGTGGTAGGGTGTAAGGAGTATCTGAATGTAAACAACCTTCAGTCACACATAACCAGTCTTATGATTTGTGCAATTGTTGTTATCTACACCATGATTATGGGCAGTTTGACAGCCCAGTGTGTGCCATCTCTTGACTTCCTTATCTCAAAACAAAACAAAACAAAACAAAAAATGTTAGGGAAAAAGAACAATATGCAAGACACAATACTGGGGAAACAGGCTTGACGGAAGGTTGTACATTTGTTGCCAGGGAACAAGACACTTCTCTTGCTGTGAAGGATAAAAGAAAGCATTGAATGATACTCCCCTAGGAGATACTTTAGATCCATCAGAAAAGATCTTCAAATCAAGTGACACCTGGTGTCCCAGGCATGAANGCTTGGGGGACAGCAACTTGGACTTGACACAAAACCCCGCTGAATGCAGCAGATGGCCTGATTAAGTTAGCTACTTAGGTGAATCAGTTTTTTTCTTGTAGTTTTTTCTACAAGATAATAATAGTTTACTCTTACAAAATGGTTTTATATAATAAAATGTGTTTTTATTTCTTGTTTTTCCTCTTAAAATAGGTGTGTTTCTAAGTATATACCTACCTCATCAATAATACTGCTTGGTTTTTCATTGAATGGCATACATTATTAAACTCATGTTCTTAAATTAATATTGCTTCCCTTTTTTGTTTGTATAAACAACACTTTTGCTCAGACATAAGTCAGAGTTTCCAAAGTAGCCCCAAGGTCCTCTCCGCATGCATCATCCCAACCTTGATCTCCCACCATTCACCCTCTTCTGCTCCTTTTTTCTGTTGTTGTCATCATTAAACTTACTCTCCAGGGCCTCTGCATATGCTGGTTCCATTTCCTGTGTGTGTGCTCTTCCCTGAGACACTAGGCTTGTTCTGTAACTCAAGTTTTTACAAAGATGTCATCTTCTCTGTGAGCCTCATGAGGACATCCCTCGGAAATGTTGGACCCCTGTAGTTAAAGCCATTATCCCCCTTCACTGCTTGACTCTCATCCAAGTTCTTCCTAAATCTTCAGCTTGCTGAATTATCCTGATGCAATAGTACTTGGCACAGACTGAATCCTTAACACATGTTCATTAGACAGAGAAATTACTAAAAGAATCTGTGGGTAATGAGTNCAGGAAACAGACTTCCCAAATTAATGTCATGGTTGTTCTGGAAAGACTAAAGGGGGAGATGACAGGAACAAAAGTGGGCCAAAGTGAGACAAATATATAAACAGATTAAGCCAGGTGTGGTTGCATTCACCTGTAATCCCAGTACTGGAGAAGACAAGACAGGAGAACATGGATTCTAGGCCAGTCTGGGATACACACTGAGACTTTGTCTCAAAGAACAAAATCAACCAACCAAACAAAAACCTAGCAACAACAACAAACAAAGCCCCAAATAACCTGAAGAAAGGGATAAAGAGGTCATTTCAACAAAGATCAATATAATGCTTATGTTAGAAAAATCTAGAATTTTCCAAAAAGTATATGAGATGGCTATTCTTGGTTGTCTACATCTGGAACTAACTAAAACCCAAGTGATGGGCAGACTTGTGAGGTGTTTTTCTTAATGAAATCATTTGAAGTGGGAAAACCCACTTTTGATCCAGTTCTTTGAGGTAGGAAGATACATATTTAATCTGGGCCACACCTTCTGCTGGCAGACTATATAAAGGTCATGGAAGAAGGAAGCTTCCTCTCTTTGCCTGCTTGCTCTTACTGGCAAGTTCATTCCTTCACTGGCATCAGAGCCTACTTCTTCAGGATTCCAGCATATACTAAAGACCAGCTGAGACATCCAGCCTCATAGACTAAACAACTACTGAATTCTTGGATCTTCTATTGGTAGACAGTCATTGTTGGACTAGCTGGACCACAGTCTGTAAGCCATTCTAATAAAACCCCTTTCTATACATATAGAGAGATTCATTCCATCAGTTGTGTTCTGGTAGAGAACCTTAACTAATACAGTATATAATAGCTCTTAAAGGAATAATAATTGGTAAGAGTACATTTGATTTACTATGCACCCATATAAAATAGACAGAGTCAGGTGTGATGGCATGTACCTTTAATTCTAGCATTTGGGAGGCAGAGTCAGAGAGATTTCTGTGAGTTCCANGCCAGGCAAGGATATGCAGTGAGATACTGTCTCTGAAAAAAAAAAAAAGACAAAGGAGCTGAGAGCTGAGATACATCTCAGTGTTGAGTGATTGCTAGCATGCATGAAGCTGATAGACTCCATCCCTAGCACTGCAAAGTAAACAAACAAAGCCCTGCGAAAATAATACAAAATAAACTTGTCCGGAACTGGGTCTCCCAGCAGAGACTATGTTCACGGTCAGGTATGTTTATTCTTGCCTACCCCTGAGGACATTGCCTTTAGAGAATAGGGACCAGGTGTGTATTCTTTAAGACTTTTCACCCAGGTGTGGTGACACACACCTTTAATCCCAACACTCTGGAGGCAGAGGCCAGCCTGGTCTACAAAGAGAGTTTCAGGACAGTTACACAGAGAAACTCTGCCTCAAAACACCAGAAGAAGGAGGAGAANGAGAAGAAGGTTTTTCATGGTGTAGAGAGAAGTCAGTATGCACTGTTTCTTTTGATCCTCAGAAAGACCCTATGGGATCAAGAGGTGAAGAACAGATTTTAGGAGAAGAATTTGTCCTGGACCATCACTCAGCATCTTCCTCAAACTGTACCCAGCTGGACCACCTGCCAGCCAGCACCTCCTGGGTCAGAACATGCCCCCCTGCTCCTTCTCTGCAAAAGACTGGCTTCCTCAGAACAGCCTGAGCTGGTTTTCCCTCTCCCCTGCCCACCAGTACTACTCATGATCCTCACAGTTACTGTCCNCGGGTAATTCTCCCACATNGAGCCACTTGGCTGACTTATTTAGACAGGACTCCACAGAACACCTCCAGAAATTTCTCACAGCCTTTGGGGACTGGTATCACTCTCTGAGAGACAAGGACACCCAGTCTCACCCAGCTAGCAAGAGACAAAGAGAGAGACTTAAGAGATGCATCAGGGACTGGCTGTACCTTGGCTACATCAGACCTCTCTCCTCCAGCTGGCCTGTTTCCTTCTCTCTGTTTACAAATACTTACTGAGTGGCTTCCATTGTTCTAGCAAGGACTGACACAGCAGAGAAGAAAATAGACANGGCCTGGGCCCTCAAGGGGCTTATGATCTAATAGNAGTANATAAACAANTCCTCCCTTTGTGTGTATATTGGCATCTACACACTGTATAAAGATACATGAAACATATATGCTAAGAAAATATAAGATAGAAGCATGATGNCTGTTGGATGTTTATTTATTTATTCAATTATATTTATTTTTAAGATAGGGTCTCACTAGGTCNTCCTAGGTGACTCCCAAACTTCTGAGGTCAAATGTTTCCCATGCTTCAGTCAGTAGTTGAGACTATGAGTATGTGCCACAATATTTGAACAAAGTAATTCTTTGCCTTTTGTATCTGACCCTCCGACCCCCACCCCTTATTCTTTCCTTCCTTCTAAACTACACGCCAGCCTGGTCCTGTTTAGATAGGGTGGCTAGAAAAGTTTTACCACCATGGTAATGTTGGAGCATGATCAAACACTCCTGAATGGTTATGAGAGGATTGGGGGTGGGGTGGGGGATTTAGGGTCACCTAGCTATACGTCAAAATCAAGAACATCCTAGACTATATATGACCCTGTCTCAAAAAGAAAAAATAAAAAGATATAAAGTGTAGGCAAAAGTTTGTGCAGTGTGAACAGCTGAAGATCAAAAAGAGACATGATAGTAGGGCTCCTACGTTGACTAGGAAGAAGGTGATCAAGGGTCCCTGTCTGCCTGGGACTTTCAATGATACAATGTAGAAGGTGTCAGCAAACATAACCCAATGAGGAATCCTCACTGCAAGGTTGGGTGACAGGTCTGATCAAAATCAGGACAAAGTCAGTGCCCAGCGAAAGAATGAATACTTCACATTCTATGATCTTAGGAANTTTGTTNACATCTAGTAATGAGTGAATTTTTTTCTTTCTGAGAAAAGTTTATCTAAACGATGTTTTAGCTGATGTAATACAACAACTAATTCAANCATGTAATGTAAAGTAATTCAAGTTCAAGTGTAAATCATGGAAAGGTCACACATCAACAGTCCAGCATGTGTGAGACTGAGACAGAAAGAACAAGTTTAAGACCAGGCTGGGCTACCTTTGGAGACACGATTGCAAAGTGAATAAACAGAAATAAAAAGGAGAGAATGGGCGTTCAAATGAAGCACAGCAATCAACTTTCACAAACCAAAAGCAGGAAGATGAGTCGGGCTGCAGTAGGCTAGAGCGGGGAAGTGGGTAGATTCTGGAAATAACAAGAAAACGTCAGGCTCTTTCTCTTCTACTTTATACCTCCCCTGCCCCCTGATCTGTTCTCTTCCTTCCATCCTTTTTATTTTCTCTGTGCACATGCTCAGCTTTTTCATGACTTCATCCTATCTACAGGGTTCTTCCACACAGGTCGTGATGGCCGCACTCCAAAATGTCTGAGGCCTAAAATTAGTCTGACCTGTCTGTCAGCTGTGCTCATCGCAGCAACTTAGCCCAAGCACTCAACTCTCAGNCCCCGGAGGAACCTGATACTTAAGTCATGCAGGTGTTAATCATGNTAACTTGAGGGGAATTGGCAAGATCAGGCACGTGATTCCTCTCTAGAATTGTGCATATCTGTATAGATAAGATGTTGGTTACCCTTGGTGGGAAGAAGTTGAGGGAATGGCACACAGATGGCTCCAATTACTTTATTTCTGTTTTATTCTTAAACTTTATGGTGAGTTCCCTAATGTTTTTATATCACTTTCTTATACTATTTTGATGTCTGAGATTTCTCCAAAACTTCAAAAGCAAAAGAAGGGACTCTTTTCTAAACTGAAAGAAAAAAAAATGTCTATGTAGTTGCATGGATATAGACATGCACTCCTCCACCTACTGTAATGAGATTTTAACAGAATTAGTAGATCAGTCGATGTTAACCTCCTTGAACTCTTGTACACTGATAGTTTTATATAGGAGTTGCTAACCCAGTCATCCATCCAATGGATATTTATTAAATAACATTCTCCATCTGCTAGTCAAACTGGAAAGNCCTAGATTTACAGACTCAAACCAGNTAGGAAGACTGTAGATGCTANACACTACATAGATGGAAATAATTTCTTTAAGTCTGNAGTGAGCTTCTGTTTAAATGTTCTCTTGTAGTTAATGTTTTAAAGATTTCNTTTATTATTATTTTAATTTTATGTGTATGTAGGAGTGCCTGCAACTANGTATGTGCCCCAAGTGCATGCTTGGTGTCTAAGGAAGCCAGAAAAGGTTGTTGGATGTCCTGGAACTAGAGCTACAGGCANTTGTGAGCTTCTGATGTGGGTGCTGGAAACTAAACCTGAGTCCTCCCTAAATGCAGCATGTACTCTTTAACTATTGAGCCATCTCTAGCCCTGTTCTTATAGTTTATAGAAAGAAAAGGCCTCAGTTATTTGGGAGCAATTGTAATTTTCTTCCAATTAAAAGAAGTTGTGGTGGGCTTGGTGGCACAGACCTTTAAACCCAGCACTTGGTAGTCAAAGGCAGGTAGATCTCTGAGTTTGAGACCAGCCTGGTGTACTAAGTGAGTTCCAGGACATNCANCACTACACAGAAAAACCCTGNCTCGAAAAACCAAANATAAAGTAGGGAAAAGAAAGCANTCCTAAACCACATATATGAATATATGAATGTGTCTTTATTTCTTTGCTGACCAGGTTGTTGTTCCACCCAGGAAGAACTAGGGACTTCACNCTGAGCTCTGGAGCAACCCAAGGCAATGCAGCAGGGGACTATGACCCATCACAGTGTCCAGTGCCTAATAACAACACAGGACACAGAAGCAGTTTAAAAGCAGAGTGAAGATTGGATGTGGCCTGTGTTTGATCTCACTCTTGTCAAAAATATCAAGATGATGAGATGTCATCATGGGCTATATAGAGAGCTGGAGGAGTTGGAGGCCAGCCTGGGCTCTATGAGACCCTGTCTCAAACAAAACCAAACCAACAACAGGCGAGGACTGGCTCCTCCCAGCTGAGTTAATGCCTCCAAGTGCTTTGGCTCTTTGATAGGAGGAGGAGAGCCCAGGACAAGAAAGGAGGCCCCTAGAAACCTGGCAAGTGGAAACTGGAGCCNGTTCCGACTTGAAGGGTAAAGTATTCTGAATCAATCTTCACTCCAAACTGGTGAAGCAGGTCATACCAGTTATACACAGAAATCAGAGGGTAGTTTCAAATTGCATAAATGCTAANGCTGTAAATCTCATGTTTCATTGAGAGAATAATAGGGAGATTTGAGTGGCTTTGGGACCGGGTGGGGAGGGGAAGGGAATAAATGGTGCAAACCTGTCAGGCTGGAGTTAGGTTTGGAGCTGTGGTTAGCATCAATTTTAAGGGTAGGGTTAGGATCCTGGCTTAGAAAATGTTATTATAATTGCATGGGCTGGGATTAAGGGTAGTGCTAGGGTTAGGGTCAGAGTTCCAATTAGGTTTAGGGGTTANGTCTGGAGCTAGGATTAGGGATAGAGCTAAAATTAAGGTTAAGTTTATGGGTAGGGTTTATGGTTCAGTATATGTCTATGGTTAGTTTGGGTTAATTTTGTGGCTACAGATAGGTTTAGAGTCAGGCCTAGGGTTAATCATAAGTTTCAAGCTAGAGGCAGGACTTAGACTAGGGTTAGGGCTACAGTTAAGTTTAAGTTCAAGGCCTGTGTTAGTGCTAGGCTTAGGGTCAGGGTTAAGATTATGTTTAGGTTTAGAGTTAAGGTTAGGAATAATGCTAGGTTTCAGGTCAGGGTTAGTCTTAGAGCTGGGGATAGCATCAGGTTAGGGCTGCAGTTGATGTTAGAGCTTGGTCAAAGGTTAGAATTATGGTATGGTCTAGGTTTAGTTTTAGGGCTAAATTTTGTTTAGTGTTTAGGTACAGGATTAGGGTTGGCCATATACTAATCTTTAGGGCAAAAGTTACTTTTAGGGGTAGAGGTAAGGATATGGTTATTTTAGGGTTTGTGCTATGGTTAGGGTTTAGGCTAACATGAGGGTTATGGTAATGGGTAGGTGTAGAATTATGTTGAAAATTAGGGCTAGGATTAGTTTAAGGCTAGTGCTGGGTTAGTGTTACTCTAGGCCTTTTATTAGATTAGGCTTAAGTTAATGTTAAGGATGTAGCTAGGATTAGAGACTGCAGTTAGGCTATGGGTTGTAACACGAATCTTAGAAGGTCTTGTTAAATAAAAAACAAACCCGGAGCCAGGTATTGGGGTGAATTCTGAAAGATCAGAGAAACAGAACAAGCCAAAGCCAACCTCACCTCACCAGCTCCTCAGCTGATCTTGTTTCCTCACACTGTAGGCTTCTGAGTCCTCACCCGAATGAATCTCGGCTGAACTGATGCTCAAAAGCCTCAAAGTTTAAAAAGCCTCTAATTCCTGGTCCTCAGCCTTATATACTTTTCTGCTTCCTGCCATTACTTCCTAGGATTAAAGGTGTGTGTCACCAAGCCTGGCTGTTTCCAATGTGGCCTTAAACTCACAGAGATCTGCATGGATCTCTGCCTCTGGAATGCTAGGATTAAAGGCGTGTGTGCCACCATTTTCTGGCCTCTATGTCTATCTAGTGCCTGTTCTGTTCTCTGACCCCAGATAAGTTTATTAGGGTGCACAATATCTTGGGGACACAATATATCACCACAATGGGTGGGTTTAGGGCCCTAAAGCTGGGGTTAGGGTTAGTTAGAGATATTTAGTTATTTAGAGTTAATGCTAAAGTCAGGGTTAGAGACAGGGTTTTGGGTCATTCTAAGGCTATACTAGCTTAGTCAGGGCTAGCTTTAGGGTTAGGGCTCATGTTAGGATTAGGACTAGTTAGGTTTAAGGTTTGGCCTGTGGCTGGGTTTGGGGCTAGTGGTGGGGTTAGGTAAAATCTAAGCTTGCGGTCAGTTCAGACTTAGTGCTAGATCTATTCTTTATTAGTACTAGGATTAGGGGGAGGATTACGGCTAGTACTAGGTCTTCATTTAGGATTAGAATCAGGGGTAGGGTTAGAGCTAGAGTTATGGTTAAGGCTGGGGGTTCAGGTAGGGGTAGGNTTAGGGGTGAAATAAGGTTANGGCTAGGGTTAGTGTTAGAGTTNGGACTAGGGTTAGGGCTAAGACTAGTCACAGATAGGTTTAGTGTTAAGGTTAGGGCTAGGGACAGGGTTAGTATTAGGGCTTGGATTGGTTTTAGGACTGGCTTGCTTGTGATTATTCCTATGGCTAGGGTTANGGTTAGAACGTTTTGGCTCTGTAGTTAGTGTTGTGGCTAGGGTTTGTGCTAGGGTTGGGGTAAGGTGAGTTTTAGGGTTCAGCTTAGTTTAGTGCTCGGGTTAATGTTAGGGCTAGATTTGCTGTTTGTTTTAGGGATAGATAAGGATTAGGTGTAGGGCTTTTGTTAGGGTTAAGGTAGGGGTTAGTTTTCNGGTTAGAGATAGGGTTATGGCTAGGTTTAGGTCTTGAGGTAATGTTTGGTGTAACCATTAGAGTTAATACTAGGTTTAGGGTTAAAGACAGTGTGCTGGCTAGTTTAGGTCAACTTGACACAAGCTAATCATCTGAGAGGAGGGAACTTTAGTTGAGAAAATACCCCCACAAATGTGGCTGTTAGCAGGCCTGTAAGGCATTGTCTTAGTTAGTGATTGACAGGAGAAGACCCAGCCCATTGTGGGTGGGGCCACCCCTGGGCTTTGGTCGTGGCGTCTATAAGAAAGTAGACTGAGCTAGGTATAAACAAGCCAATAAGCAGTACCCCTCCACGGCCTCTGTATAGCTCCCACCTTCAGGTTCCTGCCCTGACTTCCTTCAATGATCAATAATGGTATGGAAACATAAGCCAAATAAACCCTTTCCTCCCCAGATTGCTTTTGGTCATAGTGTTNCATCATAGCAATAGTAACCCTCACTGAGACAGCCAAGGTTAACATTATGATGGTGCCAAGGTTAATGTTATGGTTGGATTTNGCTTAGCATTAGGGTTAGGGTCAGTGTTANATTTAATGCTAGCTTTAGGGTTAGATCTGGAGCAATNTTTAGACTAGGCCTAGGCTTAGGGTTAGAGCTAGGTATATGATTACTGGTAGAGTTTCATGTCGTGTTACTGCTAGGGCCAGGATCTGTGTTTGGAGTAGGGACAATATTAAAGCTAGTATTAGAATTATGGTAAAGTCTAGGGGAGGGTTAGGGTTTTTGCTAATGTTAAGGTTAGGTTTAGGGCTAGGATTATGCTGAGGGTTAAATTTAGGGTTAGAGCCAGGAACAATTTTAGGGCATGTGAATAGATTGGGTTAGGACTAGATATGTGGTTAGAAATTGTTACAGGTTTACAGATAGGTTAAATTTATGTTCTGTGTCGTGGTTAGGGCTGGGGATTCATTTAGGTTTAAGGTTAGGGTATAGGATAGAGTTAGTCCTAGGATTGGGTTTCTGGTTAAAGGTAGGGAGATGTAGGGCTGTCCTGAGGACAGGGTTAGGAGTATATTTACAATTCAGAATGGGTTTAGAGTTAATATTAACACTAGGTTAAGGTCAGGCCTAGAATAAGGGTTGAGGTTAGGTTTAGGGCTGGAGATAGTGTTCAAACTTAGCTAGGTTCAGGTTTTGGGTTTGGTGTAGGGGAGCTTATAAGGGTGGGGTTAGATTTAGAGTTTGGGCAGGATTAGAGTTAGGGTTTTGTCTAGGGTTATGGTTAGGGCTAAAGTTTAAAGCTTGACTAGGTTGTCCCTTATGGCATGGACTATGACTAGAGTTATGGGAAGGGTTGCATTTAGGTTTAATTTTATGGTTAGTGCTACGTAAGGNTGACCCTACTCTCAGGGTCATGGCTAGAATTGGGTGTAGGTCTTAGGAGTAGGGCTAGGTTAGGTCTAAGCCTAGCATTAGGTTANGGCTAGATTTAATGGTAGGGTTATTAGAAGGGTAAGTGGCATGGTAGGTTTAGATTCAGAATTAGGGGAAGGGTTTAGATAGTACTGTGGCTGGTATTAGAGTTAGTGCTATAGTATAAAAGTTATGACTAGGATTTTGGTAAGACTAGGAGGAGGTTTAGAACTGGGGTTAGGGTTAAAGCTATGGCTAATGTTAGTGTTTATGTTTAGATTAGGCCTTGCACAGGATTAAGTTTTGTTACAGGGTTAGAGTTGGTTTTAGAATTAGGTTTAGGATTATATTTAGGGTTAGAGTTAGGAATAGGGTTAGGGTTAGGAATAGGGTTAGAGTTAAGTTATGGCACANGATAGATANGGTTAGGAATAATGTTATGGTTAGGATTAGGATTAAAGCTATTGTTAGTGTTAGAATTAGGTTTAGGAGTAGGGTTAGGGTTAGAGGTTGATCTTCTGTAAGAGTCAGGGTTAGTCTTCTAATTAGCTTTATGGATATGGGGTTAGTGTTTGGTTATGGTTAAGGTGAGGGTTTCATTTAGGTTTATAAAGTTTGCCTTTGGTTTGAGTTAAGTTAGGACTAGGGGTTAGGNTTAGGTCTTGGTGTAAAATTAGGTTTCAATGTTAGGAATAGGGTTATCATTATGACTAGGTTAAACATTCAGTTTTGAGTAGATGTAGGTTTAATTTGGGGGTATAGGATATGGATTAAGGCTATAGTTAGAGTAAGGGTTAGGGGTAATTTTAGGGTTAAGTTTAAAACTTGGGTAGGGTTATAGTTGGTGTAGGGGTAGGCNTAGGGTCTAAATGCATTAATAATAAGTTCTGTGTCATTGATAACGCTTAGGTGTCACATTGGTGATTACAGAAATCAAAGCACTTCCCCTTGATGTTTATTTAACCTGGAGTGAGTGGAGTCCAGATTTGAATTCTCTACCTCACCCCCACTCCGTGTCTTCTGCTGTCCCTGTCTGTTGTATGAGTCTGAATCTCTGCCTATAGGCTGGCTGATGGCTCTCTTCCTGTGTCTGTCCATATGTATCCATACCAAAGAGCTTTATTCTCTCTTTTATTAAACAGCACAGAAAGCAACATGGGGAAGGAATGAGAAATACTTTACAGAAATGTTTAACAGAGTTTTACAAGGAGTTACATCACTGACTGAGTNATATTAACAAGAATCCAGGCATGGACTTGTCCAAGAATTAGCTCCAACTTTACCCCAACTGACCCAGTAACAGTACTACAAACNTTATTGTTTATCAGACAATATCCACACATTGTCTTCAACACTTATGAATATTTGCTTTGTAATATTGCTTTCAGCCTANTTGCTGTTCCAGAAAATGGTTATCATCNCACATGTACAAACACACATGCACAACTCGGNGTATGGAAAATTACATAACTTAAGATTACAGCTATGCAATAGTTTAAGCTGTAAACATTGATCATGTGGGAAATCCAAGCAAGCAAAGTTGGTTGTTAAAATTTTCTCCNATAAGCAGGTTAGACAAACAGGCTGAGTACACAACAGGTAANAGTCCTCAGTGTTAAGTGATCTCAAAGTGTATTAACTCTGGCTGTGAGGTCCAGCAAAAGTTCCAGTCTCTTAAAATGTAAGAGATAGTTTTTATCATAATGCTTTGCCACAGTTCCTCCTTTCTTGTTTTATTTAAGAAGAAACGTGTCACTGGATGTGGTCACTGGCAAACAAATGGTGTACCATAGGGACAGCCAGAATCTGCACCACTTTGTTCTAGGTGGTCCTTTTGAAAAGCTGACAAAGAGCCAGGTGTAGTGGAGTAAGTCCTTGATCCCAGCACTTGGGAGGCAGAGGCAGGCAGGTCCCTGCNAGGTCGAGGGCAGCCTGTACATGATAGGACTGCATAGAAGAGACAGGCAAACAGAATGGCTATTCCCGTAAACAACTACAANTTAANATTTAATCCTAAACACCATTAGAAAGGTTGAGCCAGGTAATTATCAAACACCATTTGTCTCAGAGTTTCTATTGCCGTGAAGAGATATCATGACCACAGCAACTCTCATAAAGGAGAAACATTTAATTGGGGTGGATTACATTTTCAGAGGTTTAGTCCATTATCATCATGGTGAGACATGGTGGCATGCAGATAGATATGGTGCTGAAGAAGGAGCAGAGCATCCTACATCTTGACCCATAGGCAACAGGGAGTGGTCTGAGACATTGGGCATACCTGGAGCATAGGAGACCTCAAAGTTTGCCCCCACAGTGACACACTTCCTCCAACAAGGCAACACCTACTCCAACAAGGTCATATATCTTAATAGTGCCACTCCCAATGAGCTTATGGGAGCCAATTATATTCAAACTACCAAATCATTTAAAAGTGTTTATTTTGAAAATAGGAATTTATAGTTGCTGTAGTATAGGAGGCACAGAGGTTCTTGTGTTCACAGATAAGCACTTGGGAACCTGGAATGTTAACCCATAGGGTTGTTCCTTCAAAGGAAGGGATGCATAACCTGTTATCCACCCAGAAGGCTCNGAGAAAATGTGGTTAATAATTTGGTGAATTTTTCACCAGTCTATTATGTGTGGTGGAGACCACACTGGATCCTCTCCCAAGCCTTTATTGTAAGCTTGTTCTTCTAGGGCAATCTATAGGACCCATCTTTATGGAAGGTGTCATACGTACTTTACAAAGAGTTTTAATGTAGTCACATCTGATCTTTATGTAGCTTACTTTGTGCTTTGCTGTGCACATGGGATTGAATTTGATCATCACCAGGAAAGTTTTGACCAAATTGTGCTGTACTTAAATATGTCTGAAATAAACTACTCAAGGTCAGACTCCCTGTGTTTGAACCAANACTGACTACTTAGATGCCCTGGCCAGCAGGGTCTTCATCAGAGACCCTAGAAGGGGGAACNGCGAATGAAAGGGACAAGAGACACGAAGAATGACAGCAAGACAGAGTTCTGATCAAGCTGAAAAGTTTTATTTTTTTTTCAGTCATCTTATATAGTAAAGTAAAGCAGGAACTTGTGCTTGAGGGTGTGGATCAGGGTGGTTAGGTTGCTAGGCAACCTGACTGCAAGATGTCCTTAACTGACAAGAAGATAAGAAAATACCAAGCTATTTCTGAGGGCTGGGANTTGCCCAAGGCATGTAACAAGACTTCTGGTATTTATAAACTAAAAACGACCTAAGCTAAGATGGTTTGATTATAGCCAATACAGGTGTTNGCTCCCCAGCACTTAGAGAATCATTACTCTNTTGGCCATGGTGGTTGCATAGACCCCCACACATAGTAGTTNGAATAGATTGAGTTAAGCTACTGCTGCCATGGCAGTGATGACCTTGGCAGCCATGATAGCTGCAATAATGATNCCAATGAATTTTTGTNCACATATTCAAGAGCACAGTTGAGTTGTTTTTAAAGCATACCCTCCATACCNCTGCTGAGTCATATTAACAGGAATCCAGGCATGGACTTCTTGTCTAAGAATTAAAGCAGNAGGTAGAATCACAGTAATTAGAGGAAGAATTACAGTAATAGGAAATGTGGCAAATGGGGTGAGAATAAAAAGTGATATGGGGCTGAAATTCAGGAAATTCAGAAAAAAGCATTCATCTTTTGTTACCATATTGTTTCTATGATNCCAAGTCATCATAGTATAGCTTTATCAGCCCTGTTGGAATCTGGAGGAAGCCTGTTGCTGAGAGCACAGGTGTGGTGCCTAGGCTCCAAGTTAGGAGGGAACCNGACCCAGATATTGGGTANACCCTGGAGGAAGTTTAAATAAAGCCATGAATTTTGCTGAAACTTCTTGCTTCTTGTGATTTTTTTTTATAAGTTGCCAAAGGAGAAAATTTAAAGAAACATTTTTTTAAGTTTTAAAGTAAAAGTTGCCTAGGCAAGTTGCTCCTAAACAGTCATTCTCCCTTTTTTTATGTGTTTAACTTTTTTGTTTGTTTGTTTGTTTGTTTTTTGAGACAGGCTTTCTCTGTATATCCCTGACTGTCCTGGAACTCACTTTGCAGACCAGGCTGGCTTCAAACTCACAGAGATCTGCCACCTCCCTCTGCCTCCCAAGTGCTGGGATTAAAGGCATGCACCACCACACCCAGCTATGTGTTTGATTTATATGTGTTTGAGTAATAAATGATGAACTTGCTCGATGTGATAATGAACTTGAGTAATAATGTTGAGTAATAAATGACTTGCTCTTGGGGGTTAAGGGGAGTGCCATGAGAGACATGAATTTCCTAAAGTTGACAGAGAAGAAAAAGATAAAAGTTTTAGTTACATTAATAAGATAATTGTCTGTTTTATGAAAAGTTATCAATACAACATTAACAAATTTAAAATGTCCAAAGGAGATTTAAATTTTTAAAATATTAAAATTATCTATGATAATATTAACTTGTTTTTGTAAAACTTTAGTAGCCATTACTTATAACTGTTACCAAGAGTCAATTAACAATTTATTATAAGTATATTGAATTGTCACCAAATAGGGGTTGTGATTGGGTTTTCTCTGCCAGTTAAAGAATTAAAAGGCAGGAAAAATCTTGAGTGCAACAGGTAGCAGCAGGAGGAAAGCTCAGACACAGCAAACAGTAGCAGATAGAATCAATTGGTAAAGTGAGGCTTTTATTAGGGGTGANAAAATACACACAATGAGGCACAGAGAGAAAGACCCTCTGCAAAGTTGATGGGGGACCCTGGAAGCTGAGGCCCAGTCTCTCCTTGAGAACCTGGGGTTTACAGAATCTTTAAGGGGGGGGGGGGTCTTCCTCCCCTAATTTAGGATTGGTCAGTATGAACAAAGACAGGAAGGCTGACAGATTCACAAGTTTGGGATAAACACGTCCTGGTGTAGCCTTGAACTTCTCAGACAGGTCTAGAGGCACAGAACTGGTGGGAGAAAAAGCCCACTGGGCCTCTGTTTTAAGCCACCAAGCTTTTGTCTCAGGTCAGGAAGGTGAGGAAGAAGCAAGCCATCTTGGAAATTCACCACTTGTATTATCTAGTCATGGTTCCTGTTCTTACTGTCTGCCTATCAGGGAATCCAACTCCTTAGTCCCTCACTGCCTCCTCTCAGAGGTCACTGTTGGTAGAGGTTTGGGAATATAGCCCCTGCTAATTTCTTCCAAGCTAACAAAAGAGATGATGTTGAAGGGGCAGCCATTAGAGCTCCTCAGAAGAGGGTTGATGTTTCGGGATATTTGACTGTGCTGTGAAACCTGAGACTGTGTTAATAAAATCAGCCTTGGATCAGGGGGTGGAGCTAGCAACTAGTTGACAGGAATTAGCCACAGAGAATATGGAGGAAGCCAGGAAGATGGACAGAGAGATGCTCAGGAAGGAGTAGGGAGGGATTTGGAGTTTCACGGTCTTTTGGGTTTGGAGTGACTGGAGAGACACTCTCTTGCTGGGTGTCTGGCCAAAAGGAAAGGTCAGCCGCTTGCTTCTCAGCCTCTCTGAGCTAGCAGGTTTTCACCCCAACATCTGACTCCTGAGTCTTTATTGGTAAATAGAATGATAGAGACTTAGTTAAAAATTACATTTGGCAGCAGCAGCAGAGCCAGTGCCACTGAACCCAAAGTCTAGCCAGGTGGCAGCCTGTAGGGGATAAGTGGCACTGATTGTGGAGCTGCAGGGCTGCAGACAGTAGTTAAAATATCAGTAGATTCAGGTGCAGCCGATGAACTGACAGAAAAACAACAGGTTGATGTAATAGACCACAATAAAACCTAACAGATGGCAAAGATCCAGAACATAAATCATTCATTTGATGACAATGTGCATCCTTGGAACATGCTATGCAAGTGGGGTAGCATCTGTAACATCACATAAACATAACTTATCCTCATGTAGATGGACTAACTGGTAAAAGAAAGACTAGAGGAGCCAGAGGTCCCTCTGAAGCCCAAGAGACCACTGAGGATTGAATCCTCAAATGGCCTTAGCAATTCAAAAATTAATTTTAACTGCCTACATGGTCTTAAACACCCACTAGAAAAGTATAATGAGGCTTAAAATGATCAGTAAGTTTCTTCAACAATCCAAGGTATCTTATCTACTCTCATGTCAACTTGACACAAGCTATAGTCATCAGGGGAGGAAGCCTCAATTGAGAAAATGCCTCCATAANATCAGGTTATAGGCAAGTCTGTAGGGCATTTTCTTAATTAGTGATTGATGGGGGGGCTCATCCCATTGCAGGTGGGGCCATCCCTGGGCTGGTGGCCCTGGGTTCTATAAGAAAGCAGGCTGAGCAAGCCACGATGAGCAAGCTCTGCATCAGCTCCTGCCTTCAGCTCCCTGCTCTGAATTCCTGTCCTGACTTCCTTCAATGACAGTGATATGGATGGGTAAGTCAAATAAACTCTTCCCTCCCCAACTTGCCTTTTTGGTCATGGTGTTTTATTACAGCAATAGAAAACCTAATTAAGACAAATGGTGTTATCTATCACACTGAACACTTAGGCACTTTGGGAATCTGTATTCATTTTATCTATACTGCTTCCAGTATTCAGAAGAAACGCATGCAAATATGCTGAACCTCTTCTACATTGATCCATTAACACAAAGATCTTAAACTGGGCTCTTGGTCATGTCTGTAATCCCAGCACCCCAAAGATTGAAGCAGGAGGATTGGGACCAGCCTGACCCACTCAATGCAATTCCAGCAAAAGCTACAGAGCAAGACCCTGACTAAAAAACAAAACAACAAAACTGTAGTGATTTTTTGTTGTACTCTAATAAAATTTGCCTGAAGATCAGAGGATGAGCCAGCCACTAGATTAAACATAGAGGTCAGGCAGTGGTGGCACACCCCTTTAATCCTAGCATTCGGGAGGCAGAGATTCATCTGGATCTCTGTGAGTTCAAGGCCACACTGGGCTACATGTGATTGATCCAGTATAGGAGAGAAACAGAGCCAGGCAGTGGGAGCACACACCTTTAACCCCAGTATTTGGGAAGCACACACGCCATTAATCCCAGCACTAGGAAGGTTGAGATAGGAAGTAAAATGGCTGGGCAGAGAAANGCATATAAGGTGTGAGAAGACAGGAACTAGAGACCCTTTCAAGCTGAGGACTCAAGGGCATTCAGTCAGAGGATTCATGGAGTTGGTGAGGTGAAAAGTGGCTGTGGCTTGTTCCTTTGTCTCTCTGATCTTTCAGCATTTACCCCAATATCTGGCTCTGGGTTTTTATTACAAGACCATTAGGATCCATGCAACGCAAAACAACAACAAAAATAATAAACTATCAACTTTACATCTCTGTTCAGCCCAGGAAACTTCTAGAGTAAAGTTGTCGAATATGGGGCAGGTCACATCAGGAAAGAACATGTGGCTTACACCATTTCTTTTATTTGACAGTTGTATCTGGTTATGTGTGGCAAGCAGGCATGTCCAACTTTTTGACATAGCAATATGACACTGATAACCACACAATCAAGTTTTTTTTTAAAAAAAAAAGCTGAAGTTTACAGTTTTGCATTGTCTGTCAACACAAAATGAAAACTCTCACCCCAAAGTGGGTAAGAGAGTTTATTCTGAAACCAAATATGAATGACTGTGGCCTGGGAACACAGACATAGACTACCCCAAATTCCATGTTCCAATGAGCTTTGATGAAGTTTATACATTTAATACAAGAAGGAAAGTCCTACATCAAGGCACCTTTCAAATATGTTGGTGGAAACATTAAGTAGGTGAGTTAAAGTGCAAACAGAAACCTGNGATAGTTCTGAGATGCTGACAACACTCTTAGCTTTTTGGTTGGTTGCAAAACCAATGCTCTGTACATTCCAAATGACTTCCACAATGGTCACAAAGCTGTAAGGACAGGAACAGAAGAGGACAAGAAATGACTATTAAAGCCAGAACCTGGAAACAACCTAGATGCCCATCAACTGAAGAATGGATCAAGAAAATGTGGTACATATACACAATGGAGTACTACTCAGCAGAGAAAAACAATGACATCATGAAATTCGCAGGCAAATGGAT
>LZPO01087191.1:288831-299139 GCA_001675575.1 Neotoma lepida | reverse complement strand
ACAGAGAAAATATTTTCCAGTTTCAAATAACTCTGGACTTTTGAATTATAACCTGTTTTTATGTTCAAGCTATCTGTGTATTATTTCTCCTACAGTTGTACATAAAATGTTTTTACATTCAATGAGTTACTGTATAAAGTACTGCATTATGCCATAATAAAGACATTAGTGCAAAAAGAAAAGGAAAAAAAGAAATGGCTATTAAAAGATCTAAAGATGGCCCCCGATAATCTGTCATTAGGCTCTGGACCTGCAACAGTCTAACCTCTCCACAATCATTAAAATTCTAATCAGTTACTCGGTCTTGCAACAGTATCAGCTGAAGGTGCAAGTTCTTCCTGGGAAGTTTTGTTCCCAGGTTGCACTCACAGCTATCCTGGACCGTATGCCACCGCAGGGTAGACACGATGATGCTACCCTGTTCCTCATCGTAACCTGTTTAAAATATCTAAGGGCAATTTAGTTCTAAGCTTGGGGCTTGTTGGGTCCGCTCTTCTTAGTTAAATGCCTTTTCATTGCCTCCTGTGACAGCACCTGGCAGCTCTTACTTATTCATTGGCCCCTTGGTAAAGTGGGCTTGCTTACTGATTGGTTCTCTAGAGCCGTTGGTTGCCTGCTCACTGATTGGTGCTCTATTAGGTGGGCGGTTCCCAGAGATGCCCATTGTTGGAGGCAAGAAATCACGGAAGTAGGACTGCCTGGCTAGTTCCGGAGAAGTTTGCGAGTCGGGCATCTGTGNTTAGATCGGCTTCTGAAAATGCAACGAGCGGGGAGAGGCCGGCTGCCAGGGGGACCCCGCAGGNCACTTGGAACTGCCAGGAGAGGTGATCGGAGAGCGCGCCAAGACCAAGAGCTCTGGGGACCGGCAGCTGGTGCTCTGGCTCAGCAGCTTTAGTCCAGCTCTGTTCTGCTTTGGGGACACCCGCCTGGGTGAACTGCAGATCNTGGGAATGGCCTCTGGTCCTGCAAAACCCAAACNAAGAGGTGCTATGGGTTAAGCTGTCGCTGCTGCGCCTCTGGCTAGGGCTCCTGTGTGCCTCCGAGNCACTAAGAGCTGCGGGAGAGGCGACTACGTGCGGCTGGCCTCCTGGGAATGCAGAAGNGGTACNGGGGAGGAACAAGACTCNCCAACGAAGTTAGCTCCCTGTCATGACTGTGGGAGGGCCTTGGCACATGGACACAGTATCCTTAGCTGAGGATAGTTTTCTTGCTAATTCTTGTAGTGTATTTGTCTCCTTCCACACATTTGCTCTCTTATCATCAGTTTACCTAATGACAGATAAACCTGTGGCATTTAGCTGCTTGAAATAAAGTTGATCTTGTAACTGAATTAATTTTCATTTCACTTGAGTTTATTTTGTCCGAGATGCCCTTGGTATTTTTAACTTTTGACCCAAATACTATGTACTTATGAACTACATCACTTCTAAAAAATATTTTCATTAATCAACATTTATTTCTAGTAGTATGATTTTAGCTGAATTCTCTACAAATATAAGTACTTAGCAGGGGCGCTGACAATCATGTAAAATGGCGTGATCATTTTGGTATAAATAATTGCCCTGTCTCGAGTTTAAAACAGTCTCAGTTAGTGATTCTCAACCTNTGGGTAGCCACNTCCTATGACCCTTTCACAAGGTTTGCCTAAGACCATCAGAAAACACAGANATTTACATTATGATTCATAACAGTAGCAAAATTACAGTTATGATGTAGCAACGAAAATAATTTTATGGTAGGGTTCACCACAACATGAGGAACTGTATTAAAGGGTTGCAGCATTAGGAAGGTTGAGAACCACTGGTCTAGGTTATTATATTCTCCTCGGAGGTGTGGCTCAGACATATCCTGACCCTTGGTATTTGCTTTAATCTATTGACTGCCTTTTCTGTGTTTTAGAATAACAGTTTGATCTTTTCCACAGCTGTCTTCACACACTGTGGCAGCTTCCAGGCATACAGCTCCCACTGACAATTATTAGCTAGTAATTGGCGTGTATAGCTAGCCTCTATGTGGAGCCCACCCTTGCATGGTGGCATGATCCAGACAGCAACATAAAAGGTGGCCAGAAATACTTTACANTGTTCCTTTCCTCCAGGGAGGAAAGTTTATAACACAGGTTGAGTAAACAGCATAGCGAAGTGTTAAAGGCATAGACTATCAAGCAGATAGCCTGGTCGAATCCTGTTTGTTGCCTGGAGATTGACNAGCCGTTTGTCTTCTGTACCTCAGTTAGCTCAGGCCATAAATGGTGCATCTGTTCCTTTGTTNTTACAAGGTTTACATGATCATTAATGAAATGTTAGATATAAAACAGTTATTAGACAGAGTGGTCATTTTCAGAAGTAATACAAGTAGAGATGGGGAGGGTGCTGGCTTCTCACATTCCCAGGACANGTGGCTCCTTCAGCATCGCTCATGCCACTGGCCCTCTCAGCATTGGTTCTCACAGTGCAAACTGTGTGCCTGCTTCTTCTTGAGCTGTGGCGTAATGCTACATATTTTCTGCAATGAACGAAGAGGTATATTGTTTCTCCTCTATATTCCCTACCCTTTCTAGCTCATGAATGGTTTCTGTAATTTCCTACTAACCTCCACACAGCCTATATTATTTGCTATTTGCCACCTTTCAGGGGGCAGGTAGTTTTATGGGCTCCTACNTTTCTCTCCCCCTCATAATAGCTTTTACCATTTATACTCCCAGTCAGAATTCCCCAATAGTAGTCTGCAGGGAGTGAGCATCCACCCCCGAAAATGCTCTCCCACAGGGGCAAGATGCACACATTATATTCCTTACCTAGCCACAGAGTGAGTAGTTTAGGCCATGTCACCTATATGGTTTTCTCCCCATACCTGTCCAACACTGCCCATTGGTCTGATGCTCTGGGGGGGGGGTACCATAACTCAATATACATTCCACTCCAACATCCACTAAGGTCCAAGTATTCTGCCTGCTGGTGATCAAACAGTAAGTCCTCAATTCAACATGGCCCTCACCTATGGGCCACCTTGGCCACCCCATCTAAGGAAAGGCTGGGACATTTCAGAGACACTTTCCTCTGGATCAGAAGGAGTGGTGGGAATCTCCTGTACCTCCTGATCATCTGTTCTGCTAACTCCAGTGGTGAATGGTCTGGCTTTAAGACCCTCCATAGGCTCACCAACCAGCATTGGGTTGCCCATCAATTTTGTCTGTAGAGACTTCTTTGCAGCGTCCAGCCACATCTGTATTCAGCAGACATGGAGAGGCCCTTTTGCCTACCTCTCTCCCTGCTCACTTGTTCCTTTCTGCTTTAACATATGCAACCCTGGTTTACCTGCCATTCTAAGGCATTTAGATAAGCCAAAGCGCCCCCCCCCCAGCTTCATGCAGGTAATACCCTCCCATGGGACTCAGCACTCCGTACCTGTCTCATGATCCTTGCTGAATCAGTTTCTTTCTTAGTTCTGTAAACATGGTCCAGTCTGGGTCTGGGAACTGGTCATCAAACACTGCTTCCCTCATCCTCAGTCCCCTTAGTAGGGCCTACCATGTTTTCCAGCCCCTAATATTCTCAGGGACCTCAGCTGCTGATAACCAGGTGTCCCTAATGGTTCCTATGAGCCAAACCATCAAGGACTGATTCTGCTCATATTGCCTTTGGTTGTGAAGCCTTTGTCTGGAGGAGGGATTGGTGCTGTACTGCTCAGCCTCTCTGCTTCTGTAGCATTCAGAGTCATCCATCTGTCCCAGCTTCACAGGCTCAGTGCAGGGAGGGGGGCTCCTTCATTGCTTGTTTGAGTCCTCCCCAGCTCCAACAGCACTGATGTTCAGTATTCTCCAACTATCATAGTCCTCTGCACCAGACCATGGTTAAGACTTCTATCAGCAGGCGGGATAGCAGACTTTTCCTTTTTCTGTATCACAGGTCTAACCCAAGGGATGTCTGAGGTCCCTTCTAGGTCACTTCCTTCCTCACCTCTACCTGATTCCTTTCAGGAGTTTCAGGCTTGGGACCCCAGGTCTATTCTAATCTGGGCCCTCTTCTATGTGCCCTTAGCAAAAAGAAAAAGAAAAATGGCAGACCAACACCTCAATTTCCCCTTCCATTTTATCCAATTTACTCACTCAGTCAGAGGCCAATGCTGAAGCTCCCAACCTCATATCCCTTTCTTGCTCCAATTCTCTCATCATCCCTGCAGTTTCCCTCTGGGCTGCCCCCTTGACCTCAGACTGCTTGTGACCCATAGTAGCAGCCAGGTTGCCTCTGCAGTTACTAGCTGACACCTCCACCCCTGATGTGCTCCTCAGGGCTTGTAATGTGTCTCCTGTAGACATCTGGCAATTCTCAAAACATGTCAGACTTCCAGACAAACCCCACTTGTGTGGGTTGGATGAGAATGCCCCCCCATAGACACATATATTTGAATGCTTGTTCAAACATTTGGTAGTACTGTTTCGGAAGGATTAGGAGGTGTGACCTTGTTGGAGTACATGTGTCACTGGGGGTGGGCTTTGAGGTTTAAAAAGCCCACTTCATTCCCAGTTCTTTCTCTTTTCTCTCTCTCTCCTCCCTTCTCTTCTTCTCTCTCTCCTCCCTTCTCCCTTCTCCTCCTCCTCCTTCTTCTTCCTTCTCTCTCTCTCTCTCTCTCTCTCTCTCTCTCTCTCTCTCTCTCTCTCTCCCCCCCCCGCCACTCCTATCTGTGGATCAGGATGTAAGCACTTAGCCTCTGTTTCAGCACCATGCCTACCTACCTGGTGCCATGCTCCTTACCACAATGGCCATGGACTCTACTACCCTCTGGAATAGTGAGATCGAAATTAAATGTTTTCCTTTATAAGTTTCCTTGGTCGTGGTGTCTCTTCACAGCAATAGAAAAGTAATTAAGACACTACTCATCAAGTAGGTGTGTCACTCCATACCATCAGGAAGAAGACAGATATCCCGGGATTACCAACAGTTCCTGATGAAAGGACAAAGGGAACATTAGTTCTGTGTCATTTCCCAAGGACAGACTTGGCAAGGTCTGGAGTGGGGCTGGTCCAAGTCTTTGAAGGAGTCAAGGTTGTAGTTTCTGGGAATCTGACTCTTCCCCCTGGGCTGTGGTTATCAGTCTTAAGGCAGTGTCTGGGATATCCTGTATTTGCTTTACTAACATTGCTTAATTAGCTTTCTTCTGACTCTGTCCCATTTTCCCCCTATAAGACCTATATTTCTTCTTCCTTTTTTCTTTTTCCAGAGCTAAGGACCAAACCCAGGACTGAGCGCTTGCTAGGCAAGAGCTCTATCTCTGAGCTAAATCCCCAACCCTAACACTGTACTTCTTAATAAACCTGCTTGGCACAAGCCATCAGCTTATGCAAGGCCTCCTGGTCCCGGCTTTTCTGTCCTCTTTTCTCATCCTCATCCTCTCTCTCAGGAACCTGTCACTGAAGAATGACCTGCTGGTCCAGGTCATCAAGCGTTGCTAAAATTCCTTACCTGGGGGACATGTAAGCAACGTCTACCCCTTCTCCTAAGTCTCAATCACAAACCAAAGCGCCATTCCACCAAAGTACACTCTGGAGAATCAAGGAGTTTATTGGGCTGCCTTACAGAGCATAGGTGAGAGGTTACTCACAGGGGTGTGGGTGTTCTTCCCCCAATATTTGAAAAGCCTTTACCTATAAGGATGGGGGCTTCCTCTCAGCTGCATGGATGGAGAGTCTTCCCTTAGTCCTCCTGTGCCTGTATATTCTAGCCCTTCCCCAAGGCCACTTGNAAGGAAGGCAGAGTTACACACAATTGGTGGTAGACAGCTGGATACTCTGGCAAGTAGCTCCAGACCCTTCCCACCTCTCCATGAAGGGAAGTAAACAGTGAAAGAACCCAGCTGGGATAATTCTTTTACAAGGGTGTGCAGCTGAACTCCCTCAAATTGAGGTTGCTTGGCTCAGAGGACATCAACAATACTACCATGTATTCATACATATTATACAGTGCTAAGGCTTGCCCACCCTCATAATGGGGACTGAGTTTGTGTGAGGGTCTTATCTCTCAGTGCCACCTCTGTATCCCCAGGAAGACAGCTTGAGGACAAGCCCCTGGCACCCACCTGCAGCTCTCAGCATTGGGGAGAGCATCCAAAGTCTTGTCCAATGCTAGTAGCCCCAATAACTCCACCTACAGCTCCTCCTAGTACTGGTTAAGTGGGGGCCAGAGAGAGGCCCCTCCCTCTATGCACCCACGCAGAGGTTCTGAAAGCAGAGGGACCCAGCACCATAGACATGCCTAAGTGACAGCACCAGCAGGGGACTTTGGGGACACAGGGTCACAGAGTGTGCACACAGCCTGCTCTCCTTGGGACTCTAGGGGTCATGCCACACTGCCCACAGCCCCCTGCCCCTAGCTGCCTCCCAATTATCTTAAGGGCAGGACAAAAGACAGGGCACGGACTAGCCAGGCTAGCCTTGCTTCGATCCTTATTTCTTGCCTCTACCAATGGGCGTCTCCCGAACCACCCAATCTCAATAGAACATTAATCAGTGAGCAAGAGACCGCCCATATCCCAAAAAGGCCAAAGAGTGAGCAAGAGTCCTTGGCCAACGAGATGGCAGTACCCTGTTTAAGAGTTGGTGCGACTGCCAGGTTATGTAAGGGGAAGCCCCTAACTACAGCCAAACCAACAAGCTCATGGTTTACACTGAAATAGCTTTGAGATATTTTAAACAGGTTATCTGTGATGTACACTTTTAATCTCAGCACTCTAGAGGCAGACTACATAGAGAGACCCTGTCTCAAACAAACAAACAAACAAGAACAGGTTATGATGAAGGAAAGAGTAGCATCACTGTGTTCAAGTTGGGGCTGCATACCATGTACCCCTACTACCTGTTGGATGCAACTCTGCCTTAATTGCATGTGATATCTGGGAGGGGCCAGAGGATATAGGCTGGGGTAGGAGGTACATTTAAGTGGCCTGATGGGTAAAGGCTTTCCAGGTGTGGCCTTTTAGGAAGGAGCACCCACACCCACTAAGTAACCCTTTGCCTATGCTCTGCAAGGAAGCCCAATAAACTCATTGGTTCCCCAAATCTAACTTTGGTGGAATGGTGTCTTCATTTCTCACTGGGACCTTAGATGTTATTTACATCTTCCCCCTGGAATGAATTTTAGCAACTCAGGTAAGAGATTGCATTGTGATTAACAATTTGAATTCTACCTCATGAAAGACTAAGCCAAAATCACTCACCTAAATGGCTCCTAGACTGAAGCTGCTCAGAATGTGAAGTGAAACACCTTGGTCGTTTTGAGCCATTAAGTTTAGTATGATCTGTTAGATGTCAGTGGATAACTAAGTGTTGTACATATTACCTGTGATCACAGGAATTATTTTGCAAAAATCCACTCATGACCATAAAATTTACTGCTCTTCTAATGAGTGAGAAGCAGCCATGATAAAAATAATGGCCCATTGAGGGCTGTAATAAAGACAGAGCTGACAGTTTGCAAGTTTAAGGTACTATCCTATAGCATAATTAACACCTTACAGCAGTGNTTCTCAACNTGCCTAATCCTTTAATACAGTTCCTCATGCTGTGGTGACCCCCCCAACCATAAAATTATTTTCATTGCTATTTCATAACTGTAATTTTGCTAGTGTTATGTAATGCAAATATCTGATATGCAGGATATCTGATGTGTGACCCAGTGAAAGGGCCATTGGACCCCCCTGGGGGGGTGCGACCCACAGGTTGAGAACAACTGCCCTAAAGCAAGCAATTCTTCCAAAACCAGAACCCATAGTTGTAAGAATAAGAAGAGAGATGAAAGTGCCAAGTTTGGGTGTTATGTAGGCTATCTTATTTCAGAACTGAAATTTGGTATATTTTAGACTTCTCCAAAAGCAATAAGACTGCTTCAAACAAAATAGTCCCTCTGGTACTTGAACTTATATAAAATACTTTAAAAATTAAAATCTAATAGTTAACACATTTACTGTATATTTTAAATAAGATATAATTTATTAGAATTAAAAGTATTAAATATGTCCCCAGGATACTTAGTTTGTCATTTGTTTGTGGCTTCCACGTTCAATTTTTATAGAGGCATGTAGTGTTCCTGTACTCTGAAAATGTAATTTCTGAAGAAAAAAAATCTAGACATGGTTTATTGAGACCAAAGAACTTTCCATTTATTTTAAATATCAAAATAACACAAAGAACAAGTTCAGTATGTCAGACAGCTCCTATTCTTTACAAACAATTGAATTTTTGATATAAAAACATTTATACTTATGAAACATAAACCAAATATTTATTAAACTCAAGATATTTTCTATACAATAGGCAATAATGGATTTTAATATTTTAGATTTTCTTTTATAATTGCTTTTACAACTGTCCTTAATTAAAAACAAAAATTCTCATTTGAGACAGAAAACAAATCAAAACACATTTCTATTTTAATGTATGCCATCATTCTTAAACAGAACAGTTTTGGGTACAATATTTAGCAGCTAAATTTCCTGCTTGTGTAATGTCTTGGCAGTAACACGCATCTTCTATAATACTGTCATGCTTTCAGGGAGAGAAATTTGATTGTCAGGAGAAATCAGATTTTAAAATTGCACTTCAGTACATTATCCAACTTTATGCAAGCAGGCATATCAGACAGAGGCACCGTGACAATGAGATGTGNGCATGCTCTTTTTCTTCATTTATGAGACTGAAATTACTTTACCTAAGAATCTGAGAAAATTTTAAAAAAGATCTTCATCTTTGAGTAACATCTAGAACAAAATCCCTAAATTCTCTTTAAGTAAATGGCTTTGAAGACTAAGTGGTTTGGGCATCAGGCAGGAAAAGAAGGCTTTTGTTGGGGGTGAGGAAACACACACAGCAAGGCACGTAGGGAGAAAAGACCCTCCTTGGAGCCCAGCTTCTCCTTGAGAGCTGGGGGTTTTAGGATCTTTGGGTGGGGTCTTCCTCCCCTAATTTAGGATTGATCAATGTGAACAAAGATAGGGAGGCTGACAGGTCCACAAGTTTGGGATAAACACATTCTGGTGTGACCTTGAACTTGTCATTCAGGCCCAAAGGCAGGGAGCCCACTGGTGATAGAAAAAGCCCACAAGGCCTGTTTTAAGCTGCCAAGCTTTTGTCTCAGGTCAGGAGGGTGAAGAAGCAGCCATCTTGGAAGTTCACTGTCTTTATTATCTCCTTATCTGCCAGCCTATCAAGAAATCTCTTGAGCCCCTAGCCCCTCACTGGGTCTGAAGGAACCTTATTGGGAAGACATATATATATATATGAGTGGTTGATCACCCAGTGTCTTGGGCACCCTCACGTTTCCGTAAACATGCAAAATAACCCTGAGAGCCAGTGGGAGATGATGTGAAAATTGAGAAAGTCCATCCCCAAAGCAGCACATAGACCCAACTCCAAACATATGCACATACAGGCAATGTTTCAGGAAACGGGGGAAAAGTTTTCCAAAACAGAGGAAGTGTCTGGAGATCAGCTGCCTGCTGCTACTCTAGCCTGCTTTGTGGGTGACATTTCTGACTCTCAATGTTGGTTTTATGCAGCAGCGCAATGTTATTTGTTAAGCAGCGCTGTTACCATGTGAGAAAAGCCACAAGGCACAAAACCCACTATCAGAGTTTATTAGGGAAGGAGGGACAGAAGAGAATGTGCTTAGGCCTGTGGAAGACGTGCAGGGAGAGAAGGTGAAGGGAGAAGAAAAAGAAGGGGGGAGAAGTCTGTGACCCGCTTTTTATGGATTCCCCTGCACATGTGCTTATGGGCACAGAACTAAGCCAGGCACGTGCATAGATTATGTAATCATGCTTCATGCAAATTACACNATCACGCAACGCATGGATTATGGAGGACATAAGGCCCTGGAATGACTAATCATTTTGCCAGTGCATGCACGGTCGTGTAGCTGGAGGGGTGGCCAGGAATTCCAACACTCAACTTGCAAGTATTTGGGAAAACAAGATTTAACTAAAATCAATCCTGCTTTAGCACTCATTCAACCGGGAACTATAGCCAAAGGTTTCTCTGGTCCTGCCAGGGCCCTGCATTCGGGATGAATCTCTCCCACCTTGGCTGTTGCCATGTGTTCCATGGCTTTACCTGTGTGCCATTACATGCTGCTCCCTGTATGGCAGGATGGCGTCTCTCTGCCTCTCCTTTCTCTTCGTGTCTATCTGCTTGGATTTCCACCTGCCTCCAAGCTGCCTTGCCATAGGCCAAAGCAGTTTATTTATTAACCAATGGGAACAACATATATTCATAGCATACAGAAAGACATCCCACAGCATGGAACATTTACTATCTCC
>LZPO01087191.1:272600-283675 GCA_001675575.1 Neotoma lepida | reverse complement strand
TTATGTTCCTTCTCAGGTCTTTGATGGAGTTAAGAATAAATAGTTACAGTTACAATCTTCTCATATCTTAGCTAGAACATATTAGTACTAGAGTAGAATCTTCAAGACAGGACAGCTATTGGAGTAATCTCGGTAATTTGCTATTTACTCATGNTCTAGACATTCCTGGACATTTAGCATGTCTTTCTTGTTTGATGTTATTCTTGTTGACTATAGTTCCATTTTTGTTTATGTTATTACCCTTTGTTTTTTCCCAGACAATACTTGATAATCATTCTTATTGTTTATAGTAGGCATTAAGATTAGAACCTTCTTATTTAGACAAAAAGGGGAAATGTAGTGGTATTTGCTCCACCCATGACCTTGGGCTATACAGCCCAAAGGAGGCAGTGTTTCCTGCCATTGAATGTGACCTCTTATAAGGAGTTGGAGAAGGGTCACAGCTCCTGCCTGTGAGGTGGATTCGCTCCCAGTCAGATCANAGGACAACTTCTGCTTTCTACTCTGTTCTGTATTCGTGAGTGTCTTTCCTCAATTTATATCTTAATAAATTCTGTTACCCATTTAATAGACTCATGTGGATTGGTCATAATATATAGTTACTAAAAATCTCTATGTTATTTCCTATGCACAATGAGGGTTGTAGGAAGTATCTCAACAAACAATAATATTCAAAATCTTGGTTATAAAAATATATCTTATGAATGATCATGCATATAAAAGCTGTCTACATATGATTGTTTTTTTTTTTAAAAAATCATAATGTAGTTAGTGCCAAATTGACTTATGTTTGTGTAAACTCAAGCTATTAACTTGGCCCAGCTTCCTTTTGGCTCATAATAAAACTAAAATTTTAATGAACAAAACAATAACAAAATACAAAAAGTATATTTAACCAATGCAAACAAATAGGTAAATCAAATAGAGATGGCTAATGGTCCTAAGTCTTTCTTTGGGGCAATAAACATGAGTTTTTATTTTAAAAAATTAAATATATTTTAAGAACAAAAATTCTGGTCAAGATGTTATCTCTTTGATCCTCATCACAACTCTAGTTCCACAACATGGCCCCTATTGCTTTAAGAGATGATTGCTCCCACTCCAGGATACATTTTTTTCCTATTGGATAGTTGCCATCCCTTGAGATGCCAAAGTCTTTATTCCAAAGATTAGCAGATGACTTATGTCTCAGAATAGCTGAGATCAACAAAACAACCAACAACAAATGGCAGCGGAAATGTGGAGAAGAGAGAACCCTCATTCACTGTTAGTGGAACTGGTTCAGCTACTCTGCGAAAGCTAAAAACAAGTCTACCATATGACCCCNCTATTCNACCTTTCAGCCTATGCCCAGAGAACTCCACAACCTACTTTACAGATATTTGCTCAGCTATGCTCATCTCTGCTCTAGTCCCAATAGCTAAGAAATAGAAACAACCTTNATTTCTACAGAGATAGTTAGAAGAACATTAGGAGTGCTAGGCCAGTGGACTTGGGATTTTTCCTGTGTCCATAAAAGGGTCATACAGAAAGNATAGCAGAGAATTTATGCTTTCTGAGTCAGCAAGTGGTGCAGGCTCAGCAGGTGTAGTAGGCAGCTGCATCAAGGGAGGGACCCCTGGGGTATATAAGTGTATCTCTCTTTAAGGGGATCATTTTTCCTGCCATCCTCCTATTACAACTTCAGGTATATCAAGTTTCCTTTAACTTTATGGCTCCCAGCTGTTCTCTTCAAGTTGTTACACAGAATTTTTTTCTTATCGAAAGAGCTCTTTGACCTTGCCTGGGCAAGTGAAGCTCCTGCTGTCTTGTCTTAAGGCACTATCAACCACTGGTCAGCTCATTTCTAAAGAGAGTCAGAGGAGGTCACTGCATTTCTGTTCCTGCCTCAGTGGGTCTGCAGACTCTGGATGCCCCCACAATCTGTATCAGAAAAGAACTTACTGGCCATGGACCANGTCATTTGTACCAAAGGATGCTGACACTCATTATGTCCCACTGGTATCTGGGCAGGAGACTACAAATCTCCCTTTGTATTCCCTTTCTCCTCCTCATCAAGCATTACCCATTTCTGTGTTATGAAATTGTGAGATGTCATTAAAAATATCAGAACCGGTGANGGAGGGGAGGAGTGAATTATCCAGACAGCCCACTGCTCGCGCTCCTCCCCAGAATAGTTTTGAGCTCAGGTGCTCAAAATATATTTCAGGTTTTCAAGTCTTTGTCATTTCCCAGTGCTTAACATGGGTTTCTCATTTTCTTTGTGGCCAGTTCTCATGACACCCCCCCCCACACACACACACCATGCTCCGAGCTATGTCGTGATTGAGCTATCACATGTGAGAATTTCTGGGTCTAGCCAGTAAAAGAATTAAAAGACAGGGAAAATCTGAGTGTGACAGCATGCAGAAAACATAAAACACAGCAAACAGAATTAGACAGTGAAGAAAGGGTTTCATTAGAGGTAAGAACACACACACACACACACACACACACACACACGCGCGCGCGCGCGCGCACACGCACGCACGCACACTCACAGCAGGGCACAAAGACGACGAAAAGACCCTCTACAAAATGGAGGGAAAGTTTGGGGGCCCCAAGATGTAGACGCTTCTCTAGGGTTGGGTATTGTTATTGTTTGTTTTTAAGTCTTTAAAGGATCTTCTCTCAAAGTAGGTTTTGAACAAAGACAGGATGGCCGATTGGCTCACACCATGGTGTAAACATGCCCGGATTCTGTCCTGAACACCTCTGATTGGTCCATGAGCAGGTGGGCTCTACTGGTGGGGGAAAAAAGCCTGCCAGACCTTTGTTTTAAACTGCGAGGCTCCTGCCTCAGGAGGAAGCAGCCAGCCATCTTGGAAGCTTGCCATCTTTATTACCTAGTCATGCCCCTCTCCCTATCTGTCTGCCTCTGAGGGAATTTGTCTAACTCCTGTTCCCTCACTACTCTATAACTGGAGAGCCGCCAAAGTCATCGGGGCTAATACTTTTAGCTTAGCCAGAGGCTGCTGTGTCCTTGGTGACAACTTGTGCTTCCCCAGGACTTGAGTATTGTCTTTTAACAGTAGGATTCTTTTAGTTAGGGTTACTATTGCTATGATAAACACCATGACCAAAAAAACAACTCGGGGAGGAAAGGGTTTATTTCACTACAGTGTCATGTAGCAAACAGTTCATCATCAAAAGCAGTGAGGGCCGGAACTCAAACAGGGCAGGGACCTGGAGGCAGGAGCGGATGCAGAGGCCATGGAGGGTGCTGCTTACTGGCTTGCTCCTCATGGCTTGCTCAGCCTGCTTTCTTATAGAACCCAGGACCACTAGCCCAGGGGTGGTACCACCCACCATGGGCTGAGTCCTCCCACATCAACCACTAGTTAAGAAAATGTCCTATAGTCTTGCCTGCAGCCCAATGTTATGGAGGCATTTTCTCAATTGAGGCTCCCTACTCTCTGATGAGAGAGTAGGGAGGCTCCCTACTCTCTAGCTTGTGTCAAGTTGATATGAAACTAGCCAGTGCAAGGACTATGCTCAGTGAGCAATTTCCTAAGGATATGCCCAGCATGAAGTGCAGAAATCTGAGCCATGCACTCTTGTCCCTGACCCACAGTTTTCCTCATGNGGTGGATAGTACCATATGTCCTGGCAGGCAGGATTGAGGAGTAGAAACTCCAAGGCAGGGGTAGCAGGAAAGAGGCAAGAATGTTGCCTCGAGTTCTGGTCCCTGGCTGTCATATTGCACTCCCCAGGATCCTGAGGTTTAGCAATGCTCCCCAACCTGCCTGAGACCCACACCACAAACCTCAGTCTCTGCCTCCATTTTCCTTCTGTTAGTGCATGTGTGTCTGTCTTTTCCAAAGAAATTTTTTTCCTGAAAGTATATCAAGTTGTCTTTCCTCTTGTGGGTTTTAAAAACACTATACTCCAATAGCCTGTTAGAAAATAAAATATCTAGGAATAAACCTAACCAAGCAGGTGAAAGACCTTTACAATAGAAAGAGATGAAAAAGACACTAGAAAATGAAAAGACATCCCATGCCCATGAATTGGTAGACTTAATATTGTAAAACTGACTAGTCCACCAAAAGTCACTTACAGATTCAATGCAATCCCCATCAAAATCCCCATCTTATCCTTCACAGAAAGAAAAAAAAAAACTTCCCTAAAATTCATATGGACCCAGAAAAGACCACAGATAGCCAAAACAATTCTGAACAAAAAGAACAGTGCTGGAGGAGTTACCATCCCAGACCTCAAAATATATTACAGAGCCATAGTAATTGAAACAGTATGGTACTGGCACTAACAGACATACAGACCAATGGAATGAAGAACCAAACATGTATAAATGTAACTACAACCATCTGATATTTGACAAAGATGCCAAAAACATATACTGGAGAAAAGACAGCATCTTTAAGAAATGGTGCTAGGGATGTCCACACATGGAAGGATAAAATTAGACCTNCATCAACCGCCTCATACAAAACCTAACTCCAAATGGACCAAAGNCTTCAATGCCAAACCTAAAACACTGAAACTGCTAGAAGAAAGCATAGGCAGTGCCCTACAGGATGCAGGGGTAGGAAAGGACTTTCTGAATAGGACACCATTTGTCCAGGAATTGGGACCAACAATTGACAACTGGAACCTCATAAAAAGTGTCTGCACAACTAAAGAAATGATCAGTCAGCTGAAGAAGAAGCCCACAGAATAGGAGACAATCTTTGCCAGCTATTCATCTGACAAAGAATTAATCTCCAGGGCTGGAGAGATGGCTCAGAGGTTAAGAGCACTGACTGCTCTCCCAGAGGTCCTGAGTTCAATTCCCAGCAACCATCTGTAATGAGATCTGGTGCCCTCTTCTGTATACATAATAAATAAATAAATCTTTAAAAAAAAGAATTAATCTCCAGAATATATAAAGAACTCAGAAAACAGTCAGACAAACAAACAAAAATGACCCATTCAAAAAAATGGGCTTGGATTCTAAATACGGTTCTCAAAAGAAGATACAAAAATGGCTAAGAAATATCTCAAAAATGCTCATTGTTATTAGAAACTAGGGAAATGATAATAGAAACAACTCTGGAGTTTCATCTTCCCCTGGTCAGAATGGCAGATATCAACAAAACAATGGCTATCCATGCTGTAGAGGATGTGCAGAGAGCCGAAACCTCATTCACTGTTGGTGGGATTGCGAAACGGTCCAGCCACTCTGGAAATCAGTATGGAGAACCCTCAAAAGCTTAAGATAAGTCTACCATATGATCCAGCTATACCATCTCTCAGCCCATGCCCAAAGCACTCCACATGCTACTCCACAGATACNTGCTCAGCTGTGTTCATTCCCACTCCAGTCCCAATAGCTAAGAAATGGAAACAACTTNAATGTCCTTCAACTGACAGATGGTNAAAATGTGGCACATATATACTACNTAATACTATTGGGCTGAAAAGAAAAATGAAATCATGGACTTTACAAGTAAATGGATAGAACTAGGTAAGACCATATTGAGTGAAGTAACTCTGACTCAGAAAGACAAACATTGCATGCTCTCTCATCTGAGGCTCCTAGCTCCAAGTCCTCAGATGTGAGTGTAGAATCTGGAGTAAATTCAGGAACTAGGAAAGTAAAGGGTGGCCACCGCAGGCAGCAACAGAGGGGGGNAAAGAGGGTANGTGTGATTTGAAGAGAGAAATGGGAAACGTGGACCTCTAATGAAGGAGGGATGAGGGAGATAAATACAGAAGGGAAGAGGGTAAAGTAACAGTAAGGATGGCTGGAAAAGTTATAAGGAATCATTATTAACTCTGTCTAAAACAAAAGACTGGACAACATGCCAAGAGCAAGAGATCTTGGAACACTCACTCATAAATGGGATGTTTTCACCCAATCCTCCTCTCAGGGCTCAGAGAGCTGTGTGGAAGAGGAGATAGAAAGATTGTAAGAGCTAGAGAGGATGGCTGACACCAAGGAAGCAGTGTCTTCCAGACAAAGTAGGACTGACTCAAATTTGAACTCATAGAGACTATGACAGCATGTGCAGGGCCTGCACAGATCCAAGCCAGATGAGTGCCAGCCCTGAGAGGGGGAAGTGGACATGAGCCCCATCCCTAAGTAAAACACGATCTCCAGTAGATAACTGCTCACAAAGGAAAAACAGAGTTTTTACCAATGGAGTCTCATTGGTTATACAATCCACACTGATGGGCAGCCCCAATGCCTAGCAGTAGATGAGCAACATGGATGAACTCAATGGTATTTTTGGAGACTTTTTGTCTCCCATTGTTTTGTTGGCCATTTTTTATGTTACTGCTCTTTTGCTTGTGTACCGTGGTTTTTGATTTTGTGCTTTTATGAGTTTTGTTTGTGTGTGTGTTTCTTGTGTTTTTTACTTCTTTCTTTCTATTCTGGTTCGTTTGATTTTGTTTGTTTGCCTGTTTGTTTTCTAAAGAGACAAAGAAAGAGAGGGGATAAAGTTGGGTTTGGGTGGGTAGGGAGGTGGGCCTGGGAGGAGCTGGGGAGGGGAAAAATGTGATCAAAACATATTGTATGAATTTTGCTTCAGTAAAAAGGAAATGAGAGCACTTTGAGGTAGATGAAAAAAACACTGAATATTATCTTTAAAGTGGCCAAAGATGAAAAGAGTGAATTATATTAAAGTGACAAAAAATTCCTGTAAATACTGANGCTAGAATGGACTTCATGGGAAAACCTTGAATGAGAAAAGCATATGGAATTATTCATGAGATTTGCCCATATTAATCCACTATTTAGATTTGAAGATCAATGGAACAAAGTGGAATGGAATAGAATACAATATCCAGATACAAACCCAGCCAGCTACCAAGGCTTGATTTTTTAAAATATTTAATTATTTAATATTTAAATATTTAATTACTATTTAATATTTTGACTATGGTTTTCTCTACCCTAACTCCTACCAGATCGTACTCACCCACCCACCCACCCAAATCCACATCTCTTCTTTATTAGAAAACAAACAGGCATCTAAAAATAAACAAAAAATAACATAAAAACAAACAGAATAGGATAAAACAAACAAAAAGAAAAAAGAGCCAATAAAAAAGTATAAGAAATACATACAGACATGGAGACACACATATTCATACATATAAAAATCCCATAAAAGCCCAAAAATCAAAAAAATATAAATAGTCACCAAACAAAATATAAGACAAAAAGTCTCCAAAAATACCACTTTCCTTTGTGAGCAGTTATCTACTGGAGATCGTGTCTTACTTAGGGATGGGGCTCATGTCCACTTCCCCCTCTCAGGGCTGGCACTCATCTGGCTTGGANNTGTGCAGGCCCTGCACATGCTGTCACAGTCTCTATGAGTTCATATTAGAGTCAGCCCTGCTTTGTCTGGAAGACACTGCTTCCTTGGTGTGAGCCACCCTCTCTGGCTCTTACGATCTTTCTATCTCAATCTTTCTGACTCAACTAGATGTAACCCTTTCCAGGCACTGGAGGTTTCATCTGGTGATAAAAAATGTTTAGTTAGGGCATTGTCTTCCCAATTATTTGGTAACTTCATTTAGATTTCTTTTGTATGTGTATGTATTTTAAGAAGCTTCTACAGTAGTAGGTTTCCATTATCTGTCCTTCCCCACATCCCTTTCCCTACTTCCCCTTTCCTCTCCCTCCCTGTTTGATCCTCTTGTTTCAGCTCCCCCCACCCCANCTATCCATAAGTGTCCATTCTGCTTCCCCTTCCTAGGGAGCGCCTTCCCTGCCCCTAGTCTCTTACTCTGTAACTAACCTCTATGGTTATATGGAGTGTAGGATGCTTATAGAAGATTTAACAGATAGCCTCCACATATAAATGAGTACTGACTATATATGTCTTTTGGGTCTGGGATCCTCACTCAGGATGATTTTTTTCTAGTTTTATCCATTTACCTGTAGATTTCATGATAATTTTTTAAACAGCTGAGCAATATTCCATTGTATAAATGTACCACATTTGCAAGATCCTTTCCTCCATTGATGGACATCTAGACTGTTTCAAATTTCTGGCTATTAAGAATAGCAGCAATGAATATGGATGGCCAAGTATCTCNGTAGGAGGATATAGAGTCCTTTGGGTATCTGCCCAAGACTGGTATGGCTGGATCTTGAGGTAGATCTATTCCCAGCTTCCCATGGAATTGCCACACTGATTTCCACAGTAGCTGTAACAGTTTTCACTCCCACCAGCAATGGACACTCTTATTTCTTTATCTCCACACAAGCCCCTGCTTCAAATCATGGCTCTCAGGCATGGAACCAAGAGCTGTTCCTAGCTCGATGGAAACCCACACTGGAGCACAGGACATGGTAGTATGGGATGAAACCCCCATGTCCAGTGTCATCANGCTAAGAAGCATGTTGTACAGAAACAGACTCACTGGACCTGGAAGAGTGTCTTCCTCTAAAAGCGATCCTCCTCTGCCCTCTCATGGCAAAGACCCTCATGCCACTCACTGTCAAAGCAGAGGCAGGTGAGGAGGGCTGTTCTTAGACAGTGTCAGTGACCAAGTAAGGAGCCAGCCCGGCAGTGACCATACNGTGCTGTCATTTGTGCAGAAAGTCTGGGATGTAGGTCATTGCAGCTCTGCTTGGGTTTGTATAATAATGGCAGGAGGCAGAAACCAAATGATCCACAGATCAGGGAAAGCTGCAAGGAGAAAGCATGATGAGTGAAGGAGAATTTCCAAAGCAGATATTTTCTGTGGTTTAAAATTTAGAATTGTGGAGTTGGGGAGTAATTGAGAGCACTTGTTGCTCTCACAGAGGACCTGGGTTCAGTTCCCAGCACCCACATGGTGGCTCACAACCATCTGAACCTCCAATTCCAGGGGACCCAACACTTTCTTCTGACTTCCACAGGCACCAGTATACACACAGTGCACATATACACATGCAGGGAAACACTCATACACATAAAAGAAAGTAAAAATTTTTAAAAATAGATTTAGAATTAGACACAAAAATAAAAAAAACAAACCCTGTGTCATCTGTAACACTATCAACTTGAAGCAACTTCTCCACATGGAAGTCAAATGGTTCAGTGCACCCTCCACATCAGAGCCACTGGGGACACTGCTTAGGAAGGTCAGAGTTCTGTGTGCAGTTATGTTTTGAGTACGGGACCATGTGGCACTTGTGTGCACTTGCACCTATGTACGCGCGCGCGTGCGCGCGCACGCGCACACACACAGAGTGAGAGAGAGAGAGAGAGAGAGAAAATTAAAATAAATTTACAAAATAAAGATATATAGAGTTTTTTGTTTGATATTCATTAGGATATGTTTTTGCTTTTTAAAGTTGTCTGTTAATTCATATATACTAATTAATGGTCAGCCAGCTTGGAATTTTTCCTAAATGTTGATAGTGNTTTTTTTTCCACTGATGACCTTGTGTTTTTCAGAAATTATCATACCATAAGCAGATAAAATTGATTTACCTGTCCTATTTGTATGCCTCTTTATCAGTGAGAACTAGCTAAAACCTCCAATATAACTGTGTGATAGACTAGGGCCACATGCCACGTTCTAATTCATGCAGAGTAACAGGGCTTCCTCCATTCCGACTACAATTCTGGGCTGTGTATAAAGAGGGTCCCCAGTCAACAGGTGGAGAAACAGAGGATGGTGTTTCTGCGACCTCTTCTGGCGNAAAAGGTCTTCATGCATTTGTCCTGAGGGAATGAGATGTGCATTGCAGGCGTGACACACCACCTTGTGGAAGTAAGAATTTAGTGCACCTCATCTGCGTCTTCTGCCATAATTGCCTTGGTCATTCCAAAGCTGGTAGCCAGGGTGGACGTGGGTCACCCTCAGCACAAACACAGTTCCTCTCTCTGCTCCACCGTGGAAAGNATCTAGGGAATCAGAAATCCAGAGCTAGTCAAGGAGGAAAGGCACACTTGCTCTCCAGCGAGAGCCATACTCACCCCTCTCCTTGGCAAANTTCAAAGGTCTTTTGGTCTCATGACATGGCTACAGAACCCCAGGGCACTGATGTCATTGGAGAACTCGGGCCAGTGTCTTCTGTCTAATCCNTCTTAGGGTTCCTGTTGCTGTGAAGAAACAACATAACCAAAGCGAGTTGGGGAGGAAAGAGTGTATTTCGCTTACATCTGCATCACTGTTCGTTATTGAAGGCAGTCAGGACAGGAACTCAAACAGGGCAGGAACCTGGAGGCAGGAGCTGATGCAGAGGCCATGGAGGAGTGCTGCTTGCTGCCTTGTTCCTCATAGTTTGCTCAGCCTACTTTCTTATAGAACCCAGGACCACCCAGGGGTTGTCCCCTTCCACAATGGGCTGGGCCTTCCCTGATCAATCACTAATTAAAGAAATGACCTACAGTCTTGTCTGCTTATAGCCTGATCTTCTGGAGGTATTTTCCAGGTTGAGGTTCCCTCCTCTCAGATGACTATATCTTATGTCAAGTTGACAAAGAACTAGCCAGCACATTGTCCAATAGGACATTGGCCTCCAAATGCCCAGCTCAGAGTTCTCTCATCAGATGTCATGATGAAATTAAATCATTATCCTAATTCCCATAAAGGAATGACATGTGTTGTGCTAGTAGGAACTTGCTCATTTGTGGTTGTGAGACACTAAGAAATGCTCTATCTGGCATGGTAGTGAGCATCTTTAGTCTCAGCACTTGAGGAGGAAGGCAGGGGCAAGTAGATCTTTGGGAGTCAGAGGCCAGCCCTGGTTTACATAAAGAGTTCCAGGCTAGCCATCGTAAGACCCTGTCTTCAAAACAGGAACACCAACAGAAACAAACTCCCTCTGTTCTGGAGTTGTTTTCAGTAAGTGGCACTACTGATGAATCTGTCATTGCAGACATTATGAAGAACAGTGGGTGCAGAGTGTGAGGACAAGCTTCAACATGCCAAGAGAACATTCATAAAAAATTCAGAAACCTAGCAACCAGTGTACTGCAGACAGAACCAGGAAATATCCCCAGAAGTCAGTTATATCTACTTTACTGGGAAGTGAATAAAGCGTTAATATAAAAAGGTAAAGCCTATCAGGCAATGGTGGC